>CM061529.1:9840741-10440741 GCA_030068015.2 Neoceratitis asiatica
TTATCATTATTAATTAAGCTTGGTTGAAATGTCTCAAAAACAGAGAGACTGGTATCGTGTACATGAAAGGTATAAAAAGTTTTTTTTTTCGTTCGTCCAACAGTCAAATCATACTTAAAATGAATTCACGGAATACTTGCTATCCACTTTTTGAGTTATGGTTTATCTTTCTGTTCAAATGAATTTAAAGTTTTCTGTAACGAGCGAAGAGCTCAGTATGGCACATCCAGTGCATACATACGTCGATCAATGCGTCTAGCGGAAAGATCGGAGTAAGAATCGTAAAAATAAAACTTCTAGTCGAAGCATTATTTATGTCAAAAAAAAACAGAATTACCAGGATTGACAAAAATTTTATAAATTAAATTTTTTTTAAATTGTTGATAAAAGTCAAATATTACCAACAAATTTGAACGAAACAGCGAAGTTTTGTGACAGCTTGGAAACCTGTGCATCTTTTGTGTTATATTGGCATTCATTTGAGAAATTGCAGACAATAGCATGTTAATGTCCATACCCGCGGATGAGCTAGGAGCCTTTTCTTCCATCTTACTGGATGACTGCTCTGCTCCTTCGCAGAATCAACAGCTTCTTACTTTCTTATTGCCTTCATTGCAGTGTCTACGTCCTCGCGACGGAATTTGCAATGGACCAAGTCCAATTCCTTTTTAAGAGGAGGTATCGTTAAATCCTGAACCTTCACCATTGTTCATTTCTTATCCATATGGACTTAGTTAACAAACCCACTTCTGACACCAATTGCTAACATTTTGCTAAATTGACCTCGATGATTTCCCAAATCCTTCGAGTCCGATCAGTGGATTGTTAAATAGAAGTCGCCAACTATGTTTGTAGTTTCTTAATTATAAAGAATTAACTCAATGTGTATGTTTTGCCCAATAACTAACAATTCGCTGTTTCCAACGAACTTGCATTATAACTGATTGATCCTGCAGTTATATTTCGCCCTTATACAGTAATCGATTTGTTCACAATTAACGCCTAGAATCATCGAAACGTTCTCGATAACGAATATTTTTGATTCACGCTGTAGAACAGAGCATGCCAGTTAACGGTTTCTCTTTTTAAACTGAAATTCCTTTTCCATTTTCGCCACTATATTAATGGTAGTAATTTAATGTGGCATTTATGTAATAATGACAATATTGAGAAGATACCACGACGGTTAAATGAGTGTCCCAATGTAAAACTCTTGTAAATGTTTAAAATTAAACACTGTTTTGGCATGCTAATAGAAAGGTTTAGCGGATTTAAAAGTCGAAGACTTTAAATTAAAGATGAAAATGAAATGAAAAATGTAAGTAAAGGGATTCTATGCTGTTAATTTTTGCAGAATTTTGTACTCCAACAAAATGATCAGTTCGATTACCTACCTGAGGAATCGGAGGAGGATTTAGACGAGTCATTATATAACATCACATTTCAATTTTTTGTGTTCCAGTCTTAATTTATCATCTCGATTCTCTCTTCTTTCTCCAGTTGTAGTTTCTGCAAATTGAATTCTCTCCTCTTTTTTATATTTATATTTCGGTTTTTGTGTTCCCAATTGTACTTT
The DNA here is from genome assembly GCA_030068015.2 of Neoceratitis asiatica. Lineage (NCBI taxonomy): Eukaryota > Metazoa > Arthropoda > Insecta > Diptera > Tephritidae > Neoceratitis > Neoceratitis asiatica. The sequence continues at coordinate 9,842,318 of CM061529.1, forward strand.
TTTTCTTTTGACCATTTTTATAATCCATCTGAGTTGTAAATTTAATAGAAGAATAAAATATAAAATGTAGGTTTATTATCTCAAACACTTCAGGATGAGCCTTTATGTTGTCCAGAACAATCGTAAGTAATTTTCCAGTTTGTGGTTCTGTCCAGAGAAGTACCATTGATCCATCACCGTTTTTTTCTTCTATAAACAAATAAATGCCTATTTACATGTGCTTACGTCATCCATTTGATGTCGAAAAATAAAATGTTTTTGGTTATAAGTAAATGAGCTGTATTCAAAGACCTATTTTTGTTAGAAAAATTATTTATAATTGAATATTTTGTTATACAACGAATAAAATTTGGTAAAAGTGACAGCTATTTCGGAGATCACCACATCTCATCAGACTTCTATTGCCAGGAATCGAACCGACGGATTCTGGTTAACAGCTGATAGTGATTTATGACAAATTACCATTATTGTCTTTTAAAATAGTCTCTCATTGTTGCCATTTTATCGGAAATAAAATTGCATATAAAAATGAAGTGCTGATTTTCGACATTGCCATTTTGCGAAGTTTGCAACAAATGGATATGTCTGCGACATTAAATGAGTACCACTCCACCACACAACAGGTAGTATCTCTTATATGTTAGTGAAATATCAGTTTGCTGTGAACTAAGGTCAGAGTCTACTTTGAGTGAATTTATGTTTGCTTTCAATCAAACATCGCATTATATATTGCTGAAATTGTCATTTCATATATGTTTTTTTGTGGTTGAACCTCTCCATACTAGCATCATTTTCATCAGCTCTTTCTTAATTATCACGATTGTTGGAATATGTTCACTACTTTAAGTTATTCGAATATTATATAATATACAGTGCACTCTTAACTAGTCACAGCAAAATTTCCAAATTTTAAAATTTTGCATTTGCAACTACGGATGCATACGGATTTCAAACTTGAACATTTTCCTTTAAGGTTACCGAAACAGCATTCGACCCTTTCCCTACCCCTTTACTGTGACGCAAATTAACAGCTTACCTCTTTCCTCTGATCTGTCGATTAGATTACTTTAATTGAACTTTTAGTTATAAGGAACAAACCAACAACGTAGCGCCGCAATTTTAAATTATGGTCACAATCCATTTCTCTAGCGAAAAAAACTCATATATTTCGTGGATGGAAAGATGTAGTAGGCATGGAAATTTGACAGATGATTTTCTATCCTGAACAGCTCGTTACAAGGGAAGAAGATATGCAAACGTAAATAAATAAAACGAAAAGCATGAGTAGAGCGCGGTAAATATTTGTCGCTGATTATGTATTCTTACCTTTTTCATGGCTAAAAATAAATAAAAGGTGTAGAAATTGATGAAAAAACTAAAAAACATTACATAAACTGCTTATAAGCTTGTTTTAATACGTTTGAAAATTAGTCTTCCTCTTGTTTCTCGCAAAATATATGTATATGAGAATATTTAATTCGCTCGGAAACCTGTGTTGCCGTGCTTTAGGCAGTAGAAAATGGATTTTTTTTCGTTCCAGGTGTGTACTGCTTCGTAAAAAAACGTTTCGCGCATCGTTTTTGGTTTTCGTAATAGCTGCATACCGACCTTTAATGGTGTAAAACTGGCTTTTAGAAGAAACATGCTCACGAACAGATACCTCAGCAAGTTTTATTTCTGTACCATCAGCGTTTTCCATACAGTAAGGTAGTTATGTTAAAGATTCAGAGACTATTCGCTCCCGTTATTATTATTATATATTGTCCGACCAGTAATTGCATTTTTTTTTCATTTCTCCTGCTCCAACTACAGTTGATAAAAAAAGTTGCCAACTACAATTTTACAGGAAACTGCTTGCTGGAATGTGCTCCCTTGAAGTCTTGGAAGTTTTAAATACGGCCATCAAGTTTGCAAATTGTTCCCTGTTCGTTTTCAGACTGTAGCGACCATCTCTATTTGGACGTTATTTCGCCTAGAAAGCGAACTAGATACTATGCCTTCAAAACCTCGACGATATTACGTTACTAGCAATTCGTCTTTCACCGCATTCTCCACAATTGCATAAATAGCGTCTTTGTCTAATAGTGAACTACTATTACAATATATCTTTTCTATAGAACCTTTCTACAGATCATGCTCAAACTGAATTTCGACATCTTCCACTATGAACCCAACAATTTGGTTCTTTTTTGACCAGTGCGAGGCATTTAACTTAAAATCACATATTGTTTTTATAAACATTTCTAAAAAAGGTAACAGGATCAGCTGTTGTTATAAATTTAGAAAAAATACTAGGTTCGAACATGTGACTAGTGCAAACTCACTCTAAAGGGCATTCTATGGCACTAACTTCGATTTAATGAGTTTATTCTGTGTTGAATATCATGATTGCTTTCAACAGAAAAGAAAAAACCAATCCTTTTTTCATTTTTCATTTTAATTTTTATTGTATATATTTATAATAATTAAAAACATTTAATATGAAAATGAATCTGAAACAAAAACAGACCAAATTTTTTGGTTTTTATTTTCCAAAAGATTCGAATCTATATTTCTACTATAATTTTTAACGAACCGAGTATATATATATATATTTGGCCCTTGTTAACCGCTGAAGCGATTTTCGGCCAAGATTCTTCTCCAATTTGTGGTTTTGTGGGGAGATATACGGTTTGTTCTAAGCCGCCTCCGAACGGGCGATGGATTTTTACGAGGAGCTTTTATTTCATGTCAGAAATACACTTGGGGGCTTGAAATTCCCTGTTAAGGGGCGACCGCAATTAGAAAAATTAATTTTCTATAATTTTGAATGTTGCTCGAACGTGAACTCGAACACAGGGCTTCGGAATTGTAGAACGCAATGCTGAGCACTCTGCTATTGCGGCCGCCAGGAGTTTAAGTTCACAGTTATGCAGTTATCTCTTTGGAAAAATTAAATTTTTTTCCAAAATAAAAAAACTTTTTATGATTTAAGTTATTTCATTTATGATATGACATTTCTAGCATGTGTAAAAAATATTGAAGAGTTCCTTAATTTCAGGTATTTTTAGCTATTATTTAAAATATTACAAAAGTATAAAAGTTTGGTTCTTAAATACCTCTTTCCTAAAAAATAATTAAGTAAATAAATCAGAAGATCAAAGAGATAATAGAAAACAAAAATTCACCAATTTTATATGGAAATAAAGGATAATTTGGTATCTAATTGTAATGTAAATAAATTAGAATCTCACTTATATTTTGCACTCCTAATTCACTTCACTTTTTTATTATATAGGTTTTATATAATCATTTATAAAATTAATACAAAAAAGTATACTTATATATAAATTTATATTCAACTGCCTATTTATATATGCGAGGGTTACCTTATATATTTCAGGATGAAAGAACAAACATGTTTATTAATCATCGAAAATCGTTTTATTGTTTTTCAAAATATTCTACATTACGATGCATACACTTTTGCATGCGTTTGAACCAATTATCGGAGAACTTTTGCCACTCTGATCTCCAAAACATGAGTTCTGAATGCATCAACCGTCCATTCAGGTGTCGAAAATCCGAAGGGTAATGTTGGAATTTACCCGAAGGTTCATGAATAATACTTGCTTTATTTTACATAAAACTAAATAAAACACAGCAAAAAGTTAATAGTTTACTACTAAGTAAAATAATCTTATTCGACAGCTCTAAATAGATGTAAAGAAATGCAATATATTCGGTGACAATATCTACTGATCACCCGGAAAATCCGAAGCCTCATATATTGTGAAAGCAGAAGAGTGGAATTGAGGCCATGTGTAGAAATTCACGCAAGTGAGGAAAGTTTTTGACTGCCATTCACCTGGAGTGACCAGAAACGAGTCTTTTACATATGAAGTGAGGCCATGTGTAGAAGTTCACGCAAGTGAGGAAAGTTTTTGACTGCCATCCACCTGGAGTGACCAGAAACGATTCTCTTACATATGGTTCAAGCAGCTCACGACTACCGATCTTAGACCAAGTAGCCTTTGGGTAGCCAACCAACATCCATTTGGAGGCGAGCTAAAGTGAAAAGGCGAATCCCCTGCTGTTGTGCGTAGTGTTTGGGACCCACCACATAAAAACTATACTACAATGAAAAATCAACAAATAACTCGTATGAGAGATCCCCTTTCGATGACGACCCCTGCAAACGTTTAAAGAATCACGATATGAGGGCATTCCCCTCGAATGTCTGGTCCCTTAATTGGGAAGGTGCCGCTGCTCAGCCGGTTGATGTCCTCGTAAGACTAAATGCTGACATCACCGCCGTCCAAGAAATGCTATGGATGGTAGAAGGTGGGTCTTTGTGCAATCTACTACAGCGGGCATTTAAAGGAACTCAAATTTGGGGTTATGTTTGTAGTGGGAGAGAGACTCCGCGCCGACAGAAGACATGAATGATGTGACCAAAGATGCTTTATATGAGAGCCTAGAACGCACTTATGAGCGCTGGCCCCGACACGATATCAAAATTGTGCTAGGCGATTTCAACGGAAGGGTGGGAAAAGAGGGTATTTTTGGCACAAAAATCGGAAAATTCAGCCTCTACGACGAAAAATCCCCAAATGGGCTGAGACTGATTGATTTTGCCGCAGCCCAAAATATGGTTGTCTATAGTTCCAGATTCCAGAATACGAAAATTCAACAAGCTACATGGCTATCGCCAGATCGTAAAACACGCAAACAAATCGATCATGTTGTGATAGACGGAAGAAATGTGCGTACATTCCGAGGGCCAAATATCGACTCGGATCATTATCTTGTAGCAGCAAAAATACGCACCCGCTGTGCAGCATAGAACGCCCGTCAACAAATACAAGGGCTGCAATAACAGCAGACAGCCAACAGGTTTTCAACTCGGGTTGCACACCTGCTCTATGAAAGCACAGTCAGAAAATAGCCGGTACGACGGGGAATATCGAACTGCAGTGGAGAGAAATCAGACTGCCTACCTTGCAACTTTGCGATCGACTACAACACGTGCGCGAAGGGATGCATACCGAGAGCTGAAGAGCGAAGCGAGATGCATTTGTAGACAGAAAAAAAAGAAATAGGCCGAAATACGTGAGTATGAAGAGCTTGAGAAGCTGGCCGACAAGGAGGTAATCTGGGAACAGATGTCCAGGGCGTACTTAGTGTAGAGAGGGAACACTTCTCCAACTTGCTCAATGGTAGTGGAAGTGAAAACCTCGGAGATGGCGTACCCGAAATCCCAATCGATGAGGATAGTATAGACGTATAAAGAAGTTCGAATAGCGATTGCCCGCTTAAAAAATAACAAAGTGACGGGCTTATCGGCAGATTTATTCAAATACGGCGGTGAAGAACTGACAAGGAGCATGCATCAGCTTCTTTGCAGAATATGGTCGGACGAAAGCATGACTTACGAATGGAACCTAAGTGTGCTCTGACCAAATTAAAGAAAGTCCTACCTAGCATATTGTGTGAAAAGTTAAATCTTACCGTCCACAAACTGATCTGCCCTTATCGTTGTGGCTTTAGACCTGACAAATCCATCATTGACCTGATATTCACCATACGCCAAATCTTGGAGAAGACCCAAGAAAAAAGAATCGATACACACCACCATAAGGAACTGCCTCTACCCCGCTATGTCTGAATTTGATATCTCCACAGAACTCATACGGCTATGTAAACTAATCCTGTATAATACCAGAATCGCTGTCAGAATTAGGAAGGTCCTCTCCGAGTCATGCGAGATTTCGAACAAGGTGATTCTTTAATTTAAAGTTTGATTTCTTCAATTTTATGCTTAAGAATATATAATATGAGCTGAAGAAAATAATAGATCAGGTCCAATCTTCTACAAGAGTGAAAATTTTTTTGCGTATGCCGATGATATTGATATAATTGGTCATAACAATCAAAACGTACATATGTAACTTCTGCGTTCTCCAGGTTAGACAAAGAAGCGAAGCGAATGGGCCTGGTAGTGAACCAGGGCAAGACGAAGTATCAAATAAATACTCATGACATTCCCGACTTGGCTACCACGTCATTAATAACACCAACAATGTCAGCCTTGAAATCCAACGCAGAATCACTCTTGCCAACAGGAGCTACTTTGACAATTGAAAAGAAAAGTCCTCTCTCGACAAACATAAACCAAACTCTATAAGTCGCTCATCATTAAAATCCTTAATTATGACGCAGAAGCCTGGACGATGTCGACATCCGATGAGTCGACTTTAGAAGTTTTCGAGAGAAAAGTTTTGCGGAAGATTTATGGTCTTTAGCGCGTTGGCAACGACGAATACTGTAGGCGATGGAACGATTAGCCGGCTATGCTGGCTAGGTCATGTCGTCCGAATGGATGAAAGCGCTCCAGCTTTGAAAGTATTCAATAGAGGAGTACCCGCTAGCGGAAGCAGATCAAGAGGAAGACCTCCACTCCGTTGGAAGGATCAGATGGAGAGGTTCCCGGTCTCTCATGGTATTTCCAACTGGCGCCAAACCGCAAAGAGAAGGAACGATTGGCGCGCTATTGTTGATGCGGCTATAATCGAGTAAGCGGTGCCTATGCCAAAGAAGAAGAAGAAGAAGAATAAGAGCGAACACAAAGAATGCGTAGAAGAGAGAAGCGTTCCAGGAGACATAAAATATAAAAATGTATTACATATTTCAAAAATGATTGATTTTGCGCTACTTTTGTAACTGAAAATTACTAGGTCCTATTTGCGATCAAGTTGGGCTAAATAAAATTAAATGTTATGTTATGTTATTTCTATAAGCAATATTTTCCAAAAACTATTGTAAGTCCAAATCAACTATTAAGCATAATTTTTATTAAGACAAATTTGTTCCCATAAAAATTAACAGTGCTCAAAAACTTTGGCGCAATGTTATATAATGCTTAATAAAGGGATAAATTGCCTTTAAAAGTCTTTCCGTCAAAAATTTCACAGAAAACAAATAATTTTGAGACTTTCGATAAGAATGTACACAAATTTATTTATTTATTTTTAAAACTTCATTTTTTAACATTCTTTCAATTCAAGAAATATATACTATTACAGCGACTTTGGAAAGAATATAGTTAAATTTGGTGCGCTTTTACAAAACGATAGTGTGCATGATGAGAGTGTCAGACGGGGATGAAGTTGAAAATATGAATTCTATTTACTTTCTGCAATAATATTTTCGATGATCCGTTGTTTGATGATTGCATGGCTTCAACTTCAGTAAGATAAATGGATAAGGAATTATGATTTTACAACCACCATTACTTCATAACAAACCATTTCTTTTCCAGATTAAGCATGCAGTTGAAAAAGTTTGAAGAATGCCGTGCAGTAGCAAAAAGATTGTTGGGGCATCATGTTCTAGTAAATCATAATTAGTCACCACCAATTGCTGAATGCCCAACATGATAGAGGTATTCGTATAATTTAGTAAAACGCTGAAAAGCTCTGTAAGAATCTACTTTGTGGACGATTTTTTAACAAGCTTGTTTGTCCTGAAAGTGGTTACGGATAAACTTCAATTTACTTTTTTGCGACTTTATTGAAGTTTTTCTGGAAAAATTCTTAGCGTTGAATAAATACTCCGAAAAGTCGAGCATTTCAATGATTTTATTTACTTCATTGAACGAAAGAAAAAAGTAAGTTACTTTGTAATCGAACGAACGCAGCTAATTATGTAAGCCCTGGATTACATCGTTTGGTGCAAAGTAATAGCTATTGACCACTTAAGATTCTGTTTTCATTTCAACGTAAAAAATTTATTTAAGCCAAGATATTCTGATAGTAAAAGTGAAACGAAGTATTCACCAGAGATGTTGCTGCTTTCGAGGCTTAAAGAATAAAGAGAGCATAAGATCGTCAGCCTTGGTCTTTTAAAGATTCCACAGAAGGCGGAAATTTGAAAACAGGACTATTGCCATTAATTTTAAGTCATATACATTTGTCTTAACATCAGCGACATCTCTTGGTGTGTGTGATGACTGCCCAGGGTTACATACATAAATATGCCGCCCGTCTTGCAGCATCACTGCAATAGAAAATACTTAAAACGATATATAAATAAGAATAATACAAGTTATACACTTCACAATTCCTCATACAAATTCAATAAGCGTTTTTTATTTATTTTAGATGAAATATAACCATAAATAATTATATTACATTGGCTAAGGGTACTAGCTATTTAGACTAACGGCCTGAGTTAATTCTAATGGATTTTATACTGACTTGTTGAGTATACTTAGAATATTAAATTATCATAATAGGATGGAATTATATAAAGTTTAGTAGTTTGTTTTGGTATGTAGAGTTGAAAATATTTAATGCGTTGTTGACTGAACATTCCTTTAGTAAATCGGAGGGGTTTGTGTTTCCAAATATGTTTCTTCTGCTATTTGTATATTTACAGATACCATACTTTGACTTTTTGGCACGGGATTGTACTTGGGAGAAGGAATCTAGAGCGGTTTGGGTTAATAGCTTTGTGGGAGCGCTGGTACGATACCAATTTTTCTTGAATTGTGTTTTTGGTTATGGTTTTCGTTAGTCTGATTATATCTGATTTCACTATTGGGTTGAACAGGAAGCAAGGTGAGCGAGATATGCTTTTGGCAGCAGATTATACATATGTTTGCCCTTGGTTGTGGTAGCTTGATTGTGCTAGTTTGATTGCGAATATTTCAATGGTGAAAACTAAATAGTAAGAGGAAATAATTCCAGTTTTTATGATAGCCCCGGCCTATTCTACTACAGCAAAAGAAGTTGTGTCCTTATTTTTGGAGCCGTCCGTAAAATTAAAGGTGTTTTACATTTATTTTTAAACTCGGAGAATAATTTTTATATGTAACTAGGGCAGTATCCCCCCTTTGGATGCTTCAGTAGGGATGTGATGAATATAGACGAGGGTATGCACTAGGAGGAATTTTGGTGGTGAGGTTAATTTAGGGCTTCGACACTATTAAGAACTCGTGTGATAGTTAATGGTCGTCTCAGTTTGGTACATCTTTTCATTGCATTTTTGACGTTTGTGTAAAATATCATTTCCAGTTATGAACAGTTTGGGTAAAAGCTGCATTTTATTTTCGTTTATGCGGTCTCCGATGTTTGGTAGCCCATCTTCAGTTGAGAGGTTATGAATAGGCGTTGTGGGGGAAACTCGAGGGCTTTTCCGTACCGCCGCGTGATATGGAGCTGCAATTAATGTCCTGGTATTTTTCGAACAGTGTACGTAGATTGGCAAAACGTAATCGATAACGGATAGTATAATAGATTTTTACATTGCATTGCTATCTTTTGAAGCTAGATATTTTACTACTTATTAGTAGACTCAATACTCATAAGTTTTATTTTACATTAAGGCAATGTTCCTTAAATAATAATGTCTTGTGAAATATTATACCTAATATTTTGTTAAAATTTTTACATTAGAGTTATGATAAGAGATCTTAAAATCTTGACACTTTGTTTTTTACATACATATATGAAGTGTATTATATTTTTCATACGATAGGTTGGCACCTGAGTTTTGGGCCCCATTCGTAATATCATTTAGAACATAGGTGAAAGTTGTCTTGGCATAATTCAAATCTTCGTTTTTCGAAAAAAATAAGAATTCGTCGGAGTAAAAAAAGTGCTCGACTTTGAACTTATTTAAAATGATGTTAACTTCTTCAAATGCAATAATAAAAAATATGACTGAGATAGGGGAACCCTGTATAATGCCATAGAACATGCTTATTCCATCTGAGTAAAGGTTGTTAATTTTAGTTCGAAATGTTCTGAAGCTAGGCAAGCTTTTTACAATGTGGTATATTTTTTCCAACTTTCCATTTCTTTAATTGTGTAAAAGAGCATCGAATATTCCTTGCCCTACTTTGTAAGCTACCTGATTAGGACTGGTAAGCTTTTTCTTAAGTAGAAACCACAAAAGACGTTTAGCGATTATTTTTTCGAGGACTTTACTTACACAGGGGGTAGCGATATGGCGGGAATTGTATATATTGTTCTCTGGTTTGTTTGGTTTTAAAATTGGGATTATATCCGCGGTTTTCCAATTTTGTGGGTAAGTCCCTTTATCAAAAATGTTCTTATATAGCGATAAATGTCTCATTTTTAGATCTACGGGCATGTTTCTAATAATTGGGTACGAGATCCTATCAAGTCCAGGCGTTTAGCCTTTAACTGTTAAGAGAACTTCCCCCAATTCTATGATGGTTAAGGGATTATCAATATCTTTTTCGTCAATAAACGTCTGATGGGAATTGGCGTCGTGCGAGGATGCCGACCAATGGATTGAGAAAAACTTGTTATTGGAAACCAGTGTTCTATTTCCAGCATTAATGACCTTTATTTGGCTTTGCTTGAAGTATTTTGATGTTATGCCAACTTTGTTTTTGGTTCTAATTGGGATTGATTGAGGTGGTAAACTGATTGAAAGAAGTGTTCTTGACTATTTTGACGTGATATCTAAAAGCTGGATTGGTTTTCTTATACATGATTAATTTTTATTTTTCTTATTTTGTTGCTGTACTCTCTCCAAGCCGGTTGTTTCTTATGTCGAAGACTGTCTATGTTCTTGTCCCACCAAGGTACGGATGGCCTACAGGGTTTATTATTTGTTTGCGGAATATTTATTTGTACAATTTTGATAATATTAGCTGCTTCTGGATTTATTTTTTCCGATATTGATGTTCTGTTGGATAAATCATCGCAGCAGTTGTGAAATTCAAAACAAATGGGCTTTTTCGAGAATGAATATTGTAGGTGTTTTCCTTTCCCCAAGTTTGTTTCGATAGAAGTGACGTTTGGAAAATGGTCACTTCCATGAAGATTATTCTGGATTTTCCATGAACAAATCGGTTCAATGCTCGCACTGTACAAGGTGATGTCTACATGCGTGAATGTTCCGTGTGAACTAAAGTGTTTTGGCGACCCATCATTTAAAATGATAAGATTTGATGTCAATAAGACATCTTCAATGGTTTTACCTCTCGCGTTGGTAGTATTTGAGTTTAAATCGCCACATAGGACTATTGGTGTTGATACATAAGTGGTTTAAAGAAGGTAGTATAACTATTGCAGTAAAGTTCTGAGAAGGATTAAGATTAGGGTGATTTTTATTCCAATATTTATTTCTACAGAAAGTGTTGATATGTTGGATGTTATATTAAATACTTTTTGGGGAATGTCTCGTTTCATTAGTATAGAAGTAGCCTATGTAGTTTTTCTGGGACGTGCTCTTTTAACAAAAGCTGAAGCTCTTGGAAGTTATTCCAATAGCTTCTTAAATTCCATTGTAAAATTTTAGACATTGTGAAAGATTAACCAAAATTTTTAAATTTTGTTAGAAGTATTGAGGTGTTACTGTGAACGAATTAAAATTTGTTTTATTTGTTGTTTCTGACTCCTCATCGGGAGACATCTCAGTATCTCATATGTTGTGAGTGTGTTGTATTTGATGAGAAGAAAGATCAATTATTGGAGATTTGAATGTTTGAAGAATAGTTAGTTGGAAAACGAAAATCATTATTGAGTTCATTGGTTGAGTTAATTTGGTAAGAATGTAAAACGTTATTAGTGTAGTTACTAGTGTTATTCTGCGTGATGTTGAGTGAAGAATGAATGAGTGGGAGATCGCGATTGAGATACATATGTTATTCAATAATTGGGTAAGGCATGATAACTGATTGTAGGTTAGCGATAGTTCAAGTGATTCGGCTTCGGAGCTTAGTGCAATTGCTGTTTTATTTGTTTCGTTGGTGTAATTTTCTTCTGTTTTTTATTCAATTAAGAGCGACAATTATTAGAAATTTCATTCTGTGATGTTCACATAGATGATAGAACTTGCATGGTTGGATTTATATGACGTGATTGATCGTTGTTTTGTTGCTTGTCAGAGTGTGATACGATGGAAGAGAACGTGGGAGAGTTTTCGGTAATGGAGGGCGCTGAGTTTCTTTATATTTTTATTGCTTATTTCATTGTGCATTTTTGTGTCACTTTAACTTCCAAACTTCTATAGCCTGTAAGAACTTTGGACATTTGTTGAACGGGGCGGGGTAGTCGGCGGAGCAATTCGCACAAAGGGTGGGGGTACAGTCCTCAGGAGAGTGGGATGGAAAACAGCAAATCACACAAACAGGTGGCCGCTTGCAAAATTTCATTGTATGCACAGTGAGCTAGCAATTTTTGCACCGCATCGGGTTGGGAATATATTTCCTAACATCCACTTTACGCCAAGCGGTATCCATTTCGGGGATACGGTAAAGGTCGACGGTGAGTAGTTCAACACTAGTGCGATGGAGAGTGTCGTTGTCTGATTTTCGCTGCAACTTATACGCGGCAAGTACGCCTTGCGAGCTCAGTTCGCTGACAATTTATTCTACGGTTACCTTATTTAGGAACGGAGTGAAACCCGTTCCCTTATTGTAGTTGAAGTAGAATTTTAGATTGTTGTTATTCTTTTTGATATCTTAATTTTGGATAATTGTAGTCGACTAAACTTGTGTTAAGAGTTTTTTTTTTGTTTTTTCCTTAATCTTTTTCTTTTTAATTGTGGTGCTATCGACAAGCAAGACACACCGATTGGCTCCGCTGATAGGGGGGCCAGGGGCATTATGAGCAGTTTTGAATATTTTCTTTATTACTGTTATTTATTATTTTCTTCAAACAGAATGAAAAATTAACAATTATTTATGAAGAAAGCACGTGGTATGACATGAAAAAATACCAGTTTGCAGTGAGGACTTTGAGAATTTAGACCGTACGCTCTGAGTGATAGTCGGAGACTGTTAATAAGTATAATTAACAATACTTCTTTAAAACCAATTCAAAATATTTATAAATTCAAAATTCATTTCGCTTAGCACTACAGTAGTTGTTTATCTTCATTGCAGATTTTTAATATGGTGTACTGCCGGATAGCGCCCAGCCAAATATTGTTTTCTGTGCGGCTGGCCTAGTTGGCGTTGTAGGCATTAATGCTGATCTCAGGATCGCTGCATATGTATCAGCACCTAGTACGAAAGACAGGTTGCTTGTCCTATAGAAGTTAGGGTCACCCAATCTTAGATTGTCGAATTCGTCAACAACTCTGGCGTACAGCGCGTGATCTGGTGTTGTTTTCGTGAGACAAGGAAATATCTTTACCGGGAGGTGTAGCCCTTCGCGCCAACCTTTCAAAGGCAGCATCAGCAGATCGTTGTGGTTTCTTGATCCCACGTGGAGCCGAGTTGCCTTATCTTTAGATATGGATGCTGGCTGCCCTATATTAATGAGGGCACGAACGCTGTGATATGGTTGTTTGTTTCTTGATTTATTGTTAATTATTGTTTGTTTGCACTATCACCATTGCCGTCGGCGTGAGGACAGATTGAGCCGCAGTTCTATGAACGCGTACTCTAATTTGTCTCGCGCGTCTCTCAGTTTTCGATGGCGGTGTTGCTGTTATTGCGACGCCTTTGTTGTCACGATCGCATCCGCCATCTTTGAACGCGTCCACCACTCGAACGCCGTGGTCTGGCCCTAAGAAAACTCTAACCACTTTGCCAAGTCGCCACTCGTTTGGAGAGAGGTCGTCCTCTTTGAATACCACAAAATCGTCGACTTCTATAATTTCGTCGAGGATACTGCTATTTTACACTCTTGTGCAACTCTTCTAGATATTCTGTCTTCCATCGTTGACAGAGTCCTTGATGAAGTGGCTTCACTTTTCGCCAGCGGTTAGTGGTTGACATCGGGTTTTCGTTTGCCTCGGGTTCCGCTATTTCGAGGAGCGGTCTCCCAATCAGAATGCTAGGGATTAGAGGTTCTATCGCTTCGGGATTGTCTGAAATCGAACTAATTGATCTCGAACTTTTCACTCCTGCCTCCCATAATCCTCCCATATTAGGTGCTCTGGGAGGTATGAAGTGCCTGTGTAATTCTTGGTGAGCATATGACATATTGGCAAGTTGTGATGCTTCTGCCATTAATTTTTTTAATTTTGCCTCAAAGTTTCGCTTGCTCCTACGAAGCTTGTTCCGTTGTCTAAATATATGGCGAGGACACCCACGTCTAGCCACAAGCCCTGAGAATAATGTCAGAAATGGGGTGGCTGACAGATCGCTCGTTGCTCCCAGAGGTATCGCTTTGGTTGCGAAGCATACATGCTCGAACAGTGAAGTTCTTAATGTCGAATAATACTAGTGAATGGCCTAGATAAGTTTGTTCGTTCTGGAGGAAGCGCGGCCATGAGTTGCTATCTTGCCCTCTTTCTGAAAATAAGACAAGCCTTGCAATTAGGAAGAATAGTTTTAATCAAACCTTTTATCCTAACGATCTAATATTCGGACCTCGGGGGCCTCAACACTAATTGATTTCCACCATGTAGTAAAATCAAGTGTAAAAACCTGAGAAGGAGGCGAGAAAATTGGCAATCGTTGGTTAAAATGATGATGTAGCGTACATATGGCAATGATGTAAGCGCAAGTCTACCGCCTAACCTCATAATTCCATTCCTGTCTAGGAAGGGATTGAGGATACTAATGGAGCTATTGGCGCTCACTGGCTTCGATGCCGCAAGTGCGTTATATTCTTCAAAACGACGCTTTTGCGTCAGAAGAATTAAACGCAATTTTGTTTCTTTAATTTCCTTTTCAACAAAAAATTAGAAAACCTTTCCATAACGTCTTTGGTGTAAGAAATTTGTGCTTTATGGGTTCTAACAATCTTCTGCTCCAACTCTGTTCCCATTGTCTCATCCGTTTTTTTAGGCCATTCGGACGTCGAACGATTTGCTACGAAGATAGCCCAGCAGCAAAGGGGCTTCCCCAGCCATGAAAGGACGATGGTAGAATACGATGTAGTTCACATACTCTAACGTATAGAATTGCCTTCGTTTTTGGTTTCATACAATCCTTTGAGTTGTGTAAATCTCCACAAATCACACATGCACTTGGTACACACACTCAAAAAACATTCCTTCAGGTCGTTTTCTATGTCTGAAGGACTTACACTGTGTTCTATGCCTTTAAGCTAAGCTAAGCTTCTACTACTTTTGAGTTGGAAGGTATAGAATTTTTTATTGTCCTTGCCCCCTTGTGATCGCTATCTTCTCCGTATGTTTGAATTTTTACCCTTTTAATAGGAACTACATGGAAGTTATTTTTTATTAATTAGATGTATAAATTTCTTGACCAGGTTGTTAGAGCTCCCTGCGCTTAGGCGATATCTGGGCACGCACAGAAGTTCTAAAAGGGGAATTTCTGGAGTTGACTACTAGAGCAGAGGGCTAATTTTCTTCACTACCGGTGCTGTTCGCTTTGGGTAACGTTTCCATGCGGTAGGGAGCGATTCAGTCCCATTTTTTCTCAAAACCGAGAGATTTTGGAAGGCAGCTATTTGGCAACTGTAACTGACTAAAGGCACAAGTAAATGAAAAATTTTCTTTTGTAAATAGTTTGTATTGCCGTTTGTCCTTATATACATATATATATATATATGTAGGTTTTGTATGATTTTAGTTTTGGTGGAGCGGCAATTTATTTATTTAAATCATAACTACGATATTGTGAGAATGACATTTAACCTTTTGTTCACTTATGTTAATAGTGGGACTATATGTGATGTGTCCGCACTGATTTATTTAATTTACACAAAGTATTTTATTAAGCAAATCTATATAAATATAGAGCAAAGTCACCTAAGTTTTTTACTTAAATTAATTTTCTATAATCTTGGATGCTGGTCAAATTCGTTCAATTCGAAATGACAAAAAGCTACCTACGTACCAAATTGGAAGTAAGTCGAATCATAAATGTGATTTTTTTTTTGAATATATCAATTCCAAGATCATAAAAAACTTCTGATAAATACAAACAGCTGAAAATTTATTTAGCCAAATAGGTATAGCCATTCTGAACATACGGTACCCGGCCTCCGACCTGAAACTTTTTTTAAACAAAACTTACGCACGTTCCGAAGTTGAGAAAAGTAGTAATATTTGTAATATTTTTCGGAAGAACTGTATAGAACACATTAGCAAGCACAAAAATGTTGCATTTATAAGGCATATGCATTATCGGAGGCATCACAGAAACAATGGAGCTCGCTTTCGTTGAAGGGCGTGAAGCTAACCTTGGAAATCTTCGAGATGTGCGTATAATTTTTCAGAAAATTCTCCCACCGTAAGTAAATTCCTCTCCGCAAACTGTCATCCCAGTCAATCTTCATGAGCCATATGTCCTGCATCAGGATTTTTGCCTCCAGGACAATGGGACCCAGCCAGCCTGTAGGGTCGAACAATTTCGCAACACATTGTAATACCTCCCGCTTCGTGTAACTAAGATTTTGTGCTATGTCCTTTACGTTGAAATGGAAGCGGTCATGAACAGAATTCCATCTAATACCAAGTATTCTTGCTTCGCCCAGATCGTTAATTTCCAAAAAGTCCTCCTTTCCCAAATGATCTTTTGGTAAGTTATCCAATATTTCCTTACAGTTCGAGGTCTATTTCTACAATGGGAAACCAGCTCCTTTCACGCTTCCACGGCTTCATTACCGGTGCGAATGGCTGTTTCACAGTCGTGAGTCCCAGACAGTATATCAGCGATATACATATGTGGTTTTAAGACTCTTGAATCTAGTGAGTATTTCAAACTAACGAATTCCGCCAGTTGAAGTAGTCCTTATCTCTAGATAAGCGGCGCAGTTGACTCCAACGGTTACTGTTTGAAGTTCGTAATCCATGAGTTCTTCTTCATGTTATTCTCTAAATAGAATCCTATGGAACCCGTGTCAGCTGCCAGTAGCAAAATCTGACGATACATTTTCACGATGTCTGCATTAAATACATATTTGAAAAAAAACGCCATTTATATATATATATCGCCAAGAATATCATTTAAACTTACCCTATTTGAAGATGGACTCGATACGTGGAACACTATGCGAACCTTTGTAGTGGTGTTGTAAGTAATAAAACCATATATTTTTACGGAAATCTCTTGCCACTGGCTCCATGTGACCAAGCGTTATATATTCCGCCTTCAGCTCTGGTCTTTGGGCCAAAGTTACTTCACTACAGAGGAATTGCTGTATTGCACTATTTGGAGAATATCTAAGAGTCACTTCTTCTGCAAACTCTTCCTAAATGGTAATGCAACCACATATCTTCCATGGTTCTCCCTCACTGCCGTGTTTGCATAGAGCTGTTCACAGAATGCTTCCTCAGGAGTGACCGGTGTCTTGCTTGGAGCTTGCTCAAGCTTCCAAGGGTTGGTTCAGTTAGGATCCATCTAAGAACTGTATCCTGCGCAAGGAGAGAGCCGAACACATTCTTTCGAATATTTCCCATCATTATCGCTGGGTACAAGTCTCCACTAATCACGAAGTCAACCTAGGGAACCTAGAACAAATCGTACGTCTTCTCGGACTTTAGCTGGAGTCGTTGCATTGATTCCATTTATATGAATGTCAACAGGTTGTGTTGGTAGTTTGATGCACCTTTGCAACCGTTTAGTGATGAGCGTTCCCTCTGAACCCGAATCCAAAAGTGTCCTCACTTGTTATTCACTCCATTGTAGCAATTATGCACCATCGCTTTGCCCAGGATAACATTTTTTGCATTTGTTGCAAAAAGTTCTTTTACGTTACTGGAAGTTCTTTTAGATTGCCAGAGTTGTATCCAGCACAAACTTAAAAAAAGTAGTGATATTTAAAACGTATTTTCAAATCTGTGTAGGGTGAAATTGGTACCGTGTTGTGCCAATTAAAATTTTCATGCAAAATCGCACGGTTCTCCACAAATAATGAAAATATATTGAAATCTTTGTGGATCTGTTTTCAGAACGTGCGATCTAGTCGACTGGTTTCAATATCTGTAACGTTTGGCACTGGAAAGCTGGTAAAGGTCGCTCCGATCTAGAAATGCGCAGGCGCTAAATTTCCAAATCAACAGTATTCTCTGAAATTTCATAAAGTGATGGAGAGTTGATTATAGCACATACCTGGCATACCAGAGTACGCAGTTCTTTGAATGTAAGCACAGAGAGACCAACAACATGATAGAAGTGAAATTTGGCCGCCTTTACAGCTGCTTCACACAGACCACCAAAGTGGGGACTGCCATTCGATGCCATCATCCAGATAATACCCATGAACAGTTTGAAGATGAGTGGTGGATAAGAAAAGATTTCTTAACTATATTCAATTATTTCGCACCCCAACAAAATTTGTAGCATTATCTGACCAGATTGTTTTTGGGCTTCCGCGCGTTGAAATGAAACGTTTGAGAGCTGCTAAGAACGAAAAGGTAGATAAATCACACACCAATTCTAAATTCATTGCCTTTGTAGAGAAAAAAAAGAAGATGCAAATATAATACTTGGTTGGACCTTTGTTGTGTACCGCTGATTTGTAGTAAAAAGTACCACAAAAATCAATGCCGGCCGTAAAGAATGGCCTGCATGGCTGCACTCTTTTTTGCGGCAAGTCGCCCATAATATGTTCCACAAACTTTGGCTTCATACGAAAGCACCTTAAGCATTAGTTGACTACACTTGCTACTGATTTTCGCCTACCAATCGGCCAAAATTGTAATCGAATATTAGCGGCCAAGCTTTGTAGTCCAGCATGCATCATTTTTTGATGAAAATGTTGTGTTGAATAATTAATTTGGTAAAATTATTGGGTGACGGGCTTCATAATCCAATATTGAGTTTTCGAGTCGACCACCAACTCTTATCAATCCGAAATCATCAAGAAATGGATTGAGTGAGCATATTGCGCTGGATGATTCAATGCTTCTTTTGGCATTTAAAGTTTTCGCTCGAAAGCGAAATGAATCTGCTGGATCTTTCGTAATAAAAGATGTGTTCCAAAGTTTATATCTTCAGGCGTATAGGTCCTCGATGTTGTAGGACCCTTTCTTGCAATAAACCTTGACACGTATGCAAAAACTCGATGCATTGTGCTAAAAGCGTTTATATACTTACAAACGGAGTGAAATATCTTCATTGTGGGCTATTGTAGCTAATGTATTGCGTCGAAGTTCTGGCAAGTCGTGGAGAAAATCAGGAGCTATTGGTCAATCATTCGGATCTCCCAGTAAGAAAGATGGGCCGTGATTTCGCTGGGTTGAATGCGGTTGGAATATGATGTCATAGCATTCGCTTGGTTAGTGTTTGTATATGACTGACCCTGTTTGAAACAAAGATATTGAAGTTTGAAGGCCTTCCCTTAGCCACGATAAAACAACGGTTGAATCCGACCAATAGTGTATGTTGCAGTCAAATATATGTGTCTGTCTGATCAATTCTAAGAGCTCAGCTAGTAGAAAGGCTGCGCATAACTCGAACTTTGGTATGGTGAGAATTTTAATGCCGCAACCCTTGATTTTGAACATAATAAGCTAGTTCTGACAAAATGCATGAAGTTCTAAATGAGAATTTGGCATTAGTACATATCGAGGAAAATGAAAATTGGATGCTTATTCAGATTCACCGCTAAAATCAGCCAACACTTGTGCAGATTCTGTGATTCTGTGATAAAATCAGGCCTTTGTTGATAATGTGAAGCGTTTTGTTACCTGTCGGTGATTATTCATAGGTGCCGGTAAAGAAATGAAGTCATCTGCTTTTGGGTCTCGTATTAGACCAATCTACTTTGTAATGTGCGTACCATTGCGATACTGCATCAGTGGCTCACGGTCTGCTTCAACTATTCCATCAGGAGAGGCCGAATTGTTTGAGCACCACTTTCGAGAGAGAAATTTAATCTTTGAAGTAGATGTGTTGTTTGGCGACGAATTTCAATTACTTGGTTAAACGTGTCTGCGCCAGAGATGAGGTCGTCAACTTAAAAATCTCGCCGAAGTTGGCTTCTTTATCTGTTGCTAGTTGACGCATAGCGAGTATTGCCAAAATCGCGGCGGGTCTGGTACCATACGTAACAGTGTCGAGTTTATTTGCTTTTAATTCTGCCTTGGGACCGTCCCGTCATAAGATGCTTCACAAGATGTCCGGATGCAGAATGCGAACACATCTGTACATCTTATATACATCTCCCTTTAATGCTACCTTAAACATCCGAAAACGCAAAAGTGTGTTGAAGAGTTTAGGCTGGATGGTTGGACCGACCATGAGTATACCATTTTAATGACTAGTCGATTTTGCGAAGTCACCGAATACGACTCGCAATTTCGTGGTTGTGCTGTCAGCTTTAATGCTAATGCTGCAGCTTCCTTTCTAATGTTAAGAATCGTTGCTTATCTTGTGTGTATGAATCAGCAAGATTAGTAGCAGGTTTATTTAGTGACAGTTGGGCAGCATACTCACCAGAGCCGAGGCGAATATAATTTTGTTGGAAGATTCGTAGCTAATTTAATTTGGTCAACGCAAAATATATCGAAGAATATCGATGCTCCCAACAAGGCCTCAATGCGTTGCGATTTATTAAAAAGCGGATCTGCTAGTTTGGTATTCGGCGGAATATTCCACGAATCGATGATTAATTAAAGTTCGGTTGGGAATCGGTGGTGGTGTTAACGGCAATAGCTTCAAAACCAAATGTGTAATTATCACAATCCCTAAGTGATCCAAGCTCACGGCCAATCTCTCTAAATCTACATTTAATGCGTGGTCTTAGTCCTTTTCCATCGTTAATGGAATCGAGAATTCAATCAGTTAAACCAGCACATTTTATATTGGCGAGTCTATTGCAAAGCCAGCAAGATACACAGCCCTCGGACTCGCCTTTAATGATGAGATTTTCATAAGAGCAATTCATAGCTAGAGGTTTGCCTTATTAACATAGATGGTTGAATTCTATTGCATTTACCAAGCAGGTGCCAAGAATACGTTAGCTGATGGTTTAAATATGACATATATGTCCATCATCAGAAACAAAAATATCGAAAAATGAATTAGTGGAAAATTGAATATTTAAACAACATGTTTGAAGTGAAAAATTTTAATAATTTAAATCAAATTAAAATACTTGAATTCTGGATTATATTGCACAAAGATTTCGATACATATAAAAGCAAAAAAATAAAAAATAAAATAAAAATCCTTTCTGGAAAACATTTTAAGTGAATGAATTTTATTATATAGCATATCAGAAGAAATTTCCGATGATTCATGCAATGATTCATCCAATTTATTTTAACAATTCAAAAACTTAGCGACAATTTTAACGATTGACTACTTGATATGCATATTTTGAAGATATTCACCATTGTTGCTCAGCTGTTAACCGACGAAAAATAAGTTGTTATCGCTATCGGCTTGAAGGTTCTACTACTTTTGGATAGTAATCAAGTTATCAATGACTTGGTCACTGGGAAGCCATTGTATCCATCGCGTAACAGTTGCAATCAATTATTCGATGTTTTTCGTTTAGGTTAGATTGGTTTCCTATGATTAAAATAGAGTGGCAAGCTTCATCATGCTCAACATTTGTTAGAGGTGCTTTTGGAGCATTCGTTTGAATTGATGTGTCAATCACGAGCTATAGAAATCACGAAAAAGCCTTTGTCACCATGGATACCATTCTATCAATGTGTAATAGATAAGAAAATAATTTTTTTCAGTAGTTAAGTAACAAGTTTAATATATATTTTGCACATAGATCCAGTACTCACCAAAACATTGACATTTAAATGCTTGAGTTATTCTTAAAGTGAGCATAAGCTAGCTAATAAGGGAAAAAGAGTGAACAGTCACATCCGGCTCAGGAAAAAATTCCTCTTCCAACTTGCCAGTTCAACTGATCGCTTGAACAGAATCGGAGAGGAGCTTTCCTTGCGGCTCATTCGTCTTTACCCGCAGTTTATTTATATAACTTTATCTGACATACCTCCCAGATTCTGACTCCATTATGGTCTTGGAGATTTCAATTTGCTTTGTGTCTCATGGAAACAAATAGCATCATTCCCGTTTTCACTCGACCATGTTTTACCGAGTTCTTAGAGGAAATGTCTAACTTCGCCTTAATCAAATTAATTTAGTACCGACTAAGTTTCATCAAATCCTGGATTTAGTGTAGATCCTGGAGATATCTCTGGAGCATAAGAATGGTAGATGGTAGATCTTCGATTGAAAATTATGGAGGGATAGCAAAGATATATTCTATGTTAAGGTCGGTATGCAGCTCTTAAGAAAACCGAAAACTGCAGTACGCACCTCGAACGAAAAAACTCCAATTTCTACTGCCTATTTATAAAGTTTTTAAACAAATACGAAAGCACGGCAACATAGTCTCATATATATTTCGCGAGAAACAATACGAAGACTAATTTTCAAACGTATGGCAGCAAGCTTATAAAGCAATTTATGTAATGTTTTTAGTTTTTCCATCAATTTCTACACCTTTTATTTATTTTTAGCAATGAAAAAGGAATGAATACATAATCAGAGACAAATATTTACCGCGCTCTACTCATGTTTTTCGTTTTGTTTATTTACATTTGCATATCACATATCTTGCTACTACACTTTTACTAATTTGCTGGAATTTGTTACTCACGTTTCAAACGGATTTAGGGAAAACAAGAATACTGATGCTATATATACCGATTTTAGTAAAGCATTCGACGAGTAAATCATATTATACTTATTCTTTTTTACGACAACGAACCCAGCGTTGCCCAATCGACCGCCCAACCGACGAGGGGCACGCAAGATGGATAAACGCAAAATTCAACAGACTGGTGACCGAAAATCAGGTAAAGCCCGGACTGTCCTGAACCGGGACCGATCCCGGAAGGTTGCGGCTACACTTTCCTTTTACACCAAGCAGATAGAGATTTGCTCATCAGCGATTAGAACAAAGAGATTATTATAAATTAAAAACTCTTGGTAAATATTTCTTTATACAGAAAAGTGAGTCATTAGAATCAAAGCCGGCGTAATGAGAATTAAAATCGTTACACACAAGGAAAGGGGTTTAAAGGCCAAGACTGTCTTAAAGGGATACTAAAGTTAATCTCGCTAAGTAGGATTTGACTATTGATAATACCTCTTATCAGCTTCGTTAAAAATAAAACTGCAAGCAACTCTCGTCGACTCTGGAGCGAAGGCCTTGATCGGCTTTTATATGGAGGGAGATTTTTATTCTCATCCCAATGTAAATTTCTTAAGGCCAACAATAAGAATTTATCACTGTGCAATTGATAATGTGGATTCCATACAACGGAACCATATTCCAAAATGTGCCTAACAATTGAAGAGTAGAGTAATTTGGTAATATATGGGTCATTAAACTCCTTAGCTCACTGTTTAATGAAAGCTAGGGCTATTTTAGTCTCATTAGCACAAAAATTTATTTGATTTCTAAAAGCTAACTTAGGGTCCATTGTGATACCCTAGTCAATGAAAACAGTAGCTAGTTCAACATTGTGATTTAGATTCATATAGGCAAAGGATTGCAAAGTAAGACATATATTTACATTTGTTTAAATTTAACGACATACGGTTCAAATCATAGCACATTACCAAATTATTTATTGCAAGAGTTCTCTATCTTGTATATAACGAACTGATTGAAAGAGTCTGACACGTCTGCGTAGATAAGTGCTTTAGAACGACGACCCAAACTTGGCAGATCATTGATGAATAAGAGGAATAGTAAAGGACCGAGATGACTGCCTTGAGGTGCACCAGATGTTTCGCGTGAAGTACTAGAGTTAAAAATTACTGTTTGCTTTCTACCTGTTAAATATGATGAAATCCATTTGAGTAAGGATGGTGGAATAAAAATATATCGAGTTAATACTGAAGTGCTGAGTGTGAAACCTTGTCAAATGTTTCATTATTGTCAGTAGAAATAATTGACTCTAAAACTAGGCTTTCTATACTATGTTTTCGTTTTTTTTTCGAGACTGGCTTCTGTTTTGAAGAGGTAGGAGGAGAAATGTATATAAAAGATTTCAATGCATCTTCATATTTTTTAAACTTTTCATTAAGAATTTTTAAATATTTACCTATTTCAAGGAAGCCACCCCTTGTAGTTTTAAAAAGTTTGAATATGTCTACGTCGACAGTTGGCAAAACCAACGAAGATCTTTGCCGTCATTGATAAGGTCGAGAATAAGACCGTTTAAGCCCACACATTTAGCACATTATATTTCCAGGAATTGGACCAAGGCCCATGGAATAAGACAAATTGCAAAAAATTTGTATGATTTGGATGTAAGCATAGATCGGGAGCAGATACGGGTATATTCGAAGCACAATGTTATTAACCTGCAGGCGGCGCGTTACAACCTATTCTTATACGTCTAACTTTATTGGAAGTATGCACAGACCCGAAGGGATGCGTTTAGCTTACTTCTCTGTATTTATATTGACATATACATCAAATACGTAAAACTGGACTCACATATAGAAATATGGAGCTAGATTAATAATATAATAAACAACGTACGTCTCTCGAAATCGTACACTTGAAGTGGTGAAATGGTTACTTCCGTTTTTTAGGGTACATATTCAAAGATTTTAATATATGCCCATTATTATATACCGCCTTCAATAATTTGCTAACTCAACAAATATTAAACCATATTATTTACAGGAAAATATCTGCGATCACCATCTTACAAAATAAACAACTATAGTTAGAGGAAGAATTTTTTTTTTTGATTTTTGTGTAACAATCGATACTAAACTTAATTTCAATCTTCATATTGGTACCCTCAATATAAAGTCCATTGTAATAAAAATTGTGTCCTTTCGAAAATAGTTTTTTTTTTGTTCGATTAGCATGCAAATGTGCAATGGGATTCGCGCCAGATGTTCCTCCGACTAGTTCCTTTACACTTATAAACCTACCCACACGTTCTGACCGTGAAGAAATATTGGGAATAATTTTTTGCTCAAGATTATAAACAGACTCATCTTTTGTAATATATATAGGAAGAGGAAAGTCTTCCTTGCTTTGCTTGCTGGTGTTGTTTTTTACGTTTTGTAGACATTTCATATACGCTGACTCGTTGTTTTAGTGACTTTGAATTGACAAAGTTTCCCCGGCTCATTTCACACCTTCATAATAGCGAAATCCGCGTAGCTCGTTGCATGTTTGAATTTGTTGTTCCGCTTCTTGTTTTTCGCTCTTTGTAAATACTCTTTGTGTCGTTGCTTTCGCTGTGGTGCCGTTGCGCACACTAAGCACCAACGTAAAATTCTTTTCTGTTAGAGAAATAACCGTTTTACAATTCGTGCCGCTTTCCGATGCCTTAGATCGTTGAAGATTGGCATTGCTTACGAATATCCAGTTATGGACATATAAATGGCACATTTCTTTAAGTCTGCTTTCTTATGCTTTAACATCGTTAAAGATATCATCAATCGAAACGTATTTAAAAAGTTTTAAAATTTATTCTTCACTTTAATAATAGCATAAGCCCAAGTTAGAATTCATTAATAACACAAAAAAATTATGAAAATGTGGAAAAAGTGTTGAAATAAGCTGGGCACTTAAATGGCACAAGGTGGAAAAAGAAGAAAAATTTAGTTGAAAATATGTTTTATCTAGTTTTTTTCTCTACACACTTTTTAATCTTTAGTATTTTGTGTTGCAGCCTTTAGTTTTATACTCTCCACGAGTTTTTCATACTTGATGTTAGGCATCCCAAGCTTAATGAACAGCAGAATAAAGGTCTACCAAATTTTTACAATTTTTCTTGGCGATTTCACGACTCTGGGCAGGTCAATATAAAACATCGATCTTTTTCGCAGTTTCCGCAGAGTGTTTGGGGTCCAAAATGTGCAAATTTTTAAACTTGTCCGTTTTTCCGTTAATTCGTACGAGCGGACCAATATCATGCCAAGAAAATGCTGCCATACAGCATTTGACCGTGTTTGACCGTTTCATGAGTGAACCCGGAATTATATTCTTGGCTTTTGGGATAATGAAAAAACTCGCCATCTGGTCCCATCCGATTGATTTTTGTTTCATCACTCTACAACACGCTCTTGATGAGCTCTATGGAAAGCCAAGTATTTCGCAATATTTTTTTTTGGACATAAATGATTTTTTTTTAGAAACGGCTCCAAGCAAGTTCTCTTCATTTAACCGCCTTCGACCTAGATATTTTTGTGTCCATTGATTTTTTCGTATCGGATACTATCTGTCACGATGGCTTCAATGGATCATTTTTTATCATTCTTATAATAGTAGCTTCCGTACGCGAATCTGCCTTTCGAGGCCTTGTCTTTCGAATTTTGTCTATGGTAACTACATTTTGTTTTGGTAAGAAAAATTTGTAATTTCTGCCTCTCTCTACCCTTCTTCATGCATTGTTTCTTCAGCTGTTGTGTGCTTTCTGATCCCATATTTATTTATTTTTCTTACTCAAACAATTTTAATAAAACGTGCTATCCAAATAAGCAAATATCATGCAATTATATTCACCAGTAAGCACAATATCAGTTGACGGAATCAAATTCAATGTAACTAGACGAATCTGGCCATTGATCGAAGAGAATACAATAAAGCCTCATCTCCTTCTGAATTCCACCCCATTAGCATCACAGCCGACGAGATAACCAGAGACTGTCTAAGGGGTATTCACGACAGGACGACTTCTGTCGAAGTTGCGGTGAGAAAAATGAGGAGTAGGACCGAAAGCGCTTTCTCGGAAATTATTTTTCAACCGTGTTGCAAAACTTGCTTCCGTAGGTTCCAGCTAATTTTGAGTATCATAAAATTCACGTAATGGCTTGAACAGCTAGGAAGGTGAGAAGAAGCCCCTTTCACAGGCCCATCTTATGTATAACAATGCTTCAGCAGGCCTAAGTTGGGTCGGGTTCGGTGATCAGGCAACTTCAACAACTTAAAAGAACCAACATTTTTAAGTCAGCTTTGAAATGCATTTTTTTTAATATCGGTGGTATGTATATTTTCCGGTGATGGGTGATCATATATCTTTTTGTCTTTATAGGACCCCTGTGACCCTGCAAAATGTATTTATGTGCATACATTTTGGTAAATATTTACCGCCTATTATATTAATTGTAACAATTCTCGTAATTAACCTCGAAGATTTCCCAGATCTCTCATATTCTATCACTGGATTGCTAAATAAAAGTCCCAAGATTTGTTCAATTCGCTTCTCAATCCCCGAAATTTACTCAACGTTTATTTACTCCTTAATAACTTACGATTCCTTTTATTTATTACTATTATGTTGGTTTATTTTACATCTCTTTATAATCACATAGTTATTTTCCTCTTTTCAACAAACAGTTGACTCTGAAGTTATCGCCTCTACATTTTCCACTCGTTTTCCTGTAATACCTGCTGCCGCCCCTTTTATCTGTCCTTCGTATTTGGTATTTTCGTTCCAATAGTATACGCTTATACATCCATATGTGTGTATGTACATAACTTCAGTTGACTTAGTTCCTTTAAAGACTTCAATATTATAAGTTCAGTCAACGGAGAGATGGCAGGAACCTCTTCAAGATGTTATAATTAATTATTATAATTAACAAAAGACATAAACATAATATTGGGCAACAATAATAGTGCTAACAAGTATAGTAGTAGTGTAGTTCAAGTATAATGAAAAACAGCAGAACAGCTAGCTCGATGGATTGAGAGGCTGCAAAATTATGACTTCGGTATTGAGCACCGCAAAGGGAATACCCACGGGAATACTGACGCCATGTTCCGTCGATCATGTGACTTGGAATGTAAACATATAATAGAAGTCCCGTTAATTATTATTACAACAGTAGAAAAGTGGGAGGCATGACACCTCCGGTAATGGCAGTAAGAAGATTTGGACTTGGAACTTTCAATGGCCGGACTGGAAATGGGCAGACGGACAAAGAAGGAGCAAATGGAAGCGGAAAGACCAATAAAAAAGGCATAATTGGCACAATGGAGCCAGTGCTTTCGAAGGCTAATAGTTCCGAGGATAAGAATTCCGGATATTTTCAATTAATTCCATAATGGTCCTTGTGGAGTACACTTAGGTATTACGAAAACTCTGGAGAAATCAAGCAATGGTTCTATTCGGCTGCGTGTTCAAAATAACAATGAATCGTGAAATACCAGCGATAAACATTAAATGCAATTGTCCAATGCGGACTGGCTGTGCTTTCCTTTTTATATTATATTTTTTTGTGGCTCTAATCTACTAAATACAACATATTACATTTCTAATTAGTGTTTTCGCAATTAATAATAAACCAAACATTATGGTAAGTATTTTATGTGAGACCAAATTTCAAAGTATACCCTATATTTTAAAGGAAATATTGTCCAATTCGTACTACGTGGTAAGAGATATGTAGGATTATACCTTGAAATCAATGAATCCCTTGAAATCAATGAATCATACCAACTTTTTTCTATTTTCTATGGGGCCAACTTCAAAGTATACACTAGGTACAGCGGGACAACGTGGGTTTTCGTGGAAATCGGTGAATATCCTCCCTGGCTAAGAGTTTTTCATTCATATATCGATGGGACCAATTTCAAGCTATAACCTTTCCAATAAAAAAGAATTACCAAAATCTGATCACTGTAAAACATATGCCTGGTCAAACATAAGAAAAGATACACGCGACGAATGGAGAACCTTTTTTATCGTCAGTTAAAAAAGTTATTTTCCTTGTTTTACCATATATTCATATAAATTTTATACAAAAATTATTATAGTTAGAGCTATATTTAGTCACCAGATAGTTTAGAAATTCTTTTCTACGAGTGGTTTACATTGCGTGCCATCATGTGAAAGGTTATGGGTTCGAGTCCTAGCCAAGCCGACATCCAAATTTATAAAATTGGTGTTGCCCCCGAGTGGGAATGCGAATCTTTTACAGTGTATTTCTGACATAAAATAAAAATCTCCTCATAAAAATCCATCAGCAGTTCGAAGGCGCCTTAGAATAAACCGTAGGTCTCTCTATTTGCTAGAAAAATACCGCAAACCGAAAATTGTAGGAGTGAATCAACCTCATTTAACACGTAAAAATAGCTTCTTATTAAACATGACCGTGCATAGAGTACATTTAGTTGGGGCAGCTGTTTGTATACTAATGAAATAATAATAAAATAATAAAATTATCAATTAAAAGACTAAGTAATAATGTTAATAATTTAATTTTTTTATGATTTGTCCAATATCATTGATCATATTAGATCAATACATTCCGAAACAATATAAAAGCGCCTCCGAGAACGAAAATAATAATTACACAATCCAAATGCTAGAACGCAACAACTTTTTTTTTATTGATGAGATAGAAATTAAGGCTTTCAACTATGCATTAGCTAAGAGTAGAACAACATAGTGCAGCACATACTCTCGGACATAGGTTTTTGCATCATTACTTTTACCAATTTAGCTGCCTTTCGGATTTTATAACCTCATAAATTTGTTAGCTCGATTTTCAGCACTTTTTCGATATTTTCACACTTACATATCGGTTAACCGTAAGGAATATTGTTTTGGTGTACTTAGCAAAGTTGCAGATATTAACTGAGAGAAAAAATTCAAAACCTTACCCAGAAGTGCATCTATTGCCTCAAAATCGATCAAATGCCACTTTTTAGCATTTTTGACCAATTTTGATTAATAGCTCGGTTACATATCTTATCCTGGTTGGAAAACTTCCAGACTGACCGTCCACCTCCAGGTGACCCAATATTTCCATTTTCCTTTCTGGAATGACCAGGGATGTTCCGAATTTCACTTTTGATGAATAGTAGACTGAAAATACTTCCATTTGACATTTTGATATTCTGCATTCTACACAATTTATTTAAACTTCTTAAAACCGTTTTCACTTACATATGTAGTTTCAAACAGAAAGCTAGTGCCAAATATTTCTTGATAAAATTAGCAAATATGTATATCAGATATTAAAAATATCTAATGTTATGATTAAAGCAAACGTTTCATACATGTCCGTGAAGATTTGGCAAGGAGCTTCAGAATGGGTGATACAGCAATGATGGAACTACTGTGAATGAATATATGAGCTTAACGAATATATTTTTCTCCAAACATGTCCACCGTGTGTCTGCACTTAAAGTCGCTGCTCAACATTAACTAACCCTTTGCCGCCTTAAACCAACGCATCTAGCACCTATGTTACATATATCCCAGCGGTCAGAATATATCGAAATAGACCATTCCTTTGCTTCAGATAGATGATCTCTGTGAAGTTAATTAGCTTTACCTGCACCATAAATGAGGTGTAACGTAAGAACAACAACAAAAAGACATCTCATTTTTTGTCATTTAAATCCTCAGGACTGTTGTGAAATCCTTCGTTGAATTTTATCTTCTTTAAATTGTCATGTTAATAAAATATTAAGTAGCAAAAGGAGAAGAGACCAACAAAATTTATATCGATCGAATTGGAATAACGAGATGAGTTGATTTATCCATGTTCATCTGTCCAACCAAACTAGATAGGTGAGCCCGCCATTTCGGACTTCTGTAACATATACACGACCGTCTTTTCAGATTTGAAATTTTTGGCCATAAGTTTGACCAAAAAGGCATCTAAAAGGGTGAAATTTGGTACTCAACACAAGTATAACGTATTGCACATTGCGTATTGCGTCAAAAGTCCGTGTAAAAAGTATCTATGAGTATGAAATATGGTTCTGGCAGTTAACATACTACAGTAAATCACAACAATATCTGCCGAGTAAAAGAAACGCGGTTCACGTAGCTGACAAAACTACGGAAAAGCTAGCGGGCAACGAACAATATAAGCAGTACAAAATCATGGGAATTTGCAGAATCAACAGTCCACATCAATTGCTGACAGGTAGGGTTTAGAAATAGAGTAACTTAAATTAAACTCAAATCGAGTTTTAATAAGTGTCGCTAACGCGCAAAAATGTTTACGTCAAACGCGAATAGGCATATCAATAGAGGATAATTAAATAAATGAAAACATTAATGAATACAATACAATAACAAAAACTTGTGTGAGACTTATAACACTACTTGTATATAAAATTTTAACAGGAAAGAAGGGATGTCTTCGGCCATGACGAAGTCCATATATCTTTCATGTACATATCAAATTTATTGCAAATTGAAAAATTCAATTTCACGCTCCTAGATGCTTTCTTAACGGATTTTTTTTAGCCAAACCTTCATATCTGAACAAATCGGTTGTATGATTTGCTATATGATAAAGCTGTCTGACTTCGCTGATTTCACTACCAATATGCAGTTAATAATATGTGTGAAAAATCCCAAATTTCATGCTCCTAAGTGCTTTTCTAACTGAGTTTTCACTAAAACCTAACATTTGAAAATATATTGGGACTATATGTTATATTCTTCCGATTTCGATTATTTTTAGAACCAGTATGCATTTCATTATGTATGGGTAGTATACAAAATTTCACGTTCCTAGGTAGTTTTTTGACAGATTTATGATCCAAAATTTCCGATATGGCCGAAAGTTGATCGTTTAAACGTATAGATGCATCTTCCTACCAAGGTTGGTTGAAACATCTCAAAAATTGGGGGCCTAGTTTGCGTTCAAATAGACAGACGTACAGACGAACAGTTGATCATGGCTAAATCAACTCAGCTCGTGATTCTGATATGATCGGTATAAATTTCAGTGGCTCTGCCTCTTCTCCTTTTGGTACTTACATAATTAGGACCAAAGTTAAGATACCATTTTATGTACATGAAAGGTTTAAAAAATCGTATAGGCAAATATTAAGAAATACATGGTGACGCGTATAACATTTAGTAAAAGTAAAAGTATAATATTAAAAAAAAAATTAGTATGTAAATAATAACAAAAACGTATGAGACGCATAAAACACTAAATAAAATAAAATAAAAATTTAAATGTTTATTTACAAACAATTATAAAAATGTGTTTGACGCGGATGACATTAGTTTGGCATATAATAAAACTGCAGCACTACCAAGAACAAAGCGGAGGATTTCGACAGATACATCATTGGAGAGCAAAGCAGAACATACTAAGAGTAGAACTATAATATAATCAATGAAACTTTAAGTAGAATGCTAAATAGCATTAAGGAATTATATATTTCAGCAAAATTATGAATAAAGAAAAAAATAATCGCAAAAAAGATATAGTGACAATGGACGGAAAAGGACGTAGGCATAATCCGTGATTTAATGGTTCGTACAGGAACCGAACAGACAAGGCGAAAGTTTGAACTAACGTTGGACTCCTTGGCGGCTAGATTACATATATGTAAGACTTCATGAAAGTAACAATACAACTTGATATTGCTTGCGACGAATCCTTGAATTTGGTCAAAAGTTTGGCAGATTCTAATG
Organism: Neoceratitis asiatica; assembly: GCA_030068015.2. Classification (NCBI taxonomy): domain Eukaryota; kingdom Metazoa; phylum Arthropoda; class Insecta; order Diptera; family Tephritidae; genus Neoceratitis; species Neoceratitis asiatica. The sequence continues at coordinate 9,874,613 of CM061529.1, forward strand.
GTGATACGCGTTAGGTACCCTGGACACAAGCAGCTCACAGTGCATACAAGGATTTTGAAGGGTATGTAAAAAGCTCACAACATTATTAAGCCGTAGGTATAATAAGAAACATAATTATGAGTCCGGCGGATGTGATACTACATTCATTTGATACAGTCTTCAATTTTCAACCAATTATAGCGACGTTAGATTTCAAATATTCTGACAAAACGACGATATATTTGATCGAGCAGAAACATTCGGAGCACATTTTGAAGCTACTTAGTAAGTCTCTCTGCAAGAAATATCGTGAAAATGCTTTTCTTCGTATCTTCATTTCTGGTTTTAATATAACACTATGCGATATTCTCTTTTAATCAAATCAACAGACCTTCTCTCTGCATTAGACCAAAAACTTGAGACAAATAGGAGTTGAATAACAAGAGAAAGAGGCAACGTGGAAGTGATCGTCAACCAGCTCTCAAGGTACAACTAATAAACCATCTGGCACAGAAAACTTTTGACCAGAACTGTGATCAAAACGAGTTTAAGGATTATGAAAATTATGCTACATGTAATTGTAACAATCAATTTGAAGATAACGCAGAACCTTTAAATTCCCAAAATGATGAAATTGATATTTAGGGCTAGGTTCCCCTTAAATAACCGATTTGTTTGATGTAAGGTTTTACGTCGTAAAAAATATTTAGGAGCGTAAAATTTGGTATTATGCACATAAACAAGTGAATATTGGCACTGAAAATTATTGAAATTGGAAAGCTATAACATGTACTTTACTCAGATATGAGGTTTTGCGTCAAAAAAAAAAACATCCATGAGCTTGAAATATGGTATAACACAAACGCATAAACGAATAAACATTGGTAAATAAATATTGCATCAAAGATATGTACCCGCCTCTGGTTAGCAAAGAACGCCCGTCAACAAACACAAGGAAGGTTCGACGTCGAAAAGCTGCAATCACAGCATACGAGTATAGCCATTAAGCTTTTTACTCGGCACCTTCTCTCCGAGATCCTCCATTAGCAACTCAATATAAGTGAGCTGTGGAATGGCATATTCAATACGTACCACCGCTACGGAATCAATTGGTTTTCAACAATGCCAGAAACATAGCAGGTACGATGAGGAGTCTCGGCCTGCGGTAGGAGAAAGCTGCTTGTCTACGTTGCAACTTTGTGATCGACTACAACATGTACGGGGTGGAATAGATACCGAGAGCTGAAGAGGGAATCGAGGCGCATTTGCAGACGAAAAAGGAAACAGACCGTATTGCGCGAGTATGAAAAGCTTAAGAAGCTGGCCGACAAGAGTTATGCTCGGAAATTCTATTAAAAGATGCAGCGACTCACAGAAGGTTTCAAGTAGCATACTAATGTAGGAACCACGGAGATATTCTAGTAACTGACCTCCAGGGGATACTGAGTTTATGGAGGGAACACTATTCCAACCTTGTAATTAGCACCGAAAGTGCCACAGTTGGAGATAGTGAACCCGAAGTCCCAACTGAGGATGGTGGAATAGATATTTCAATACCCGACTAGAACACTAGAATAGTTACTACCCGTTTACAAAATTACAAAGTGGCAGGAGGTGATAGCATACGAGCCGAGCTGTTCATGCATGCATCAGCTTCTTTGCAAAATATGGTCGGACGAACGCATGCCCAACAATTGGAACCTCAGTGTCGTCAGTCAAATCTATAGAAAAGGGGACCCCGTGGTCTGCTCCAAATATCATGGAAGGGCTTAAGAGGCAAGGTAGAATATTTTAAAAGTATGTTATACAATTGCTAACGTATGCCGACGCTATTGATATCGTTGGCCTTAACAACCGCACCGTTAGTTCTGCTTTCTCCAGGTGAAACGAATAAGAGAAGCGAATAGGTCCCGCGGTGATCGAGGACAACACGAAATACCTCCTCAAACAAAGCATCCAGCATATTCGCGTCTTGGCTCCCCGGCACTGTTGACAGTCATAACTTTTTAAGTTGTAGATGATTTCGTCTCTTCTTGGAACCAGCATCAGCCCTGAAATCCAACGCAGAATAACTCTTGTAAATAGGTGCCACTTTGGACTGAGTAGGCAATTGAAAAGTGAAGACTTCTCTCGACGCACCAAAACCAAACTCTAGAAATCGCCATAATTCCCTTTATAACATATGGTGCAGAAGCGTGGACGATGTCGAAGACGAAGGGTACTTAGTTTTTTAGCTCAAAACAGAAAAGCCATAGCCATCGAAGTACCTTGTCACCTTGTCGTCTTAACTTCCTTTTCATGATAGACAGGCTTTCTTAACCGAAGGTTTTCTATATTGAATATTAAGCAGCGCTAAGAGAGTGTTAATTGGTAGTTTTCATGGTAGTAGCTTAGCACAACCTTATAACATGACATTAGAAATCAAGAAAACGACTTTCATACATCTTGACTGGAAATGAATTATAAGCTGAAAGCACGTTACTTCTTCACAAAAGGATTATGTAACTAGATAATTTTGATTCTAATTTGAAAACAGCCGACTGACGCAATGGATTTTGCTTTTAGGAATCTTCTGTCAATTAGATATACGAATGAGTTTAATACACATTTATGTAATTATAATATGTTTATACAATATAATACTAAGTAGATATGAAGTATTCTTTCTAAAAATAATTTTACTTAATCAACAACATAGAAAATTCAAAAGCTTCAATGTTAATATTTAAAGAAACTTGTCATTATATACATACAATTTTGGGAAGTATAACCCTTACGTGAATTACTGTTTTTTGAATTAATTGGTATTGAAGAAAATAATACTAGGGACGAATTAAAGTAACGGTAAATAAAGTTTAGGTCGGGTGTTGAGGTTAGCAACTTGAACTTGTTTGTGTGTCCTCTACAACTCATTATTTTGGTTCATTCTGAAGTCATCACAGTTACTTTGTGAAACCCTTATCAAAGGGGTTGAGTATAATGGCTTCAGCTAGACATAGCCAAGGGAAACGAATCTTTTCAAAATTTCTTCTGCTGTGCTAAATCAATAACATCACGCCCAAACTCAAACTACTACAGCATTTCTACAACCCACTGACCAACGGACGCCAAAATGTAATCATAGGAATACCAAAGTCTGAAGCAATTCACTCTATCACTCGATGTGCTGTCTTTTGCATTGCCAAAGCTCTCTGTTCTGCTATCCACCAAACTACTAAAACAACGTTTCGATAACAACTAGTGACGGAAAAATGAATGTTCCTTTAAGCAACGACGTTCTTATTTCGTACCTATTTATACCAACGGGCAATGTATGCAGTATAAGACGAAATGGCGGAATGTGCTTGAGAACATGTCCAAACTAAGCTGTAGGACACAGAGAACTGCAATGAAATCGCTTTGTCCACAGCGCTGTTGCCCGTATTCAAAACTACTTACATGTACCTCTTGCCCAGTATCACTACCGCGCTCTTCTACGAATCGAAAGTAAAGGAAAAAGCTGTTGATGTCGTATCACCATTTCTTTCCAAACAAACCACACGCTATGTTTCATCATACCCACTACATATAAGCAAATGTATAATATATTTTTATATATATGGACATGACTCCCCATACCTTTGTGTACAATGGAATGAACTGGGTTGTGATAGATAGACTGGGATGACGATTTCCGCAGTATGCTAAGTACAAAAATAAAAGCAACAGCAGTGAAAATCCCCAATTCCTTTTGGTCAGCTAGACGTCGTAGTGAACGTGCTAGTCGTTTAGTTGAAGCTACAAACTTCCTATGCAAATGGCAGAGAGAGGCAATGTGAACTACCAGCGTCAACGCCATCTCTTTCGATTGTGTCCTTACTAACAACTCTACCTCTAAAATTGACCATACGCAACACCCTCTCCACTACAATGAACTAGTATTGCTACTTCAATCCACATCACCTTCGGAATACCGTCACCATCGTCTTTACTTTTGCTACCGTCATTCCAGTCACCGTCGTCAAGCTAAAATTACTAAAGTCCCTTCTTTTGACTTGAATTTAGAATGTCCGTGAGGGCCTTATTCATCCATGTTCTCTATTTATACATACAAACTCTACTCTTAAACACAACGATTCGGCCCATTTATCTAACTCCTCACCGATTCCCTACTCATGTTAAAGCCATGCTGCCATTTGTCCACCTGACCCCAAAGGCATTTCGATCGATAATTTCCAAAGCTGACCATTTCTGCTGTGTCTGTGAATTCTGAAATGGACATACATATTTTCCACAAGTCCATATGACACGGTATATACATACACGTGTACACTTACTTATGAAATCGTACTCGTCGCTCTAACGTATTGCCCCAGCTCCACGAAGGAGTCCAATAAAGACTTGCATGAAGATGAAACGAAGACCAAGGAAAGCAACTCCAGACCATCATTTGGAAATTTTGTTTGCATATGACTTGGAGAAGGATAACAGGCGGTTCAAACGTCGGCTACGAACTTGTCGTTGGTTTAAAGCAGAATCGAAACGATGGGAATAATGCAGAGTACAGCGTCAGCTTTGATTCTACCTCGGTCCTTAGCATTAACATTGGCAAGATATACATACAGAAATATAAGCAAATACAAGTACAAACTAATGTTTTGATATACTTCATATATATCTGCACATATTTATATATGCTTGTAAGTACATTTATATATACACATGTGCCTATTATTGTGTGATTCGTTGTGTTGTGTGTTACTTCATGAGGTGAGCGGTGTGTGACGCAAATGGGTTGTCGGCCGGTTTTCGGTCTCACTCCTTAAGGTGGGGAGAATAGAAAGACCGCGGACGGAAAGGAATGCTGAAATTTCACATTTTAGAGCAGTTGATTTATCAACAATTCTCTGGACCATACGAAAGTGAATACGTAAATGTTTCCACATATACACATATATCTATATATATAAAAATATATACACTTGTTTGCGAGCACCAGGATATCTTTGCACATACATACATAAATATCAGGTCAACTTCGCGGGAGAATATGCGTAAGAAGCAGAAGTTGTTTATTGAGCGTTTGGTTGTGCAGGCGTGATGTTGAATGGAATTGTATATGTGTTCAAGCAAAAGGGATGTTTTATGTAAATATGTAAAATTTCGGTATTTATGTCCTCACATTTAAACTGACCAGCGTAGTTAAGCTACATATGTACATCTGTATATTGCTTATCTGCGCTGAAAACGGCGGTGTACACTGTCTATATATTCATACATATGTATGTATATCTTTATGCATGTTAATATTAATATTTTTTGTATACATACATATGTGTATCTATCAAATTATTATCACCATCGCCATGCATATACGTATGTATGTATCCATATATTTATGTACAATAATATATATACATATAATATATATAATAGATATACATACATATATCCGCATATATATTACGTAGCTTTTTTACCTGTATTTACATATATGAAAGTACCTCATCAATATATACTTCCGCGCCTTGTTAATATATGTATATGAATGAACGTGCTTGTCGTAGATAAGCACTGTGTCTTTTTTAAGAGTATCTACAGATACATGTACTATGCTAAAAGTAGCGCATGTGGATATAGTTGAAAATTCTTAAAATGTCCCTAACTACGGTTTTGTAAGTACCAACAGATTATATGCACTCAAGATTGAAATAGACCGTATATTTTATATAATCTAGTATTGTTTCTTAAGAACATGTTAATTACCGTAATAATTAAAAAACATGCCCTGTACAATTTCTTATTGGTTGGTTACGATATATGTATGTACGTATGGATATATATATGTATATCAAAAGAAAGCGATTAAGAAAGATATATTGTACATATCGTGGCTTAGCGGGCAATACCGCGTATGTACCAAAAAGTCAAAAATTTAGATTTAGTAACTATGAATAGGAAACTTCCGCAGTAATACTCTTATAGTAAAACATTGCCAATAAAACAATTAAATACAATACCGAGTATAAAATCAGGAACAAACAGTTGGCTGCGAAACCACGTATGTTGTCGTAGCGTGAGTTGTCGCAGCCAATTGTTTGAAGAAAAGTATTGTTTCTCTTTTCTACGAAAAAAATTTTCACTAAGCCAAAAAATTATAACCGATTAAAACAAGTATTATTTCTGAATCAATATTATAATATCCACATTGATAGGAAAAATTTTGCAATATCAGATTAAAGGTAACAATAGTTCTGTTCGGTGAGCTGCTGGCTACTTTCGGCGAGGCAAAAAGACAGTGAAATTTGCAACGAGAGAACACAATTTTACATTTAGTTTTGAGAGGAAGTTTCAAATTCGGGCATAGAAAATTTAAGCTAGTAAAAATTACTTAACAGGGAAAACATTATTTTTATTTCTGGCACTCTATAAATGTTCCCGAATTTCCTTTTTTATTTTTGTGCTATTTATTATTTTTAAAAAAATTGATATTGTTCTGTATGTGTTTCAAAATGTCTTACTGACGATCATGGTGAAATCAAAAACAGGCCTTCGCCACGTGAATATGGTTTAAAAAAAGGCTTGTTTAGAAAACAGATTGTTTCTTTTGAAATTTATATGTGACTACAAAAACAGCTGTGTCTCAATACCAAATGATGACAAAGAAAAACAAAGGGTAGGCTTGAAATCAGTGACCTCAAAATAATAAACAACAGGCATTAAAACCCTTACAACTAAAGAAATTTTATTTTGTTATCTTGTATTATTCACCAAATTTTAAAGACTTGTCAAGAGAAGTGAAATATATGTGTTAGTTATATTTTCAATATATTTTAATTATGGATCTCGAAACATTTAAAAATTTGAAAAAGGAGCTTGGTCCTTACAAAGGACTATCAACAAATTAAAAAAGGAATAAATTGCTAATTTTTTAAAACACATCAATATACTTCAAATCAGAAAACAATAAATTCTATAAATGAACGGATTCAAATTGAACAGCCAAAAGAACAGTCGTTATAAACTATACCATATATACTATAAAAATCTAGTAACCTTTTGAAAAGTAAAATATAATATGTGGGAGAACCTTTTGAATAGGAACATATTTTTTTCATAATATATATTTTATCGTCTCCAAGTAAAACCTTTATCTACACGGTCTGGCATTACTAATTGAGCAAGTCTAAGCATACTAAGCTGTTTACTTATTTTGCACACATTCAGAAAAAAACCGTAATAGGTGTATGTATACATATATTAATATTAAATAAATATTGAAAATAATAAGAAATATTGAGAAGTTCCGCTAGGATTATATTACTTTGTTCTCGCATATTTTACCTCATGAACAGTGATTAAAATTAATAATTTGATATAATTTAAATCTGCACTAAATAACGTCTGCTAAGGAAGAATTCATAAATTACATGGTCATGGGTTAGGCCTCTCTGTCAACTTCCTTCTCTTTATTTTGCCGAAAGTGACTTTTCACCCCTGCTCAAAGGACATGGTTTTGTTTCTAACCTCTTTTCGATTTACATGTTCATTATTTTATTTTAAATTAATAATGGATTACAAAAATTTTGTATTAGTAATTTGGTAAAATATCATACGATATAATAATATTTAGTAACAGTTTATAAGTCATTTATTAACTTATAATAAATATTTGTTTCATCTGAAGAAAACTATGTAGCTTTAGACCCTGTCCCTGACTAAGCTAAGTTCTTAATGAACGCTCCCTAATAAAAAGAGGGTCTGGCTTACTTTTTATGAGAAACCTTCTCTAAACAAATATATTTGTAAGCACATACAATTGTGCAAATTTTTCCCCCATCAGGAAATTAAATAAATCTAAAGTAATGGAAATATTATCTCAAATAAATTTTGCTGTAATAATGCGTGTTGCAACAGCAAAGGATCTTAAATTTAATGTAGGTTTTATCATTTCGAATAAAATAAGTTAACGGATGAATTAAAAGGATATTGAGAAAGTTATTGTTCATCAACTACTCATTACTAGTCAGAGATTCAAATGTATTTTACTGTATTGAAAACGAACTTAAATTGTTAGACAATTTTACGTTTGTTATGCACGTTACATTTTCTCATATATTCAAGCCATCTCATTTGTAAGCATGTAGTAGTAAAATTCCTTGCTCTTACTTCCCTCTTATTTTTTGCGCGCAACGAGCCCCTCCCCTAGCCCCGAAAAGAGCTGTCCTGCCCAGAAGGGCAATATGTCACTAAGGGAAAATATGCCTATCTCTGCATTAGGGCATAGTTTATACCTTGAAAACAAACTCTATTCCCTTGCTTGAAGTTATATAAAACGCAACTTTTCTAATTATGAAGCAAATCCAAATTTGAGAGCATTTAAGAGTATGGGGTATATAACTTAATTTGTGTGGTTAGTCAAGATAAGGCCTAACTTGGTTATTATTCCATCATTCCAATATATTGAACATGCGTAGGAAAGCAACTGTCTTGTGCGTCTTTTCCAGGACACTAAATTATCAGTGCAAAGAAACACCGTGCAAAAAAATTCATATAAAACTCATATAAAAAAACCGTTTAAAAAAAGTATAAATAAGAACCGTCCAAATGAAGATCAAGTGTAAACAACAATAATGTTTTTCACTCAAATATATCGAGCTTTTTGGTTTGAAAATGTGTTTCTGCGGGAAGTTATTCTATATTATCTGCAAACAGCGATGTTTTAAATACCGTTCGACTTTAGATAGCTACAACTTTACAAAAGATTAAAGCTATATTTTTCGTGGAGTGTTCGATGTTACCTCTATAAGGACTGCGTACTAAAAAGACCTACTAAATTTTCACGATATAAATGATAGGATACATCAAAAGCCATTCAATAACGTTCATATTCTGCTGTCGCGACCACTCTCACGTTCCACCCGAAGCGTGGTACGCTGCAAGATCATGTTGTAAAAAAATCAAAAACGATAAAAATTTTCTTTGTAGAATACCAAAATATGAATTCCTCAGAACTCATACAAGTGGAAATAGAGAAAAGTGAAATATTTTCATTGGCCGCACTAATAATAAACAACAGCCGAATTTTCGCTTCGAAAATAAAAGAGGTCGGAGCTTAAATCCTTCCAAGCCATCAGTTTCATCAGGATGAGATTTCTTTTCATCAGATAATATCAAGTTAAAAAGAGAATAATTAGAGCGCAAGAGGCATTATACGAAATTAAATAAATTTAACTAATTTAACTGATTCTAATTGCGTTACATGTTATAAAGATAAAACTCCAATCGCTTAATTTATTGCTTTTCCTAGTTTTATTGTAACAAACTTATTGTTTACGTAGCTCTGTAAAAATCCGTGAAAATGCTATGTACAGGCGACAAGGATACATTAAGATTATGTTCGCTTCTAATAACTGAGGCAAATGCAGAGCAATAAACGAACTGTATGTAAAGGAAAAGGTGTTAGAACTATTCACTCCACTAGCTGCTTGCTGCCTTGCCCATCCTATCTTCAGACAAAACCCGTAATCGTTTATCACTTGAAATCCTAGCAAATTTTACAGAGAGCAGAGCTTATAAAAGCCCGTATATATGTGAGTATAGTGGGTGACACTAAAAGAAATGTGCCGAGTTAAGTCTGTGCTTTTGCTTTTGCTGAGGCTCTAAAAATCATCCTCGATATCCGACCCATTAAAATACGAGTTAAGCTCGGAACAGTACAACTCTTTTCTTAAAGCAGAGGTAGTGGGCATTACTGAAGGTGCGAAATGTCCATCCGCTTAAACAGAAAACCTATCAAATTTCTTTAGACAGTTGAGTGATAATTCAATGTTCCAACACAAACTCCAAATGTATGAAAAAAATATATTCTTTTATGTGGCATCACAACAACGACATCTAATTTGTCTAACGTACGTCGGATTTTCTTAGAACAAACACAATACAAAAAATCGTATTTATGCATACATATATGTATGTAAATGTACATACATATATCCAGGATGCAAATATTTTATAAGGTAGTTTCACTTCGAAATTTATGGCACTAAACGTATTTTTGAAAATATTCAGCTTGAAGATTGTTTAATTACTGTTGAGGCCATTTCTTAAATAGAAGTGATTATATTGTATATGCAAGCGTGGTTATGTATATATGTATTGATTTGTAACCGCTGAACCAAACCAATTTTCGGACGAGCTCCTCCTACAATTTGTAGTGCGCGGCTTAATGTATTTTTCAACTAATAGAGGGATCTACAATTTATTCTATCCCGGCACTGGGAGGACTCAAGTTTCCCTGCGGAGGGGCGATCCTAATGAGATAAATTAATTTTCTGTAATTCTGGATATTAAATAAACCAGGAATTGAATCATGGCCATCAGAATGGTAGTTTCAATGCGATTTTTTAATTATGAATTTCAAATATCATTGCCTCTTTCTTAAGGTATATATTAAATTTTTTATAACATATTTAATGAAATAAATTAAGTGAGCTTCAACAACAAGAAACCGTTTAAAGCATAGCTTTCTTCACTTCAATGTAACAAACTGGTTACAGTCAACTTCAATCACTCTTAAGTTCACTTTACTTGGACTGGGATTTACTATGTACTACATTCTTTAATAACATAAAATAAATTTAGTGACTTTTTCATTATTCTGGGTGATAAGTTTTTAGCTAGAGGAGATTATAATGCGAAACATGCCCAGGGGTGCGAAAATTAGAAACCAAAGAGCTGCATGAAGTACGTTCGCAAGCATTTGGCACAACTCAAACACAATACTCAGCAACTTTGTGTTAAAATGAAAAAAATTTGAAACAATCAATCTCGAGACACAACATCCTACATTCGAGTTTGAGTAGCTAACATGGAACTTCGTGTATTATACTCATATTTTAAATACTCATATTCATGTTCCACCTGATTTCATTGTGAAAGCAGTGAGCAATTAGGTTCGGTTAGAGTAAGTGCAAATAACACACACGTAAGAGCGCGGTGGTATGTATGTATTGTGTACACGTAAACAAATTATAATAACGCAATAAGGATTTAATATCAATTATAAAAAATAAAATTTATTCCAAAATTTTCATTTTTAAATAAATCACGTATAGTATATATATCTTCCCATGACAACCAACTTACTGGCCTATATACCCAAGAAAATCATGAAAAAATCTTCTGATACCATCATATCACATCAAGGATGCTAAACTGCCAAGCATTGCTCTCAGTTTTCTTGCAAAACTTTTTAGTGCCATAATAGATCTCTAATACTATCGACAAAAATGGAAAGATTCGTAGATAGTTATGATAGCAAAACCAGGTAAAGAAGAAACCCTTCCGTCCAGCTAGTATGTTGCCTTGCCTTTCCGAAATTTTCAAAAAAGTCCTACTATCAAAATTTCTTTCTTTTTTCAGGAAAGTTACATCATTTCACATATGACTTGGGTTTTCGCGGAAAACATGCACAATTGAATATTAAATTGTGTAATTCAGAGACCGTTGCTCGGCCGCTTTTCTTGATGTGACTCAATAATTCGCCAAGGTGTGGCAAGATGATTTAATTCATAAATTATTGTCCTTGAAACCTACTTATTAATCGGGCGATTCACTATAAAAGTAAACGAATACATAACGGAGAAGTATTCAATTATGGCAGATGTTTCGCAACGTAGTAATCTTGGACCAATGTTGTATATATGTTCGCCACAGATATTCCTTCAAGTGACAAAGTAATCATGTTAACTTTTGCGTATGATGCTTCGTCAGTAAGTCTGTACAAATGCTCTATCACAACGAGAAAAGTGTTGGAACAACAAATAGCGTATAAAAGTCAATGAAAACAAGTGCAAATACATCAGTTTTACATTAAAATCAAAAGCTAACGAAATTTAATTAGTACCTTGGAATTCACTTAAAAAACCGTTTAACCCGGAGACGACAAATTTTCGCTAAAAACAAACTTAAAGCTTAAGCTAAAATCTGCAAATTTGCATAAGATTCTAAAAAAGAAGTCTGGACTTAGCCTCAGCAACAAAGTGATGTTTATAATTAAATAGTAAAACCGATATGGATGTATGGAATATATTTATGGAGCAGAGTTTGCGCCACAAATATAGATGTAATACATTAGTTTAAATCTAAAACTATCAAAATAATAGCCGACACACCATGCGTAATGAAAATATCCATAGGGATCGAAAAAATAAATTGAAATCGTAAACAAAAGTACATACACCTCCGCAACAAAATAAACCTGCCTGAAGAAAAAAGTCAAACCATCCTTTTAAAAAGCATCATTGAGCCACCAGCTCATCTCTGCTAATAGGCTTTATGTTTTACTTTAGCTATAGATTTTATTACTTATTGTATGGTTTCCTATGTAGCAAGAATATTTTAATATTGTTTGCACGATGATACAAATATGCATAACGTAAATCCGATTTGCTGCATGGTACAAATATTGTATAAGATGTTTTCACTTCGTAATTTTTGATATGCCCGCTTATAAAATGTTCGTCTTGGATATTTTAAGCAGATATTATAATATTGAATAAAATAATAAATTCCGTTATAATACATTTCCGAAATAATATATATCCAAATTATATTTAAAAATTATTTTATTAAAACGATCTTCTTGTTTTTAATACAATACAGCACAAAATTACGAAGTGAAATTATTTAAGACGTAATTCCATAATTCTTACATACTCCCCCTTTTAAATCTAAAATGTCATCGTTTTAACTTTTTAGTATAATTGGTTTAGATTAGTTAGTTTAAAATATACAAATATAATTAAAACAGTAGTGTCGAGATCCTTTTCAACAACCTTTTCTACAAATATTTTTTCATTTTAGTTTTTCTTATAAAAACTTTATCGACAGGTTCTTGTTTATTTTTTTATTGTTAATTCTTTTTAATCTTCGTACTGAACTCATTTCTTCTTTCAATCTATTGTTTCACTTTCAATCTATTTTTAAGTTGAGTGAAATCTCTCAATTTGACCATTAGTTTCACCATGTAAATTCGGAACAAAAAACTGTTCAATTGAAAAATTATCTCTTAATAAATTTCTAACCATATTTGACTGAACTGCCTTTTTATTATCTGAAACTATTATTTTTGTACTTCGAAATACTAGTATCATTTCTAGTAGAGCATATTTCTCATCTCAAGTAGGCGGTGTCCCAATTGGTTTTTATACAGCAAATTTTGGAAATTATCCATGCATGTATGAATATATTATTTTTGCGCAATAAAAACGTCAATGTGTAGATTTTCGAGAATCTTTCAAGAATCGTAATAAATTTTGAACTGAATCAAAAATGTGACGGTTAAAGTTTTCAAACTGGTGATGTTTTCAGGGAAGAGGTATGATTATGAATGTATTGTCGAGAAAGAGCATTTGCTGCTTTATTACCTTTCCCTGGTTTATAAAAAAATTGTTGGTTAAAATTCCCCTTTTAATGGTCGCCATCTCTTAATTTTCGTTAAATTTCAGATTTATTTTCGAAAATTCGGTCTGCAAACATTTTAATCTTCTTTAATGCCATATAAATAATGGCGAAGTGTCTTTAATGTGCAAACAATAACCATTGCATTTGCTGAAGCATCAGTTGTTGGTTCAAATGGCTGGTTAAAATCGGGGTATTGCAAGAGAACATCAAAAGCAGATATGTCATCAGAATCAAACTTTATAATAATTTTTGATTTACTTGCACCAACATGTCCATTTTCCCCTCGCAAGTATTTTGTTAAAAGCTTAACTATCGCTGCACAATCTTTCACAAATCTGCGATAATATCATGCAAGACCGAGAAAAGAACGTAAGCCACGTAAGGTCTCTGTAATCTGGGAAGTTAAATTATCACGAATTTTATTAGGGCACTTTTGTAATCTATTACTTGAAATTAAAAACCCTAAAAACTCTATATGTGTTTTTATAGAATTGTGATTTTTCTGACGAAACTCTCATGCCAGATTTTTCTAACATTATTAAAATCTTATCTACGTGTCTGATATTCGAATCTTCATAATTTGAAAAGATAGCTATGTCATCAATGTAAACATAACACATAATAGCACGTTTGAAAATACTAGGAGCATTTTTTAGAACGCAAGGTAAACGGCAAAATTCATATTTTCCGTTATTGACACTGAAAGCAGTTTTTTGTCCATCTTTTTTACACAATTTAATCTGGTGAAATCCAGTACTATGGTTTCTCTAAATTAGCTAAGATTATAGAAATATCTGTAATAGGATATCTGATAGAGACAGTTTTATCATTTAGTTTTCTGAAATCAATAACAATACGCAACTTTTGCTTTCCTTTTTCATCCAAACCAACAACATGTATGGGTGAATTATAAGAGGAGCACGACTTTCTAATTATGTAATGTTTTAAAAAATCTTTTATTTCCTTATTGATAAAATACATGGCATATATAGGATAAGGATAATTTCTACTAAAAATTTAGTCATTTATAGTTGTTCGAATAGAAGCCTCTGCATTTGTGTTGAATGGTAAAGCTCCATTTGAATTTGCAAACGCATTTAAATTATTGATCATTTTACAAAATTTACTAAGAACACAAACTGGGGCGGAATCATCAGCGATTGTAATCAAGTTAACTTGCTTGCAGCGAAAAAGTTTAAGTTATATCTTACCATCTCGGTAATGTAGATATCCATTTTTTATATCTATTCGAGCCTCAATTTGTTTAACAAAATCGTATCCACTTATGCCGTCAAGAGTTTAAATTGTTTAAAAAATAAAACGTTGCAGTATTGTCAAGGACATTGATTAAACATTTTCTATTTATTAAATTATATCCGTTTATAGATTTCAAAGTAAGAGAAAAGTCCTTAATATAATTTTTAGACGTACCAGTCCTTTTGCCGTTTTTTTTTTAATAAATGGCAGGAGCGATTTTAGTTTAAATATTTTAGTTTATCTTCAAAATTAGAAAACTCAATTTGGGAATCATAATTTCTGTCATTATTATTATATAAATCACCTTCCTGATCATATTTATTATAACCTAGTTGCTTACAATCTTTACTTATTACCTCTAGCATATAATTCAGTCGTACAGCTAGGTACAGCTAGCGCTGTTGGGAGATCATTTGGCCTTGAATAGAAGAGGATATCACATATTGGACGTTTAAGACCCGTGTTAAATACTCGCAATGCATTCTCCCTTGCTCGTTCATTAAGTGTATTGATTACTTCATTATTCTCGCTATAAGTAGTTAATTTTTTATTTATTATAAGCGTTAATAGTTTTTTAACACTATCATAGTATTCTTGAATTGATAAATTACATTGTCTAAGGATACCTATTTCTTTTTCTAATGCGTAAATTGGTCTTTTGTCTGCATTTGTCTGGTCTAGCATTACAATAATGGCTTTGAAATTCAAAACTGTATTAAAAAACGAAAGAGTAGTATGGCAGAACCCGTGATTTTATTTCTGATGATATTATTCCCTATAATATTCAATAACAAACTTTGCTGCAGAGCGCCGAGCAGGCTAAGAATAGGCATCACCATTGAATTTAGGTAATTATTTCACTAAATCCACATATTATTCAATATTTGGCAACTGAAGTAAGGCTTTCTACTTATATTTGATTTGCCAATCTTTCCTGGCTTGTTCGCTCATATTTAATATTTTAGCAAATTCTTGTCTTGTTTGCTCATTATTTGAGTTATTAATGTCAATTAATTGATCTTTGAAATACTAATTTTTTATGTTTTGTATGTAAAAAATGGAAATAGGATTTGTTAATTCACAAAACTTTTAACGAAATAATTATTTAAAAGAATCTTATTTTAATATAAGTAGTGAAATTTAATCGTCCGAGTCGTAACTTTCGAATTCTTCATCTTGTTCTTCTTCTTGATCTTCTTATTTTTGTTCGTCTTGTTCTTCTTCTTCTTGTTCTTCTTCTTCTTGTTCTTCTTCATCTTCATTCTTAATGCATGTAAACTGCGTTAATAGCGATGTATCGCATGTCACCTCGTTCGAATCAAATGGATCCTCTACTTTTGGTGATTCAATATTAGAGATGAATTGTTGACCAACTTCCAGCCCAAGTCTGTAGCGTCTAGCTGATAACCAAGCCAAGAGGAAAGCGAATGCCGTTAGTGATAATTTCTTATTGTTATTGCCGTCGAGCGTGCTCACATTAATACCAACATTGTCGGCAACGTATTGAATAAGTGTGTCACTTTCTGGTGGTAGGACATGGGGAGGACGATGAAAAACTGCTGCTGCCTCGTACACTATTGTTTTATTATAGGTGAACATAAACCAAGTGACGAAAAGTTTTGTATAAGACGTTTTAACCCAGATCTTCGATGAAAAAAACTGCGAGGCCTAACGAGGCGACTTAAAAGACCTTAGTCGAAAAGCAGTCATGATACTATGACAAATATTTATGCAAATTAATTTTAAATGATCTGAATTTGATCGTTTATTCTATAAAATCACTCGTTCCACAAAATATGTCATTGATTCTGGAATTTCATTATTAAAAACTTCGTTTGAATATCTTCGCGAATGATAGCTGCAGCTGCGTCCAGGACTCTGAATCGTTCTTCTTTTTTTCGTACCAGGCTTGATTCAAAATATCATGGTGATTATCTACTAGCACACAATTGAACAGGGGACAGATGTTGTCTCAAGGTTACAATGGCGTATAAATTAAGGGATTGGGTTTAATTTTACCTTATAGTTATAACTTATGTATATTTTATATTATTAGTGTAAACTACAATGACCGATAGAATATTTTAATATATTAAAATATTTTAACATATGTTATAACTATAGATATATGTATATATACGTGGCCTACTCATGCATATTATTACGATTACAACTTTTACAACTTTTTGAATCGTTATATCTCAAAAACGGTGGCTCGTAGGAAAATAAGTACTCATACATTTTATGTAGATAATTTTATGATCTACAATTTTTTTCTGAGATATTTTTATGATAAAACCTACCATTTTGCTGGACTATTGTAAAAAGTTTGCATATGTATTCCTGTACTAAATTATTTTATAGTGTAATAACATGTAAAATAAATAATATTCGCCGAATTTCCTTTTTTTAAGTCAAGTTATTACTTACTGCATTAAATTAATTTGAAAGGTGACTGAAGTCGATAGCAATTTAACACTTTTGATTACAGAAAGACAATACGTAATGAAAAGTTTTGGTCGTTTATTAGATACTCTGGTAAAATTTGCAAAACTGCCTCGATTGTAGAAATACAAAACGTATGAAAAATTTTATTTGATAGACTTTTAAAAAATAATTCTTGCTTTTTCGATTTGTTTGTAGTTCTTCTCTTCGTTCTCTTCAATAATTCGTATTTTTCCGTTTTTCTGTATGATGATGAAGACCAGCGACTCTCCTTCCAAATTTTTTAATATTTTTTTTGGGTTCTTGTCAACCTGCTTGCTTCTTGTAATTAGGATTTACAATCCTTTTAAAATATAATGAATTAAAAAGCAGGCGCGAAATAATAAATTCTGAAATAATATATTTCCAAATTATATTTAAAAATTATTTAACTAGAACGATCTTCTTTCTTTTTTTATCACACAGTACAAAATTACAAATTGAAATTGTTTAATATGTTATTCCATAATCCTTTACTTATAAACGTACATGTGTATGCATGGGTTATATGACTATTCGAAAGCTGATTTTTTTTGGAAATAACTAAATATATAATACTTTTAAACATACTATTTTAAGTTTAATTTTTTCATAAATAAATACATCGATACTAAATTTAAAATTGACAATCAGCTTGAACGACTTGTGTTATAGCGAAGCTATAAAAATTTTATTACCGATACTAGAGGGTGTTTTTTATAGAGGTATAGAACTTTAAGTTGCCATAACACAACGATGGATTATTTGATTGACATGAATTTTATTTATCCGAAAGATAATCTTGTGGCATTACAGTCTAAATATAATTTCTGGCATATGACCGCCATGGAGGCCAATTCACAGGTCCAAAACGTGAAATTAGGCGGTCACCAAACGTGTCTTTCGATAAATCTATTGTGGCACGAGCTGTGTGACATGTTGCGCCGTCTTGTTGAAACCACATCTCCTGGACATCATGGTTATTCAATTCAGGAATGAAAAAGTTAGTAATCATGGCTCTATACCGATCACCATTGACTGTAACGTTCTGGCCACCATCGTTTTTTGAAAAAGTACGGACCAATGATTCCACCAGCCCATAAAGCGCACCAAACAGTCAGTTTTTCTGGATGTAACGGTGTTTCAACATACACTTGAGGATTACCTTCACTCCAAATGCGGCAGTTTTGTTTGTTGACGTAGCCATTCAACCAGAAGTGCGCTTCATCGCTAATTCCGCACAGGGGAAGCACGCATTACGTACGAAACCTTTTACTTTCATTGGTACAGATTAATAAATAAAAATTTATTTATCTTTAAAAAAAATTTTTTTTACCCTCAAATTAAAGAAATTAAAAATATTTCTGTCAGAACAAAAAATTTTAAAATATACAAGCTAAAAAATCAAAAATCAAAAATCACAAAGAATAAATGGAGCACTTTGTCGACTTGACGGAACAAAATGCCGACTTTGGGAGAAGAAAAGGCTTAGTCTGCAAGAAATTAAGGACCAATGGGTAAAGACTACGGTTGAATTGAATTGCCTTGGGCCGCTATTAAGAACAGAACCAGATTGTCAGCGAGTAAAATACTTATGTATAACAAATTCCATATTCTGTATATGTGTGGATTCAAATAAAGTCAACAATATTATGATGAAAATCAAACTAAATTTTAGTGCGACTGATCCGTCAACGATCAATGAAAGCCGAGTTCCGACATCGCGGTTCAACATGATGAAGACAGGTGAATCGAAGATGAGGTTACCAGAAGTACAATCAGTATCAAAATATAATTTTGCATAAATTGCAAAAAGCACACATTATTATGATGAAAAACAATATCCAGCATAAACTATTTATATATAAAAAATAAAAGAACAGTAAGCTGAAAAAAATGTTTTAAAAGAATTAGAAATGTATTTCGTCAAAGAAAAATTAAAACGACCTAGGAAATAGTATTAAAAATTAACGAATGGTTCTAGTTACGGTGTTTGTATAACGATTATCCCTAATATCTAATATCGGTTCTTCTAAGTAATTCTTTCCCACTTTCCTATTCTTTTAGTAATCTTAACTTTTCTTTTTTTAATAAGATATGTATACTTTATTTTCCATTTATCTCATTGTAAGCAGAAGTTTATTTTGAATTTTTACATGCCTTGTGCTATATATTTAGTTATACTTATTACCGAACTGCAACAATTTAAAGCGTACTTTTAAGAGTGAACTTCAGCGAATCTCAGTTAGAATTCTATGTAACTCACCTCATATAGTACGGTTCATAAAATAACGAAGAAAAAACGATTTATGTTTTGTTTTCATATGATATATCACTTCGCAAATGTACTCCATTTTATTATTGGAAAATACAGCTGGAAAGAAGGAGGTAAGCAAATTGATTTTCTAATATTACATGTTTTTACTGAAAATTTACGTAATCAATTTATACATTTACAGGAGAATAATAACGCATAAAAGAGGTTTGTATTTAGATTTGATATATTGCATATAATAATGACTTTCATTTCAGCGAGTCTACAAATTGTTTCAAGCTGCAAAGGTCAAAACCTTAAAAACACGCATTTGCCGAGTTGCTGTTGCCCTACAGTTGAGTTTTAAATTAGCTTTATTCTTTTAAGCCCCGATAATAATTTATTCTTTTTTTTTTAATGAATTTCATTATTTGGCCGCAAATATATTTCACATATATTTCTGGCTGCGGATTTTTATTGCAGTGGAATTTCGGTTATTAATGTCATTTCGAGTGTTGTTTAATTAGCGATTCTTGATCAATCCGCATGCAGATATGCACTTTCCGTGTTTTGTTACGAAATCTTTTTAAAATTATACTAAAAAATTAAATGATATAAAGGGGTCATCCATTTTGAGGTTCTCTACTTTTTAAAGAAAAAACACAGAAAATTCATATTTAATGGGGAATGTTTATTATCATTCTTTAGCATTTATTTATTGTTGGCTGCAGCTACGTCTCATATGGTCCATCCATTGAGTCCAATTTTCGATGACTTCTTCGAGCATTTCGACTGGAAACTGGCGAATGACACGCGTGATGATTTGCTCCAAGGCCTGAATCGAAGCGGGATTGTCCGCATAGACTAGACTTTACATATCCCCACAGGTGTGATATCACACGATCTTGGTGGCCAATCGACCGGCCCTAAACTTGAAATTATCTGCTCACCAAAGTGTTTTCTCAATAAATCCATTGATTGATGCGTTGTGTGGGAAGTGGCGCCATCTTGTTGAAACCAAGTCTCGCGAAGATCACGCGCTTCAATTTCAGGCATCAAATAGTCGGTTATTATGGCGCGATAACGGTCGCCATTGACGATTACGTTCTCACCGGCATCATTTTTGAAGATATATGGACCGATGATTCCACCGGCCCACAAACCACACCAAACCGTTGTATTTTCTGGAAGAAATGGCAGCCCTTGAATCTCTTCAGGTTGATCTTCGTCCCAAATGTGGCAATTTTGCTTGTTTACAAACCCATTGAGCCCTAAATGGGCCTCATCACTGAACAAAATTTGACTCGAAAGCGTCGAATCCTCTTGGAACTTTTCAAGAGCCCATAGAGTGAAACGATGTCGCTTGGGAATGTCGAGCTGCTTCAGTTCCTGCACAAGCTATATTTAGTACGCTTTCAATTTAAGATCCCAACATAAAACGTGCCAAGTCGTTCCATATGTCAGTTCGAGTTGCTGCGAACGGCGCCGAATCGACTCTCCACGGCCTTCGTGTACACCCTCAGCTACGGCCTATATATAATATATATATACTATACTTTCTTCACTGCGTGCTGGTCTATTCGGTCGAATATTATTCAGTAATGAATGCTGAGTCTCAAGGTTGGTGATGGTGTTGCGAATAGTACGCTCAGTACGCCGTTTATATTGAAGATAAATTTAGCGAAGGGCGCGAAACACATTCCTAACGGAACGTCAATTTTCGTAATAAAGTTGAATGATTTGTAAAAATTGTTTAGGCGTAAGTAAATAACATGACACCTTGACAGGACTCACGCGTGATCTGTCAAAAATGGCTATTGAAAAAGTACCTCTACTTAAATCCCCTTTACATAAGCTTAAGAGCGGCCGCATTAATCGAGTGATAAGCAATGCGTACTACCATTTGGAAATTCAGAGTTCAAGTCCTGAAAAATAAGATATAACAGAAATAACATAAAATATAATTACTATTTTTATGAGTTTTCTATTTTTTTTTCTTTATTCCTTTGTTTTTAGCAAAATTCAGTAACTGAACTGGAACTATATTTCTTGATGTGAATTTTTGCTACAGAAGAACTAAGCAGAGTAATCTCCTTTCGAGTATGATATAATACGGATTATTTAAAGCTTGGCTAAAATTAATTAAACTAAATGAAAAGAGATTAAATTATATTTAAATAATATGAAAAAAATTTAATACACTAAACTTAAATTAAATTTAAATACACTATTGTTATTACTAAAGAAGATTAAATAATATTAATAGGTTAACTTAAAGTATAGTTAGTTAAAATAAATAAAATAAAATTAAAGTCAAGCAATATAAAACAAATAAACTAAATAAATAAAATAATATTAAATATGTTGAATTGCACTATATAATTAAAAAATCTTTCATAGTATAATAAAAATTATATTAAAAAAAGCAATAAAACGACACAGAATAAAATAAATTCAAATAAAATTCAATAAATTGAAACAAATATTTAATAAATTAAATTAAACAAAATAAAATAAATCAAATTTAAATAAATCAAAAATTAAATAAATAATAATAATAAAAAATTATAACTAAATTAAATTAAAACAAGATTCATATAAAATTTATTGTATTATATTTTAGGAATCAGTATTAATTCTTATATCTGTAAAATAAGTTAAAATTAATTAAGCGGAATAAAATGAAATAAATAAAATTGAAGTACTAATTATATTAAAATAAATAAAATTATATAACTAATATAAAATTAATTATATTAAAATTCAACTAAATAAAATTACACGGAATAAAATAAAGTTAAATGATTATAAATAAAATAAAATAAACAAACTAAAATAATATTATAAGTTATCTTAAAGTAAAATGATTTCAAAAACTAAAATGAAATGAAATTATATATAATAAAAAATTATAACTAAATTAAATTAAAACAAGATGCATATAAAATTTATTGTATTATATTTTAGGAATAAAATTGGTTATATGGGGCCTATATGATATAGTATTCCGATTTTGATAACTCATGCATTCGGGACCAAAATCAGTAAAATAAATTTAATAAACTTTTATAATATAAAGTAAAATTAAAACTGATTTAACTAAAAATTTAAATAATAAATATTTATTTATAAACATATTAAAATATTTTTTTTTTCAGATTGTACCAATGAAGAAGAAGGGAGAGCATCTACAATGAAAATTAAGTTTTTATCTTTTTTTAGAAATAATACCAAAATACTGATCATTTATAAGTTTTACTAATGTAATGACTATTAATAAAATAATATTTTCAAATTTGATAAGCAAGGAGGAAAATAATTTTTAAATTTTAGTTCAAAGTATATAAAGTTGAATCTCCCTGCACTACATACTTTTAGTAGTAGCAATAATATTAGAGTAGACATGCTTATCACTAGTAGAGCTGCCGGTCTAGAACCTTGCACAGATTATGCAGATAGTGAAAAAAGCGACAGTGAGAGCTTCGTATTTGATTTCGCTCAAATGGATGAGAGTATGGAGGATACAGTTCCCTCTTACGAACGTAGTAGAGAGTTGAAGGCTTGGGCTATTAGAAATAATATCTCGCAGAACGCATTGACTGACTTACTGCAAACTTTCAATAACGTAGGTGTTGCTTGGCTTGCCTCTTTTTGATAAAATGCTTTTGATTCCTCACGCGTGGGGCAGTTCAAACTATAACAGGAGGAGAATTTTTATATTTTGGGATACATTATTAAATTTCCTAGAGGGACTTTAATTACTTGTATAGTTTGTTGGTTGTGCTGCTTTTCAGGAATGGGCAAACCCTATAATAAAGGGTGTTTTTTATAGAGGTATAGAACTTTAAGTTGGCATTACTTTTCAAGATGGCGACCGATTTAACAGCTGTCAAGTGATTTATTCTCAGTTTGGTTTGGCAATTCATCATGAATAGACTCTAGTCAAGGGATTTAGTCAATTTTTGATGTATACGGCAGTATTTGTTTGAAATACTGCATTCATAGTAATTTGAATCTTTTGTCTCATGCTATAATTTGACTTCTTTTCAGCGAAAAATCTCATATTGCAGAGGTTGGTGTTGCAAATGTGTTTGTAAAAGAATTTCTTTGGCGATTTTTTAGTAAGCTTTATACCCGTTATTACTTATCACTTGACAGATTATGCTAAATAGTTCGGTACATTAGGCAGTTTTTCCGCATAGAAAAATAAATTTATTAATAAACCTACACAAATTTTACAGCAAATTTATTTTTACATCATAACATCATAATGTTATTGCAGATCCCAACAAGAGTTAGGCGTATTTTATATATATTTAAGGAAAGGGAAAGGTAGACGGTGGTATATAATCATAAGTGGAGTAAAGCCCGTGGACAGCAAACGAAGGTACAATTAACGCTTTATCACGTCCTTTGACTACAGCTTTCTTATTTTCAGGACTGTCAATAATAAATCTTATAGATTGATTGCCACTATGACGACAGACCACCACAGAAGAAGCCAACCTTTCTTGACGATGTACAGTTCCCAAAGCAGCCACGCGATATTGTTCCCAAAATTGGATTTGCTGCAGCAAAACGAAAACCAACTTATGTCAAAACTCAGCACCATCGGGTTGAATCACAAAGATTTGACGGGAAAGCGAAATAAAGGTTGCCCTTCTAGACAAGGTATTATTCTCGCGTAATTATTATTTTATTTTGTTTTGTCCTTAGTTCATTTAAATGTTTACCATATATTCCAGAACGTGCCGAGTTTCAAACTCAAGGTCAACTTCTGCATCAGTGCAAAGTTATGACGGAGCTGGTTCATAAGCCTGCCAGTCGCATTACTGGTAATGTGGATAGTTAGGAAACAACGAAGCTATCCAATTTCCTACCAATATCATCAGAAGATCAAGGGCAAACTGTTGAAGGCAAGCTAAAATTGAAAGCGTATGTCGACGCAACGATAATATGATTCTTGAATAGATTTTTTTTAACATTTTCACAATTTTTATTTAATATTTAGATAGGAATTCTGCTTAGACGGAAGGTCAGCACTGGCTCGATAGATGGGTTAATGCGCGTCATATTAACGGACGGTACCCTGTCAAAATATAATCTTAAGGTAAGGGCGGACAATCTTCCTCTTGCGGATTTAAAAATGGTGAACTTTCGCTTCGGTAAGAATTAATAAAACAAATATTTTAAAAAAATTTAGGAAGAGATTGGTTTTAAATTAGGTATTTTCCCAGAAAAAACGAGTGAGGAAGTGAGGACAGTGCCTATAAAACAATTAGCTTAAGTCATAATAGAAGTAGCCAAAGAAATTTATGTTAATAAGAAAAGCAATGGAAAAATAAAATATAATAAAAGTTAATAATAATAGCAAGAATCTACTTTTTTAACTAACGTACTTATGTACATAAATATTTATATCATTTAATCTTATAAAACACTAAAATAAAAATTTTAAATATTTTTACCCATTTAATTAACTTATGTCTAAATATGAATGGTTTTAATAAATAATAAATTTTAAATATATATAGTATATGTCTAAATATTTCACCCCAATTGATTATTAAGGCGCTTTCCTCTCCTCCTCCTTCGACTTTTTGGGGGCGGCCGCCATAGCCCTATGGTTAGCATTGTGTACTACTATTCGGAAGGCCATGGTTCGAGCCCAGGTTCGACCAACATCCAAAATTATCGAAAATACATTTTTCTAATTGCGGTCGCCCTCTGAGTGTATTTCTAATATATCATAAAAATCCATCGGCCGTGCGGAGGCGGCTTAGAATAAATTGTAGGTCCCTCCATTTTTTGGAAAAACATCAAGACGCAAAACCACAAATTGGAGGAGGAGTTGAATCAAAAATCGCTTCAGCGGTTACAAAGCGCCAAATATATATATAAATGTTGTAAATATATAAGCTCATAAGTACGTTTACAGTTAAATAAAATTAAAAAAGTTTTAGGAATAAAACTAAAACAGACTGAAATTAATGAAAATATCTATTAAAATGAAATGATAATATTAAACAACTGAAGAACATTATATAAGTATATATGTATACAAACGTATGTACCTGAATTTGATTAGTATAGTTTTTTAGTTAAAATCACGAAAACAAATAAATTAAATTAAAGTGAAAAGACATTTATTTTTAAAAACAAACCGAGAAGTAATAAATAATATTTACTTTTTAATACTTATAAATTTAAATAAAAATAAATATATCATAAAAAATGTACATATTAAAATAATTAAATATAAAAAATCAGGAACTTGAAATGTATAAATGAGCAGTTTGTAAGAACAGCTATGTGCAATTTGACTATAAAGAATGAGCAGTTTATAAAAGCAACACTGAGCAGTTTGAAATCAAGAGTTGAGTACTTTTCAATAATAACAATGATTAATTTGCTGATATATGGATAAAGTTAGTGGAAACGAGATGAAATACCACACCAACAAGAGGAAAGAGGACGCTTTTTTTCAGAGGCTAGCAAAATATGAGAAGTTTAATGAAAGCTTTAGTGAAAATAATATAATGAGATACTCATCCGTCTTGTAGGGTTATTGTAGATAGATATTATCTTAACATTGTAATTATTTGTTTATGCATGTGTATATAAAAATCTGTTGTATGTACACGGACATTTTTTAAATGTAAAAAATATTTTTATAATAATTATCTTTTTTTATTTCTATTGTTGAATATACATGCTTACATATTAATATAAGAATCATTCATTTACATTTAAATTATTTATAAATACACAATATGTATATATTTTAAGGTTCCAAAAGATAACTTTAGTCTCCTAGTAACTAGTAGTAGTGCTCAGAACTCCTCTCGCAGGTGACATGGTTCAAATCCCTGAATCATGACACGAACCCTGATACATGCATTGACAAATGTGAACGCCATCCTATGGTGGCCAATCTGAAATACAATGAAAGTATCCTGTTTAATATAAATTAATAATAGATTTCGCGCTATATATTCAGATTCAATGTTAATACTTTAAAATCATTTGCGATTCATGTCGAGATTTTGTGGATTTTCATTGCCTGCCGATGATGGCGTAATTATTGCCACATGCGCACAATTTATCGTCCCGATTATGCCTTCTATTCGATACTGACCTGATTATTATATTTCTTCCAATTTGTATTTCGGAAGATGCAAAAGAGCTTTCAAGATTGTCTCCAAAATATCCAACTTATTTATAAAAGTTTTTTTGTACTTCACTGTGGGGAGTTATGAGGTAGTGCTCAGAATTGCCCTGTTAGTTTAACATAAACACTATCTGTTATTCAGAGAAGTATACCAGGGTACCAAGGTATCTTTATGCCTATATAGATCATTGGTCTCCATTTCATAGCATAATAGTGGCGTCGCAGCTCACAGGTATTCCTTCATTCTCTAGCTCTCAGAAGTATTTCTGATTTTTAAAGCTATTAATGACATGATAGCTTTTTATTTTGTTTTACAATAAAAAGTTAAAACAAGTATTTAATGGAGAGGCTTTTTAAAATGAATTTAGTAAATATAATTCGCTTTTTAGTGAACTCGCTCTTCTCTCACTAAGGAACTCTTGGTTTCAGTTTAGGTTACTACTGATGTAATTTTAAATAGCAAATTTTTTTGCCCGGAGATAGACCATAATCGATTGGAATGAAATTTAATACGTTGGTAGCAATTGCCTCTACGTTATGGTAAGTATCACCTTGCCCTTGGTTTACCACCAAAGTCAGAGATGCTCTCAAAAAATGAACAAAAGTTGGTCAACTTTGGAAGCATAATAGCTCTAAAGCTAGCTGAAACTCATTTCGCCGGGCAAAAATAAAAATATTGCAGTTGTTAGGGTGCATCTAAGCTAGATTCTTTTCTTCCCACAGGTAATTTATGCCATAATATTTGAAGCCTCCGAATGCATACTAAGGACAAAGCCGAATGTATGTTAAATGTTAATAGTCTAAATGATGCGTTTACTTCTTGTGTTGTGTCAAATAGTCCACTCACTTCGGCTACATATCTGGGCATGCCGTTTGCATTATCAGCCGTATTAGAATGTGATATGGCAGATGCATATTCAAAATTTAGACGACTTACGAATTTCTTATTACAAAAGTGAATTATGTTTTAAAATGGAACGATTTTCCGTCATTCCTTGTCAATTTTGGTTTTTCGACAAACCGGTTTCGGCGTTCCGCCATCTTCAATGCCTAGTTTCGTTCTCAATGGCGGATGGCGGAACGCCGAAACCGGTTTTTCGAAAAACCAAAATTGACAAGGAATGACGGAAAATCGTTCCATTTTAAAACAAGTTATCACCCTGTCGGAAGATCAAAACAACAAAATGAATCAAGTGAATTATCCCTACTGAGTTTACTTGACTTCTACAAAGCATTTGACTCCCTTTTTCGGCGTCATTCATTGCTCTGCTCAAGGCTCTCATACCACTTCGGCATTGGATAAATTCTCAGTCCCTCATGAAAAGTTATTTATCAAGCAGAATCCAGTGCGTGAAGATTGGCCCATTAGCCTCAAAGACAAATGCCTGACCCATGATGTTCCCTAAGAATCCATTTAGGATTCGTTGCTTTTATGCACCTTTATCAATGATGCCTTCAAGACTTGCTGATATATAAATGTTAATTAATATGCAAGTGATCTCCACATATACTTATCTGGTCATAGAGGTAAGTAGAATCATGGCCAACTTAAATCAATACTTGTCTTCTGTTTCGCGATGGGCTGTTCTTTGTCTTAACCCAGCGATGCCGTATGTCCTATCTGACCTATCAGTTTTAGCTATATTCCATCTGTTTGCATTAGCTTTGTTATTGGCAAAATATGTAGTTAGTACTCTAAGAAATTAAGGGACGACCGCACCATTTACTCCAACTCTTATGAAATGAATCTTCTCATAAATCTTATACTCGAATAATATTACAAGCTGTGTTATGGTAAGCGGAAAATCGAGTTAGTTGTGAAATCTCTGATTAATTAATAGTCAGAACCTGTATTTTTCTCTCTAAAACCCGTATTATCTTAATGAAAATTTATTTTTTCCGAAATCTTAATGTTCTTATAATTTAATTGTGCCTGACTTTAAATATACTAACTCCACAAAACTGTTCGTTCTTCAATGTTATCAGAAGTTTGAATTCTATACCTGAACCCTTAGGAACAAAGTCAACGAAAGGATTTTTAAAATAATGGCTGGGAAAAACAGGTAGTCCCGTCAAACATTAGTCACCTTTGGGATCGTGTAAAAGCGGAAGGCAGTCGAATTTTAAAAGATGTAATTGAAAATTTGGTAGAAAACATTTCAAACTACTTAAATAAAGTTTTTTCTAAATAGGATTAAAAAAAACTAATAAAATTAGCGAATGTGTGTAAGTGGGTTATTTTCCTTTTTTCCTTCATACTCTGAATTTATGTTATTTCTTTGTTTCTTACTTCTCTTTGTTACGAATAAAATAATAATCATAAATTTAAGCAACTATTTTGGTTTTTCAACATAACATACACCCATTTTTGCTCGCACTGTATAAGCATTTTCAGCACATATTTCTTTATGGAATAAAATCACAAAGTGATCGATCCTATCAAAGCGCAGAATTTAAAATAGATTACATTTATTTGATGATTTTTGAAACACTTTACACGGGTTGGGCCGTAGCGCTTAATTGTTTAATTTTGACCAGCAAACCTATAAAGAAGCCTGCTTCAATTCTCGAATCAATAAACCATGCAAAAATACAATGCCACCATTTTCTTCCACGAAAAGGGATGTGATTACCTGTCCAAATCTGCATATATACCTGTTGTACTCAGTTACTGTTTTCGCAAACCCTTATTATGTATAATAGTAATATTCCAGTGAAAAGAAAAAGATTGTAAAGTTTTTTCCGGATTAACACACTGAGCTAGATTTGCAGTAATTTTTTAAGTAGAAGCTCAATGGCTGCCAATAACACCTATGGTTCTTACCAATTTGATATTTAAATTTAAGGGTGCAAATTTTTTCCTCCGACTCCTATTTTAGAGAACGGCGTCGGTAGTACATATTTCGTAAACTGCATTAACTATATTATCAGCTGTTCCGTAAAATTTAAATTTTTTTTTGGATATTGATAAAGTAATGATGATGACTTTTCTTATTGATTGTGAGGAAAATAGAGTAATATTCATCACATACAAGTTTTATTAAATGTATTAGAGTTTCAATAATTGAGGTGCTCGTTAACGTTTCGTAAATTTTAATTCAGAAGTTCTATTTTCACTTTTAATATGTCAAGCGCAACCTTCTGTATTGCATGGTTATGTCGTTTTGGTTCTTCCAGTATTTTTTGGAAAATTACTTTGCTTATTTTGGTCGCCAAACCGCTCTACTGAATGGACATTTCCAATTGCAGATTTGTGAATTGAAAATGTTGATTATTAGCGCCCTCAGCCATTTTTGGAAATGTTTAGAATTGTATCCCACTTTGAAGGGGTGTGGGGCGCAAACGAAGGGGGCGTGGCGCTTTAAAAAAACCCTGGACCGGATCAACACCGGCTTCGCCTTGTACAGTATTTGTAAGAGCAATATTTTTAAATATTGCGCTTTAAAAATAATAACCCTGGATCGGATCAACAAGGACTGCATTTTACAGTATGTATAAGTTATATAATTTTAAAAAAATTGGCGGCCTTTGGCCGAATTTTAAACGCTGGACTAGACTAACACCGGCTCCGCCTTCCATAATATTCTCAAGTAAAACAACTTATTTTTTTAGTTTTTTACTGCATAAATATATTTAACTGCTTCCAATAACGCTACAAAAGCATCAACCTTCTTCTTAGAGATTTCTCTCCTCCATAAAAACTACACTATCACTTAGAGTAATATAGATAGCAATCAATTAGGAACCTGAAAAATAGAATTATATACAAAGAGCATTCAATTAATGAACACACCACCATTCATTTTGGCTTATTGGGTTATGTTGCTTTACTTTTGTTCTCCTTTTCTTTGTAATTTGACAGATGATATTCAATGAATGTATAAATTGTAATAATAAGTGTCGCTTTAAAGCATAAAATTTGAAGAATATAATTGAATTAATCGCAGAATTTTAGTTTATATATAAAATTTAATAAATAAATTGTATATGAGTGTAACAATATCGGCAACGTTTGTTTGTCCCGCATCAGAAAGCCCCATCCAAAATCGCGCATATGTCTCGAATGTCGTAAAATGTGCAATTTTTAAACATTTATCCCTACTTTATAAATGAACAAACAATAAAAATTTAATTATTTAGTGATAATTTGTTTTATTGTGCTTCCTGACCATCATAAATGTTTTAAATTAAATGCGTTTAATATGATAAAATCTGTGAAAGAAGTGCAACGTAAATAACGAATTTGTGAAAATATGCAAATTTTGTTAAACTATTGTAGGAAAACTACAACACAAAAACAAATAAAACAAAAAGTGAACAAAAGTTTAATTCATTGCCTATCAACGCCTTTATAAATTATTTAAATGAGTGAGATACAATTCTAATTCTAAACCCAACCCGCCAATGAATGAGATGAAAGCAGTATTCCCTATTTTCTTCTCTACTAGTTGCTTGTTTCTCTCTTTTATTATTGACTTAAGGCCTGATCGAACATGTAATTAATTTAAAATTAGCAATTTATAATTATTGTAGATGGTGGGTCAAGCGAATTTAACTACATACGTATACCGTCCCTAGTAGTTGTACTTTTCCTAAAACTACATAAATTTGTTATATTTTTGGTTTTATTGATTAAAAAATAAAATTAATTTTATTCATCTTACATTTTCTTGCTTTTCGTTTTCTTTATTTTCTTCGCACACTGCATTGTCGATCCCTATACTGCTTTGTCGATTTTCACACTTCTTTAAGTAACCGCAAACTGCATTGTCATTTGGTTTTGAGGTGATCATTTTTTTTTTTCCCGAAATACCAAAAATTCTGGAACTACTATTGATATAAAGATGAAGGAGAATGTGACTTTACTACAGATATAAAACATGGATCATCATCACACATTGCGAGAAAACAAATAGAATTTGTAACACTTAAGTTAATATTAATTACGTAATTAGTTTTATGTATATTTCGAACCGGCTGGGAATTGGAAAACAAAATTTCGAAGTTTTTGTTACACAAAATTATTATGTCATTTGTTTATTCCTTATTATTCCTTATTTTCAGAAAACTCAAAATCCAATGAAGCATAATCTCGAAAACCTTTTGCCTTATATAGCTGTGGTATGGAAAATTATATTATGCCCCTTCTTTCTATAGAACATTAAATACGAAAACTTAAAAGCTTAAAATTTCCTCAGTATCCGTTTTAATGAACGTGATCACCGGAGTACTATAGTATTTGCTAAAACAAATGACAACCGGGCATCACCTGAACTTATCCTTCCTTACTTCATTGTATAAATTTAGGTATATACATATGTACCGTTTACCATACCGTATTGAAAGTTATTCGTATATATGTAGATATAATGAAGAAGAGTTTCCCATCCAGTAAGGGATGAAGCTCCATCATATGTTATATTCGTATTATTTTAAAAACTTAAAAAAAATTGTCAAAAGTATATGTATTTGTGTATATAAAAACTGTACGTAATTATAAAAGGGTGCTAGTGGCCTTTCACCGCATTGGGACGCACCAGATAATAACTTAGTTACTGGACATTAAATAAATACATACATACATACATATGTAAGTTTCTTTCAATTAAAATAAAAAAAAAGTTAATAGTGAAAGTAAATCGGAAATCGGAGTATAAGCAAATGAGAATTTTATTGTTATATTGTAAAATAATCTTAGATGATTGCAACAAAAATTTTCATATATTTTCAACTTTCTTGGATCGCCACTAAAATTAGAAGCAAGGTTTATTAAAACCATAAAAAACGATTCTGCGTAGATACTAGAAATAGTCAGTTGAAATGGTTAAATATTTCTTTCTTAGAAATTTACAAAATACTTTGGCAACTCTCATTACCTAAAAAGTGCAAGCGACTTTGCTTTTTATATGTATATATAGATTTTTTTAATAAAACATTCTGTTTATTGTCACTATTAACAGAAGTTAAGAAAAGTTAGGTGTAATTTTCACAAAATTGTGGTGTTTATTCAAATAAATAAATTGGCACTAACGAACAAAAAACTTAACCCCGATTATTTTTAATTGCACCTAAAGGTATACAGCTAATATATTCATTCCAAAATCTCGGTTTTGAGAAAAAAATTGGACTTAATCACTCCTTCTGCTCTAGTACTTCCTCCACGAAAAATTTACCATTTCATGGGTTCATTTCAACTGCCCTTTACTGCAACTTCCCCAGCGTTTTTTACAACACCGAAGATAGGGAAAGAACATGTAAAAAAAACAACAGTTCAAACGGGAATCGGCCGTTAGATACTTCTAAAAGAGAAACGTTCACGTAGGAAAAATTATGAACGAAATTCAAAGAAAATAGCAAAAGGAGCTGCCGAAAAGGAGATCTTGGGAAAAAATCAATTTAAACTTCTAGCTGAGTCTAATGGCCGATCTTATAGAAGCGAAAGACAACAACCTGGTCAACAAATGAATAGATCTAATTCGCTAAAATAACTTCCAAATATATATATGTATATATATATATATATATATATATGGCGCTTTGTAACCACTGAAGCGATTTTCGACAGAGCTCCTCCTCCAATTTGTGGTTTTGCGTCTTGATGTTTTTACCAACAAATGGATGGACCTACAGTTTATTCTAAGCCGCCTCCGAACGGCTGATGGATTTTTATGAGGAGCTTTATTTCATGCCAGAAATACACTCGGAGGGTTTGACATTCCCTGCCGAGGGGCGACCGCAATTAGAAAAAAAAAATTTTTTTCTATCATTTTGAATGTTGCTCGAACCTGGGCTCGAAACCAGGCCTTCCGAATGTCAGTACGCAATGCTAACCACTCGGCTATCGCGACCGCCAATTATATGTATAGGGTGTTTTTTATAGAGGTATAGAACTTTAAGTTGGCATTACTTTTCAAGATGGCGACCGATTTAACAGCTGTCAAGTGATTTATTCTCAGTTTGGCAATTCATCATGAATAGACTCACGCCTGAACAACGCTTGCAAATAGTGCAATTTTATTTCGAAAATAATGGTTCTGTGCGGAAAACGTATCGCGCACTACGTCCAATGATACGGACCAATGATTCCACCAGCCCATAAAGCGCACCAAACAGTTAGATTTTCTGGATGTAACGGTGTTTCAACATACACTTGAGGATTACCTTCACTCCAAATGCGGCAGTTTTGTTTGTTGACGTAGCCATTCAACCAGAAGTGCGCTTCATCGCTAAACAAAATTCGCTTATGAAAATCGGGAACAACAGTAATCTCGTTTTGGGCCCATTCGACGAATCTACGCCTTACTTGATGATCGTTTGATAAATTGCCAAACCAAACTGAGAATAAATCACTTGACAGCTTTTAAATCGGTCGCCATCTTGAAAAGTAATGCCAACTTAAAGTTCTATACCTCTATAAAAAAACACACTTTATATATATAAATATATTTGGCGCTTTGAAACCACTGAAGCGATTTTTAGCCGAGCTCCTTCTTCAATTTGTGATTTTGCGTCTTGATGTTTTTACCAACAAATGGAGGGACCTACAGTTTATTCCAAGCCGACTCCGAACGGCTGATGGATTTTTATGAAGAGCTTTTTATTTCATGTCAGAAATACATCGGTGGGAATGACATTTTTTGCCGAGGGACAACCGTACTAAGAAAAATTAAATTTCTATAATTTTCGATGTTGCTCACACTTGGACTCGAACCCAGGCCTTCCGAATTGTAATGCGCAATGCTAACTATATGGCTACTGCGGCCGCCATATAGTTCCAACTAAAAAAGGTAATATTCAGGAAGTAAAATTTCAAAGAAAGCGAGAAGATTGCTATCGCAAGGTGATAAGTAATTCCGAGAAGGACAAGAAGTCATTCTATACCTTTCAACTTAGAAATAATAGAAGCTTAGTTGTTGCACTGTAGAAAACACTGTAAGTCCTTCAAACAGAGAAAATTCCTTGAAATAATAATGTATTTTGGTAAAAAATTTATTTAACATTAAAAATAAAGCCAACATACCTCAGCCAATCTTTGGGATTAATATTGAGCCAAATTTTCTGCTCTTAATAAGGGCACAAGTTCAACCCATTTATAAATTGCGTTAACTTCTGTACAATCGTATTTCCATAGAAGAACCACATAAGCGCGTGAACTTTGCTTAGTGTTATAATTGGCAAGAATTTGGCCATACTAGATGATATTGTACCTTACCGAGTTCTTTGTCTAAAAATTGTAGCAATTGCGTTAATTAAATAGGTCGTTCAATATATATTTCTTTAAAATAGAAGAGGTATAAAAAAGCTATAATAATACCTTTGCTCCACATCTACCACAGAAACCAGTACTTTTAAAATCAATTTTGTATCCTACTCTCAAGCCTTAAAAGGCGTACCCCAATGCAAGAAACATCTGTGTCATTCGCAAAGCATAATGTAAGATTCAATTAGAAATCAAAATCTACGGCTTTTAGCGATTTTATCTAAGCCATGAACAGCATGAGTATGTGTTTTGGGACGCTAGTGGCATGCGGCTACATAAATACGAGCTTCGAACCTTCTTAGAAAGTCAAGCAATATATATAATGCTAATATATGAAATTAATTTAATCAAGGTTAACAATTTCAATATTGATGAATTTGTGTTTTATGATACGAAGCACGCGGCGGGAACAAGAAACTTGTCAGGAAAAAAACTCAAACATTATGTAATGGAAGAGTATTGTAAATACTATTAAATCAATAACAAATATGTTACATGCAGTTGAGGGTTTTACAGCATTATTCCAATGCGAAAATCTCTATGTACGGTCCGTCTAACACTCACAGGAAACCAAGTTTCAACGAACTACAGTCAATAAACGAGAAGTTTATTAAACAAGAAAAGGCAACTCAGGAATGATTGGCAGAGGTTTCGTTATACGGACTTCAAACATAAGCTTATTATATGCTTAAAAAACCTTCAGAATGTCCTGGCGCAGAAAAAAGAAAATAAATTTCAAAAGTCATAACAATCCTTATCAAAAACTTGTGATACTAACCACTCTTTGTGGCGCGCAGTTAATAGTTTTAAAAATCCGCTAAGAGCTCGCAATGGTGAGTGGGTACGAGGCGAACATGTATCTTTTCAAATATATTTACACCTAGTCTTAGGTCCAATTGTCTTCCAGGATTTCTTGAAGAGTCAGATGAAAATGTGGTTAAATTTAACTTTAAATCACTTAGATAAATTATTACTAATGACATTAGGAAAAAGAAAGCTCCTGGATACGACAGGATAATAGCTGATGTGATAAAAGTGCTCCCACAAGTGGCAATAACACACATTCTTTATATCTTTAATAGCATGCTAAGATGACATAATTTTCCTTGGAAGCTATTAAAGATTATTATGAAACATAAGACAGGTAAAGATCCAACTACAGGCCTATTAGCCTAATAACTATATTCTTCAAAATCTCCGGAAAACTTTTAGTAATAATAACATGCCAATAATAATAATATGCCACCATAGCTTCAGAGAAAAATACGGCACAATAGAGCAAGTGCATAGAATCGCTACACATATAAGATTGAAAGTAAGCAATATTGAAATGTTCCTATATGTTGCTCAGACATTTGATAAATAGATGGACTATAATATAAGCTGAGAGGTATGCTTACGACAAATATTTATGCTGTACTAAAAAAATTCTTATACTTAATTTATACAAGCGATCACAAGCCGAAACCTCATCATATTTGCGGATGATGCAGCAATACATTATACATTCCATCCATTTAGAGATAACAGCAACATTTAAAAATAGTAGAAGAAAGGCTAACTACTAAGAAAATTAAAGCCAATGAGTCTATACACTTACACAAGTAACATTTACCCTAAGAAAGACACATGTCCTTCAATCTTTTTATTGTTATAAAATGACCACAGAAGGAATTCGTTACTTACTTCGGAGTTACTTTGGATCCAAGATCCACCTTGAAAAACCAAATAGATAAAAAGATTACCCAAACTAAATAGAAAATTGCGAGTTTGCATTGGATAACAGGTCCTAAGTCCAAACAAAGCTTACAAAACAAAGAATAAGTTTTTAGAATGCTTATAAAGCCATTTTGGACGTATAGGATCCAACTTTTGAGCTAAACATCTAAATCTAGTCCAGACGGAATTCAAAAGCTACAGTCTAAAACCATAAGATCAATACGCAAGGCTCCTTGGTATGTACAGACTCCGTAATTCACAACTTGATGTATGTATGATATGTATGATGCGTATCACAAACTTAGAAAAAATTTTATTATAAATATAAAATAATAAAAAAGCATAAATCTCCCGCGCAACCTTTCTCTCGAAAACTCCTAGTGCCATCTCACTGTCGACATGGATTACGCTTCTGAACCATACAGCAAGACGGGAATGATGAGCGACTAGTAAAGTTTTGATTTGTCGAGAGAGGGCTTTACTTTTCAATTGCCCACTCAGTCCAAAGTAGCACCTGTTGGCAAGAGTACGTTGAATTTCAAGGCTGATACTGTTGGTGTTGTTGAAGATGGTTTCAAGATAGACGAATTTATCTACAATTTCAAAGTTAATACTGTTAACAGTGACGTGGGAGACATAAAGCGATTGCGCTGACAGCTTGTTTGATGACAGGAGATATAGCGTCTTGTCCTCATTCAATACGAGACTCATTCCCTTAGCCTCTTTGTT
Organism: Neoceratitis asiatica; assembly: GCA_030068015.2. Classification (NCBI taxonomy): domain Eukaryota; kingdom Metazoa; phylum Arthropoda; class Insecta; order Diptera; family Tephritidae; genus Neoceratitis; species Neoceratitis asiatica. The sequence goes on from CM061529.1 coordinate 9,911,891, forward strand.
TAACCTCGGGAAAGCAGAACTAACAGCACGGTTGTTAAGGTCAATGATATCAATATCATAGGCATACGCCAGCAATTGTACACTTTTGTAAAAGATTGTACCCTGCCTACTTAGCTCTGCGGCTGTTATTATTTTTTCCAGCATCAGGCTGAAAAAATCAAACCATAAAGAGTCGCCCTGCCTGAAAGCTCGTTTGGCGACGAACGGCTTGGAGAGGTTCTTCTCAATTCTGACTGCGCTTATGGTATTGTGCAGGGTCAATTTAAATAGCCGTATAAGTTTTGCAGAGATACCAGCTGCATGTAGACAGCTCCTTTATGTGCTATCGAGGGTGGCTTTCAAATAGATGAAAAGGTAGGGTATACCGATTCTTATCGCATATGTCTTCTCCAAGACTTAGCGCATGGTGAATATCTGATCAATGATGGATTTTCCAGGTCTAAAGCGACACTGATAAGGTCAAATCAGTTCGTTAGCGGTGTACTTTCATATTTCACATAATACGCTCGATAAGACCCTATACGCGATATTGAGGAGAATTATACCTTCATATTTGGTGTAGGCCATGGAGTCCCCCGTTTTATGAATCGGACCAAGCACATTAAGGTTCCAATTGTCTAGCATGCATTCGTCCGACCATATTTAGCAAAGAAGTTCTTCGCCACTCGGCTGGTAGGCCATTTTCTTCTGCCGCTGTGTTATTTTTCAAGCGGGAAATCGCAATCTACTCATAGAAATTTCGAGCATTAACCTTATCGAGCATTAACCTCGTCTCCATACTCACGCTTTTCGGCCTCTCTCTTTTTCGTCGGCAAATGCACCTCGCTTCCCTCTTCAATGAACTGCAGTTCTCTAATGTGGAGATGTTGATGAGTGCTATCAAAGAGTAGGAGTGCAAGTTGCAATTAGAACTGTACGGCTGTCTGTTGTGATTGCAGCTTTTCGAGTTCGAGCCTTCTTTGCGTTTGTGGGTGGGGTTTCTTCACTGCACAGAAGCGGGTGCGCATCTTCGCTACTATAAAAAAGTAATCCGAGCCGATATTTGGCCCTAAAACACTGGATAAATTTCATCCGACTATCATAATATTATCCGGTGCATCCAAATGTTTTTCCTGATTTATTTTTTTATGCCGGAATATAGAACTACAGACAACCGAATTTCGAGAGGCGGCGAAGTCGGGCAGTCGTCGTGGAGGCTGAATTTTCCAATTGTTTCGCCAAAAATATCTTCTTTGCACACACTGGCGTTGAAATCGTCTTGCACAATTTTGGCATCGTAGAGGGAGCAGCGCTCATAAAGGTTTTCTAGGCTTTCATTGAAAATATCTTTGGCCGCATCATTTTTCTCTTCTGTCGGGGCATGGGCGCAAATCAGCAATATGTTGAAGAACTCCGCTTTGATGCGGATTGTGGCCAGACGTTCATCCATCGGGGTGAATGTCAGGACTCGGGCACCACTAAGTCAACACCAAATTTGCGCTCCTTTAAATGACCGCTGTAGTAGATTTCACAAGGCCCCACCTTCTTCCGTTTTTACTTGGTCTAAGACCTGCTTCAACCATATGTAAAAGAATCGTTTCTGGCCACTCCCAGGTGAATGGCAATCAAAAAGTTTCTATAAACTTTTACACATGGTTCCATCCATATGTGTAACTTATAGTTTAAATATTGCATAAATCGAGTTCTTTAAAGGATTTAAAGGAACTTTTCATACAAAATTTCGGGATTTCGTATAGTTGTCAGGAAAGGAAAAAACAGAAGCTTATATAAGTTCGCTATATTGACAACGGGTCAAACGATTTGATGTTTTATGCAAGGACAAGTCTTGTCATAAAAATCCCATCAAGCAAGTTGTGTTATAAAGAAGAAATATTTATTGGCATTGATTAAATTAACTATAATTTATTAGTTATTAAGGTAGTATTGAATTGATAAATAGTTACTAAATATTTGCTAGTTACTAATATCTAGTAATTTCATACCCAAATATATATTCTTTTCAATACTCAAATATAAAAAAAAATTGTAATTGAATGTCAAAAGCTCGTAGAATGAACTCTAGGTCATTTGTTGAAAAAGCAGTAAGACCCTCATGACAAATTGTTATTCAATTGTTGCATTTTTAAGTTAAGCTATTCATCTCATATTAATACACCTCATTGTCGTCTACCAACTGCCTTCATTTGATTGCGTTAAAGTCCCTTAAACAAACATATATATATATATATATATATATCTTTTAATGTAATTCATCTTTATAGTGAGCCTCTCATAGTTGTGTTGACTTTTAATATAAACCTTTAACAAACATATTAAATGTTTCAACAATTCAGCAAATTCCTTCCCTTGTGGAAGAGATCATACATTTTACATCTCTATAATTCGGCCGAAATAGCCGAATGGTTACCAGCGCGTAATACGATCCATGCCGTAAGACATGGATCTGAGTCCTAGCCCGACATCTCAAAGTATAGAAAATTAAGAAAAAAAAAAACAATTGATATTCTTTGCGATGGCCCCTCGGCAGGGAGTCTTAATCCGTCCGAGAGTATTTCCGACACGAAATAAAAGCTCCTCATAAAAATCAACCGGCAGTTCGGAGGTGGCTTCAAAAAAACTGTAAGTTCCTCCATTTGTTTGTAAAAATATCAAGAGCCAGACCACTAATCGAAAGAGGAGCTCGGCCGAAAATCGCTTCAACGGATATAAAGCGCCTATTATATATATAATCTAACGTTCTTTGGTAATTAGCACTGCGAAAATCTTGATTATTAATTATTTTTAGTTCCAATAAGAAACAAGTAATTATTTCAAACGAAAATCGTGCAGAATTATTAACGAATCGATTCTATGAATATAATTCATGAAAGACGATTGAGTTTTTTAACGGGCTGCTGATACTAGGGTGCGCCACTAGTCACAGCACAGGCGTCAAACCGAGCACTTGCATTGAGTATTCTCGAGATGACTAACATAACAAACAAACACAAAGCCACTTTGTTTTATAACGAACTGAAAAAGTCAGAAACAATCAATCATGAGACGCAACATCCTACATTCGAGTTTAAGTAGCTAACATGGAACTTTGTGCATATTTTACTTCTTGAGTGTGAGCAATTTTTGGCTAAACAAAAATATAACTAATGCAAAAATGTAAATATGTATTGCGTAAACGCAAAATGGCACAAAAAACGCAGCAGGGATTTAGTATGAATTGTAAAATACCTTTTAGTCCTAAATTTTTATATTTTTATAAACCACATCTATATACATACATATGTATGCATTTATTCATATACATCTTTTGACGACAACTCCAAATACGAAGGACAGATAAAAGTAGCGGCAACAGCTATCGCAGGCTGTTGAAAAGAAAACGCACTCGCTATAATTTAAACTTTGTGTTTAAAAGATGATGACCAATGCAGACGTTTTAAGGAACACGATTTAAGGGAATGCATTCGAAATGTCCGGTTTCTTAATTGGAAAGATGGCGCTGCCCACCTGGTTGATGTTCTCGTAAGGAAAAGGGTTGACATCACCGCCATCCACGAAGTGTGTTAGACTTGACGAAGAAGGATGAAGCGCAAATTTGGTGTTCATTTTTGGTAGGAAAGGAATTCCGTCACCGTGTCCTGGCATTGACCCCGGCGAAAGCGAAGTTCTTCAACAGATCGCTGATTTGCGCCCACGCCCCGACGGAAGAGAAAGAAAATGTGACCAAAGATTTTTTCTATGAGAGCTTAGAACGCGCTCATGAGCATTGCCCCCGCCACAACGTCAAAAATTGTGATAGGCGACTTCAATGCCAGGGTCGACAAAGAAGATTTTTTGACGCAACAGTCGAAAAATTCAGCGAAACATGGCAAAACACTCCAAAACGGCTGAAGCTGATTGATTCGCAGGAGCAGGAGCCCGAAATGTGGTTGATTCCATCATGAAAATTTATAAAGCTACATGGCCCTGTTCCGAAGGCCAAATATCGACTCGGATCACTATCTTGCAAAGAACACCCGTCAACAACTATAAGACGGGTTTGACATCGGAATCCTGAAGTCACACCAGACAGGCAGTAGGTTTTACTAGGCTTGCACACCTGCCCTCTTACTACGGAAACAATTGGTTTTCAACAATGTATGAAAAACAACTGGAACGATTAGGAATGTCGAGCTGTACTGGAGACTGCGAATTGTCTACCTCGCAAATTTTCTAGGGCCGAATTTCGTGAGTATGAAGAAGCTGGGCGACAAGGGTAATGCTCGAAAACATTCTCATGTAGGGATCAAGTAGGTGATCTGACGACATATAAAAGAGTATACTTAGGGTATGGAGGGAACACTACTTCAGCCTGCTCAATAACAATTAAAGTGAAACATCAGGAAATGGCTAACCCAAAACCAACATCGATGACGATGGTATAGACGTGCCATCACCCGACTATGATGAAGTTGAAATGGCGATTGCCCGTTTAAAAAATAATAAAGCGCCGAAGAACTAACAAGATGCATTCATCAGCTTCTTTGCAGAATATGGTCGGACGAAAGCATGCCCGACGAATGGAACCTAAGTGTGCTCTGCCCAATCCAAAAAAAGGAAAAACCCCACAATTTGCGCCTCCTCAATATCGCATATAAAGATTAAAACCCACCGCCCGCAAGCTGATTCGACCTCATCAGTGTGGCTTTAGACCAGGTAAGTTCAGATATTCACCATGCGCCAAATCTTGGGGGATACCGAAGAGTAAAAAATCGATACACACCACCTTTTCATCGATTTTAAAGCTGCCTTCAGCAGGACGATAAGGAACTACCTCTACGCCGCTATGCCTGAATTTGATACCCTCGATAGCCGTTGATACTGAACGTGATTTCGGACAGGGTGAATCTTTATCGTGTGATTTCGATTTGATGCTGATGCGGTATCTCTAAACATACCAGGCACAACATTTCACAAGAGTGTACAAGTGCTGGCGTATGTTGATGATATCTATATCATTGGAAATAACAACCGGTGCGTCAGCTCTAATTTCTCCAAGTTTGGCACAGAAGCGAAGCGAAAGAGGGCAAGAAAAAATAGCTGTTGCAGACATAAAATCAAACAGACCGGTGACCGAAAACCAGGTACTATCCGGACTGACCTGAATCCGAGACTGATCGCGAAGGTCGCGGCTGCACTTGCCCTTTACACTGAGCAGCTACAGATTTGCTCATCAGCTGTAAAGTAATTTGGCGATTGAGAAACATTGAGAATAAAGAGATTATTTAAAAATTTAAAACTATCAGTAAATATTTCAGGAATGGACTATTGGTAATACCTCTTATCAGCTTAGTTAAAAATAAAACTCCAAGCATCTCTCGTCGACTGTGGAGTGAAGGCAGATAAATAAGTCTTAGTCGGCTTTTATAAGGAGGGAGATTTTTATTCGCATCTCAATGTAAATTCCTTAACGGGAACAATAAGAATTGTTTTTGTACAGATTTCAATTTATCACTATGCAATAATGTGGATTCCATACCAGATTTATGTAATGGTTAAATATATGATTATTTCCATAACGAGGGAAATATATTTTTTAGATTCAAGATTAATGGAAGATATAGATGCTAGGCACAGAACTTGAGTACACTAGATGGGGCATTATCTTGACCGCATGTAAATGAGCTTTTTAGAATGTTAAGGTGGTAGTAAACAATATCAGCGGTAATACAAGGAACTCTTACGCAATCAAAGGAGGATAATTTGTAAGGGTAAGAAACAGATTGTGAGGTTGGAAGTGTACTCAGCGCATAATTAGTTTCAAACATATCTGAGACTCTAGAACAATTACTAAATATTTCATCATTCATTTTCATAGATGATGGAAATCCATAAGTCTTTCGTTTCGAATTAACAAAACTATAGAATAACATCGGGTTTGCGGTAATGTTATTACGATATCTTGCCATATACTTTTTGTAGTACGAGTTATTTAAAATAGTATATTTCCGTCTAATTATTACTCAACTTTTTGTAGAGCTTTAATAGTCTAGTCTCATGGTTCTTCAAGTACTTCAATCCCGCATTGAACTATAAGGCGTATGTTGTACGAGCTGGGTTATTTGCTCTAGGTACACGCTATCTAAAGATTGAATGTAAAACATCTGTGAACCGAGAAACACTTTATTCTACATCACCGTTGTACATTGGCCAGGAAATCGCAGATAACGCATTTCTTGGATTAATATAATATTCTTTTTTAAATAAAAAATGACTTTTTTGTGATTTTAAAAAATTTATGGGACATTTTAAATTAGAAGGATATTATCAAGAGAAGGATTATATAAATCAAGAGATGGATTATAAGCATCTTAAGGCAGAACGATAGGATCAAAGCGATTTAGAGAAAATGACAAGATGTCATCCAAAAATATTAAATCCAACGTCTTCCCAAATTTATTACGAATGTTATTAATTTGAAAAGACCTTGGTCAGAAAGCTATTTTGGAAATCAAGAGCTAGTTTCCGATATAAATCTAATATATCATTGATATTCCATGATACGCTGGATAAATTGAAGTCACCAATTAAAACAAAACTGTTAAGACATCTACATAAGAGCTTAATGATTTCAACCGTGAAGAACAAAGAGAATAGGTCGAGAAGTCAGAATTAAGCGGGATATAGTTGGCGCAAATATAAATACCCTTGTTTATTTGGTGTATTCGAACACCGGAGAAATTCCATCGCTTCAGTTATCGCAAAATGAATTTATTCAGCACCAAAATCAGTTTGAACACCAATAAGTACTCCACGACCAATTTTATTTAAACGGTCATCTCTAAAGATTTCAAAGTTACTACCTAAGATTTCAGAGCTAAATACACTCGGTTTCAGCCAGGTTTCAGGGAAGACTAGGATTTCATATTCGCGTAGGTATACGTCTTTGAGCTCAGTGTTCAATCCTCTTATATTTTGGTAGTATAAGGGAATATTGCAGTTATCATTATTATTAGTTTTTTGGCTCTGAGGAAACAGGTAGGCGTGCCCCATTGTCATGAGAGCTATTTTATCTCAAATTCACATACAAATGCATCATTTGGCCAAAATGAAGAATTTAAAAGTAAATCGAAGCTATCGGCCGATAAATGAATTTTAAATGAAGATATGCTCCTCTCAAAGGAAAAATTAAACTTCCTAATATCTAAACTAGTCAGTTTATTTTTTTCGAATATATATGAACCCAAATCATCCGTAGTAGTATCTTTCGCGAATCGAGATACAATAACGGATCTCCTTTTCGGAACCACAACTAGCTCTTTTCTATTCGATGTGGTAGATAATAAAGCAGGAGGAGGAGTAAATGACGTTTTACTAGGAGGTGGGAGTGAAGTTGAAGTTTTTAGGACAAGGTGAATTGATTGTTATCGAATCCTCATTAACAATCGGCCCAGGTAATGAGAGAATTTCAGAGCACAGGGGAGTGTCCGCGGCAATAGTTATTGAGTCTAAAATTATTCAGCAAATATAAAATATTAGTACTATTTAATTTTACGAATTTCACAAGTACTTAAAATTTAAAAAAAAAAACGTTTAGCTACGACGGAGCACTAGGGTTTACACTAAAATCTTAAGTTAAACAGATCAAAATGTATGTCTTTAAACTGCAAAAAATCACACAGCACGAACGTTTGAACGTATCATCAAATAGGCAGTAATAACTTCCAAGTTGTAGATAATTTTGTCAACCTAGGAAATGGCATTAACAACACAAACAATATCAGCTTGAAATCTAACGCCAACAGATGCTACTTTGGACTGAGTAGGCAATTGAAAAGTAAAGTCTTCTTTCGTCGTACCAAAACCAAACTCTACAAGTCGTTGATCATTTCTGTCCTAACATATGGTGCAGAAGTCTGGACGATGTCGACATCCGATGAGTAAGCTTTAGCAATATTCGAGAGAAAAATTTTGAGAAAAAGATTTATGGCTATTTGCGCGTTGCCAACGGTGAATACCGCAGGCGGTGGAACGATGAGCTGTACTAGTTATACGAGGACATTGACAAACGAGTAGTTCAGTGAATTAAGAGGCAGCCGCTACGATGGCTAGATCATGTCTTCCGAATAGATGAAAGCGCTCCATATTTGAAAGTACTCGATGTAGTATCCGCTTATGGAAGCAGAGGAAGAAGTAGACCTCCACTTCGTTTAAAGGAGTAACCTTGTTTCACTTGGTATTTCGAACTGGTGTCAAACACTGAAGAGGAGGAACGAATGGCTCGCTAATCTTGATGCGGCTATAATCGCGTAAGCGGTGCCTACGCCAAAGAAGAAGAAAATAAACCATTGTAAATAGTGAAGAGAATTGGAAATTATTAAGGAGTAAATACACGTTGAGCAAATTCCTCAATAAAGAAGCCCAACGAACAAATCCTGAACTTTTATATCTCAATCCAGTGATCGTACTCTAAAAATTTCTAGAATCAGCGAAGTTAATTACAAAACCGTTACAATATAATAGAACTAGTGTAAATCAGGGGAATACATTTTTTTAACATTCTTAATATTTGTTTCATTATGTAATTTTTCTAACAATATTATATATTTTATAATATTTATAAAAACAAGTTCTTCAATTTTAAAATATGAGGAAAGTAATTGCATAATGAAACTTATTTATTTTCACTTTAACTTTCCCAACTATACATATTTCTTTTTATTTCAATGCACATAAAATAAGAAAAGTCCGCACAAATCACTGTCTTGACACACACACTGAGGATGAAAACACTTAAGTGTAATTATGTGCTCAAACTACATTATTATAAGATATATAGATAGATAGATATAGATAGATATAAAAAATTTTATGTATGGACATGTAAAGCTAAATTTTCATGCATGAAAATTTCGATATGAAGTTGTTCTCCCTCTTTTTCTGGTATAGGCGCTTCTTTTTGAAATTAGTTTTGGTGGTCTTTTTTATTTATTTTTCATATATTGCAATTTTAGGTCTACAACCGGAATTGAAGCCGATGCGTGATTGTAGACTGCGTGAAGCTATGGACGCAGAAGGAATTGACTTGAGTTAATACGAGCTCCATAGCGAGGACGAAGAGATATCCTTGAAAGATGTAGAAAAGTAATAGTCTGTTGATTCTGCGAAATACGTAGGAAAGCTATCAACGAAGATTGAAGAAAAGGCTCCTATTTCTTATAGAGCATGGACATGAACGTGGATTTGACAGTAATTTCACAAATGGTAGCCACATTTTACAGATCTTTGACGAAGCGACATTCTGAAAAATACTTAATATTTGGGTTAGAGACAAAGGAAAGGCGACAAGATAAGCTCGAGAAAACGCGTGACCATGAACTCCAGCACAAAGTGAATGAGATTGAAGTACATCTCCGGAATCTTCATATGAATCGTTGAACTACCGTTTCCAGGCTTAAAACACTATTTTTCGATGACACATTTCCTTTTCAAGCCATCAAGATTCCAAAAATAACTGAAGTACGGAGAACAAAACTGTTACCATATTTTAAGCATTGACTGAACCTGTAGTGGATATCCTGCAAATAGTTTCCGAACATGGGAGGGATAACAACGAGGCATTAATATGAGTCTCAGAAAGGCATTATGGTAGCAGAGTCCCAACGAGACCTTGCAGGAGTTTGCCTTGGAGCTTGAGCAGTTGGCTCCTATGGATTATAGAAAATAAATTTGGAAGGGTAAAAATTCAGAGATTCATTTTCGAAATGAGCAACATGTGCTCCAGGCGAGAGACGTATGTGAATCAAAACCCGATCTTTGCTGAAACTACCTCATACACTCAGACACTGGATACGGTCACGCACTTGTGTAGACCAGCGTGCAAAGTGAACCGTGTAGAGGTAAAAAGTCTAGATGTAATGAAGGAGGTCAAGGAATCGCTGAAATTTCTCAAGGAGAAAAGTTGGAGTAGTGCAACCGCCAAAAAGATCAATGCCAGGAAGTGTCACAACTGTTGCAAATCAGGAAGAGGCTTAGTTTTATGTATTGATACAAAAAACAGATATACCTTGATACGTGGAGATGTAAAAGAAATCATAATGCCAACATCTTGCCCTCGTACCATAAGCTAGTGGATATCAAAATGGAATGATATCCAAAATATGCATAAAAATTTTCTATATATCAGAAAGCACTTTTACAGCAACAAAGAGAAGATTTAAATCATTATGAATGAATAGAAAATAGTATGGTATGTCGCATAAGTGGGGATGTGATGGCAGCAGTGGTCATCTCGATATATGTAAGTAGAGATAAAAAGATTAATTTTTTTTTTGCACTTTGGTTTGTATCTCGGCCATAGCTATATGAAGATTAATAAATTTGTCCATCTTCCAGAATATTTTGTAGGCCAATCAGACTAATTTACGAAAAACATATCAATGCACTAGCTGTAGAAGGATCATACAATAATTATAAATAAATCATATAGTTTTTTAAAATAAATTGTATTGTTTTAGCCACAAAATGACACGACCATTAGGCCAATTTCATCCATTTTTACAAAAGCGTTTTGAGTTTTTCCAGCTAGATTGAGCATTGAATGTTAATTTTCGAACAAAAATAAACTATGTTTATAAAGAGTTAATAATCTGTGTGTTTGCAATATTAATTGCAAAAATTATAACAATATTGTATTCATTTTCTTTTCTTCAAAAACAATACCTCTCTTTGCATCTCTTTTTTAAAAAATCTTAATCTTTTCGAAAAGGGCTTAAGTATCGAAAAATACACAAAATTAAAATTTCAGTCGGTTTTGTATCACAAATACGTACTTCCAAAAGAAGAAATAATGGTAAAGATCTGTTAAGCATTTATTGAGAGAAACCAATAAAAACATTCAAAATGTGACCATTTTTAATTGGTAATTGTAGATTTATAACAAGTTTCTATAAAAAATAAAAAATAAATTATAAATCTTTGTCAAGAATCACTGTTATGTATAACAATTATTATGTGTACATTTGTCTGCAAATTCTTCGATGATATTTCTATACATATTTTTTTTAAATGTCATTCGCATAAGTATTTTATTGTTTTCGTTATCTGTAAATTGAAAATTTCCCAATTCTCTTCAAGTTGGTTAGGAATGCTGATCTCCGCATTATATTTTTTTAAGAATTGCAAAGCAAATCGCGCTCGCTTTTGGCTGTGAATTCAGTTTATGTGCCTTAGCAAAAGCATTTGGAAAATTTCATGGTGTCAAAGTAAAAATAATTTGATCTAACGGGTATTTAATTCCCGTTTTGAATGTTCGAAGAGCTATTCCACTATTTGGTATGAAGCTCATTTTTATGGTAGTATCAGTGTCTTTAATCATATTTTTTTATTTAATTATTACTAAATTCAATTTCTTACTACCCTCATAATAGAAATATATTAATGCACGGATCCCTGCCTCAAAACACTCACCTCCTGTTAAATTATGTGACAGAGTCTCTTATCAGTAAACGCAAAATATAACCGACTTAAATTCGCATCTAAATTCAAAACTGTACAATGGTTCGTCAGGATATCATATGTGTTCTTTTACTCCGAAAAATAGTAGTGCAACAACAGCAGTAAACTAACATGATTGTTAAATTTCCTACATGTTCAGTGGATATTTTATTACAAAATCGAAACCCTACTAATTCCTTAAAATAATTTGAGTCTAATAAATATCTGTGTGGCAATGCTGGGATAACTTCCCATTAAAATATTTTTTTTTAATAGTTGTTATTTTGTAGTTATTAATCGTTATCGTTGGTAAATTTATTGTAGATAGGATATTCTTCTCTCCCAACCCCTCGTAGGTAACGCTTCGGCCAGCATGCAATTCTTTTACTTCAATTATTGATAATTAATAAGTACGATATGTATGAATTTGTGACTCGGAGACTTTTTATATATTTATATTATACTTGTAGTTGCTAATATTTAGATGATTTTTATTATAGGTTTTGGTCTACCAGACTCCTGACATAATCGCCCATTAATTATTAACTTAATAAAGTTTACAAAAAAAAGATTTAAACCTATTCACTAAAAGTGAGCTCACTAAAAAAAGAAGTAAATCTCTTTATTCTTAATCATTCTTTTTTAACAATATTTCACTTGAGACTAGATACAAAAGTGAAGCTTAATATATGTTATATCTTAATTTTATGGAAAGCGGATATGGCTAATGGTTCAATTAAATAATAATTGTTTATTTAGGGTGTTAGGTCTATGTGTCGTTGCTCTCCTTAACATGCACGTGCCGAAGTACCAAATGTAGTTATTTTAAGGACCCAACCCAGCTAAGTATCTTAACCATCTGTGTTAACGGACGAGCATTTATTTTCTCTTTAAAAAAAACCATTTGCTGACAAAAAAAAATATCCGAGTGAGCTTGGGAAGCTGGCCGACATCGGTAATTCTCAAAAATTCTATGAAAAGATGTGGAGACACACAGAAGGTTTCAAGACTGGGGTATACGCATATAGGGACCATGTAGGCAATCTGGTCAAAGATGTCCAGGGCGTACTGAGTTTATGGAGGAAACTCTACTCCAACCTGCTGAATTATTTTTTTACTAACATTTTATTTATTCACTGCATCTGCTTCCACTGCTTCCACTGGGCTGCTTGCTCAGTGTTGCTCTTTAAAAGGATGGTTTATCTCTTCTCTTCAGGAGGGTTTTGACTTGTTGCGAGGCCAAATTGTTAGCCAATGATGGTGTAGCAATTTTGTTATGTATTTTTGTGTAACGATTTCTACCTCCTCTTTGATGGTCGTATGTTTAGGTCTTTGTGAATGTTTTCTTTACGAATGTAGCATGGTGCGCCCATTACAGCTCTCGGAGTTTTAGACTGGAATCTCTGTAAAATATCAATATTTGTCGCACAGCTGAACCCCATACCTAGATTATAAATATCAATATAGGTTTTATGAGCGCTTTATAGAAGACGATTTTGTGGCCCAGGCCGAGCCCAGATTTCCTGCTTATAAGCCAATGTGTCGTCTCCAGGTTAAGCGCCTTTCTATGTGAATGCCCAAGTATGTAAGTTCGTTAGCTTGCGGAATAGTTACATTGTTAAGCTTGAAAGTAGGACACGTTTTTGGCTTTAATGTAAGAATGATGTGTTGGCAGTTATTTTCATTGCCTTTTATGCGCCATTTTGCTAGCAATTCTTCAATTAGTTTAGGGTGCTACCCTAGCACTTTTGTGGCTGTAATTTTTGGAGACTCAATCTAGCAGTGTCATCCATAAAAGGTGACAATATTACTTTGTCACTTGTAGGAATGTCTGGCGTGTACAATATATATAATAAAGGGCCAAGAACACTACCTTGTAGAACACGTGCAGTTATTGGGCATTCCTCTCATATATGTTTATTAACTTTTACAGTGAATCGCTTGTTTGATAAGTAGGATTTAATAATAGTGTGGCGAAAATGCGAAGCGAAATTCAGATGAAAGAGAGAAGCTGGCATGTTCTGAAGCGTAAATCGAGAACATTCGTTATCGAGAACGATTCGATTATTCCAGGTGGTTGGTTGCGAACAAGCGAGTGGTATATAATGACGACATACAACTGCAGAGGAGTCAGTAAGTGAATCAGTCGTAAAGCAAACGCGTTGGTGATTACATTACAGTGAAGTAATAAGACAGATACATTATGTTGTTGAAGTGAAGTGAAGTAATAAGAAAGATACAAAGTTGTAATTCAAATAATTGTAAATAGTGAAGCGAATTGTAATTGAATTGTGAATTACTGAGTAATAAAAGGACATTTAGTAAATTCTTTATAAATAAAGAAACTGCAAATAAAGTTGGTGAGTTTTATTTAACAATCCAGAGATCGTACCCGAAGGATTTGCGGAATCATCGACGTCGAATCAGCAAAATCGTAAAAAATGGTGTTAGAAGTGGGATTGTTAAATAAATCCCAAAGAATAATAATTGTAAAATGGTCAGGATACAGGATTTGACGATACCTCATCTTAAGAGGGAACTGGCATAGCGTGCATTATCTACAACAGGAAATAAGGCAGAGCTGAGCCAGTACGAATTCCATCGCGAGGACGAAGAGATATCCTTGAAGGACATAGACAAGGAAGAGGCTGTTTATTCTGCGAAGGAGTTGGAGCCGCCATCAAGTAAGATTCAGAGAAGGCTCCTGGCTCATCTACGGGTTTTGACATGAACATGTTATTGACTGCAATTTCACAAAAGTTGGATGCACAGAATGCCCATAATTCACAATATATGTCTGCAATGAACGCCAGCATCTCACAAATGTTGGATTCACAAGTGCTTGAACAAAGGGAGCAGATATCATCCTTGGTAGGAACAATCGCACAAACACAGCAAAATCTGGTGAGAGACAATGCTGAACTTAAGGAAAGCCAGGACAGAATCGAAGAACTGCAAGATAAGATAGAGGAGCTAATTGAAGCCAAAGTCAACGCCAAAGACCAAAGACCCAACGAATCTCTTCAGGAATATGCTTCGGAAATTGAGAGATTGGCTCATTTAGCTATTTGGGACGCATCGGGTGAGCATTTCAAAAGGGTAAAAATACAAAGATTCATCAGTGGAATAAAAGAAATTTACACCAAGCGGGAGACACAATACGGACCCAAAATTAACATTCGCTGAAACTGTTGCGTATGCTCAAATACGTGAAACAGCGGCATTCATAAGCAGACCAGCATACAGAGTCAATAAAGTGGATGTAGAAACACCAGATGTGATGACCGAAATATTAAAAGCTCTGAAGTCGATCGAAGGAATGGACCGCTCTGGTGTCAACAATCAAGCTGCAAAATGCTTTAAATGTGGAAAGCCTGGTCACTTCGCACGCGAATGCAAGGCAGGTTCAAACAGACAGGAAGGACAGCGAAAATGGAAGGCTGCGGAAGATGAACCATCAACTTCTCAGTCGGTAAACTAAAACGAGCCACTGTAAAGGGGCGTATGCTGGCTCCTGCTGTTGAAAGCAAATTCGTAGAAAAACGTGCAATATTACTATTGGTGGATATGTGGATGGACGAGAACGAATACTAACAGTGGATACGGGCGCATCACACTCCATCATTCGAACTGACCTGACCGCTGAAGAAGTGAGACCATTACCTGGAGCAATATTGAAAACGGCGACTGGTGAGGACACACAAGTAGTGGTAAAGTAACAAATGAAGTCACAATAGGGAATTTGACGATGTTACACAGCTTTATAGTCGCGCATATCGTAGATGAGGTAATCATAGGAGTAGACTTATTGATGGATCAAGGTATTCAGATTGACTTGAATAACAAAATTATGGAATATAAGAACATGGAAGTACCACTAAGTATCGGCTATAATTCCACATGCAGCAGCAAGCAAGTACTCCTAGAAGGAACCGAACTGATCCCACCAAAGTCAGAAGCAGTTGTTTGGGCGAAAATTAATGGAGATTGTGGGACAAACAAATTCTGGCTAAAACACAAAAGAATGGACGAATCACCATGAGAGTATTCACTGACTTCAAATCACCAGTAAAAATTCCTAGTGGAACTGTATTAGGGCAATGTCAAGAGGTAGAAGCCATTATCAGCTGCAATGGTTCATCCGAAATCGACTCTATTGGCAGCAAGGACATGGAGGAAGATATAAATGCATGGACGCATTGGTTGGAAGACAAGTACAAGCACAAGGCTAGCCAACTTAGCCGCAAATACTCCAACATATTCAACAAGGATGGCAACAAACCAGGCAGGACCTAACGTAGTGAAACATTGCATTGATAGTGGTGACGCAAGACCGATTCGTCAAGCACCTCGAAGCGTTCCACTAGCCAAACGTGACGCTGATGGCCAAATAATGAAGGAAATGAGCGAAAGCGATGTTATCGAACCATCGGCAAGTCCATGGAGCTCTCCGGTAGTACTTGTGAAGAAGAAAGATGGCCAGTTGCGGTTCTGCGTGGACTCTAGGAGATTAAATGATGTCACAAAGAAAGACAACTCTCCTTTGCCCAAGATCGATGACTCGTTAACTGGCACAGAATGGTTCTCAACACTCGACCTTAAGAGCGGGTATTGGCAAGTGGAAGTGAGTGAAGAAGATAAAGAGAAGATAGCCGTTAGTGTCGGCAAAGGTCTATGGCAATTCACGGTAATGTCATTTGGATTATGCAAGGCTCCTGCCATGTTTGAAAGACTAATGGACGATGTTCTCAAAGGACTACATTCGAAGACTTGTTTGGTGTATCTGGACGACGTCATCCAGTTTTCCAGAGGATAGCTGGCGCTGGTCTTAAACTAAGTTCTAAGAAGTGCGCATATTCAAGAAGAACGCGAATTACTTAGGTCATCAAGTAACCACGAAGGGCATTTGTACTGCGAAGGAAGAAGTAGAAGCAGTGAAGGATTGGCCAAGACCAAGAAATTTGCATGAATTAAGAAGTTTCCTTGGGCTGTGTACTTACTATCGCCGCTTTGTTCCGAATTTCGCCAGTGTAGCTCACAGTCTCCATGAGCTAACTAGGAAAAATAGACCTTTCGAGTGGAAAACTGAACAAGAGGACGCTTTCCAAGCTTTGAGAGAACGGTTATGCACTGCGCCTAAGCTTGCGTACCCGGTTCCAGGTGCAACATTTATTCTGGATACAGATGCTAGTGGCTATGGCACAGGAGATGTACTTTCGCAAGTGATTGATGGGCAGGAAAAAATAGTTGCCTACTATAGCCGGTCTATTGGGAGCGGAACTATTGCGTAACTCGGAGAGAACTATTAGCGCTGGTGGATTGCATTAAACATTTCCACAAATATCTGTATGGTCAACATTTCCGAGTTAGAACGGATCATGCAGCGCTGAAGTGGCTATTACAGTTCAAGAATCCCGAAGGGCAGAGGGTAGCTAGCTCGGTGGATTGAGAGACTACAAAGCTATGACTTCACCATCGAGCACCGCAGGGGAAATACGCACAGAAATGCTGATGCTATGTCCCGTCGACCATGTAGTTTGGAATGTAAGCACTGCTCAAAAGCCGAGAGTAAGGAAGACGTCTAATATATCCGGCTAATAACAATTACATCAGCAGAAGAGTGGGAGACAAGTCTCTTAAAGAAATGTCAGTAAGAAGATCCGGACTTAAAATTATTAATGCACGGATTGGAGATGAATAGACGGCCATGTAAGGAACAAATGGCTACGAAAAGTCCTATCGCGAAGGCATACTGGGCACAATAGAATAGTCTAGAGTTGATATCTGGCTGTTTGCATAAAGTAAGGCAAAGTGAAGATGGCAAATGCTCACGAAAGCTAATAGTAGTTCCGAGGATAAGAATTCCGGATGTTCTTAAGGAATTCCATAATAGTCTTAGTGGGGGGCACCTAGGCATTACAAAAACACTGGTGAAGATCAAGCAGCGGTTCTATTGGGTTGGCTGTCATCAATCGTTCGCTGAGTGGGTAGCTAACTGCAAACAGTGCATAGCAGCTAAAGGGCCAAAGTCACGAATTTATAGGCAGATGAAGCAGTATAACTCAGGTGCACCATTTGAGCGGGTTCCCATGGAAGTAGCCGGTCCATTCCCTATGAGCAGACAAGGAAACAAAAACGTTCTTGTAGTTATTGACTACTTTAGTAAATGGCCTAAGGTCTACCCAATTCCAAACCAGGTAGCCAAAACAGTTGCAGATGCATTCACTCATAACTGGGTTACCAGGTACGGTGCGCCTATAGAATTGCACTCAGAGCAAGGAAGAAACTTTAAGTCGGCGGAGAGGTGTCTGATACTTGGTATTCGAAAAACCCGAATGACAGCTCTGCGCCCTCAATCTGATGGCATGGTAGAACGATTCAACCGGACCCTGCAAGAGCACTTGCGGACAAGCATCATGATGATTTTGATATCCACATACTGCTGTTTCTGATGGGACATCGGTCCGCAGAGCATGAAAGAACAGGTCAAACACCTGCGTACCTGGATACTATTTGGTAGTGAACTTCGGTTGCCCATCGATTTAAAATTTGGCATAACTGGTGATGCGAGAAGAATTGGGTAGGAGGCGTCTACCGATCTCGAGGAAGAATTAAGAGAGATACATGCTCTTGTGAGACAGCGAACTCAAATTATGAACGATAAAATGAAGGACAGGTATGACAGGCGATAAACTCCGAAGGCTGGAGATTTGGTGTTGCTGTACAATTCACAACTGAAGAGAGGTTTGTTTCCAAAACTTCAATGCAATTGGGAAGGTCTATACAAGATAATCAAACGACTAAACGACGTAATGTATCGAGTCCAAACCATTGGGAGGCCAAGAAACAAGATGAAAGTGGTATACGTAGAGAGGCTTGCGGCGTTTGGAACAGCGAATGCGTCTGATCGGGAATTGTGAATTATTGAGTAATAAAAGGACATTAAATAAATTCTTTATAAATAAAGAATCTGCAATTAAAGTTGGTGACTTTTATTTAACAATTCAGTGATCGTAACCAAAAGATTTTTCGAAATCATCGAGGTTAATTCAGCAAAATCGTAACAATACTGATTGGTGTGATGACAACAGGGTTGCACGTTTACCTGGTTTAGCGATCATGATTATCTGCGAGTTATTCCATGTTTGTGTATAATACCCTAGCCTTTGCGAGGAAAACGAGAGCAATGCTCGGCAGATCTTTTAGGATCTTTGGATATGATCGTATCCAGAACACTTTTTTGGATCGCAATAATCCTTTTTAACTCTAAATCCGATGTTACGCAAGAAACATTGTATCTTGGAACAATATGCTTTAGTAGCAGAGGGGTCTGTAGCAGTGTTTGAGTCGAATACCATAATCAGGAGCTCTGCAAAGCAAGTTGCTGTTCTTTTCAGTTCTGTCCCAGGAATCGTTTCGTAGTCTCAACGGCGATTCAGTATCTTTTGAAGGCTTAAGATTTTCGATAGCGAGTTTTTAGTGGAAGCGTTTTTAGACAAATGCAATAGGAGATTTTTCATAGTTTTGTTTCAATACCATTTTTAACTTTTTCTCTGACATCTTAAGTCTGACTCTTGCATCCGGCGATCGATGCGTTTGCCATTCACGACGCGAGCTTCGCTTATTTCTAACAAGTAATTCGATATCGCTGTTAGTTGTAAGTTATTCCGTATTTAACTACGTTTTCTGCTGTGGTGTTTCTAAAGATGCTGCTGTTGCCATCATACTGTTCAATACAAGTACATCGTTATCAAGGTCAGTAACACTATTTATTTCGGGATTAATATTGAAATAAGTGCTTTTAATATTTCATCTAGTTAGTTCTTGATGTCGTAAAACGAAAAAGATACTGGTATTCAACTGACTGTGAATTCGATGCAATAATTACTGGAGAGTAATCGGAAGATAAATCAACACTGGTTTAAGCAAATATAATGCTTTTGGTAACTGCAAAATCAATCAGATCAGGTAGTTTCTTTGGATCTGTAGGCCAGTAAGTTGGTTGTTTTGGTGATATAGAATCGAATCTATTTTTGGTACTCATGACCGTGTTATATAATTGTCGACCTTTTGGGTTATTAGCCGGGAGCTCCCATAAGTATGATTCGCATTATAATCTTCTCCAGCTAAAAGTCTATCTAGTTTCGAAAAAGTTATTAAATTGTTTATCTGTTGTTACGAATCGGAGCAGACAGTACACCGCGGCCAAACTAAGATCTACTTTAAGAGTGATTGAAATTGATTGCAACCGGCTTATCGCAAAGGAGTGAAGAAAGTTATGCTTTAAATAGTTCCTTATAAATATAGCTATTTAAATAATTCTTTAATTCAAATTGGATGCGTATCGTTTGTTTTTACTTTGAGTTAAGCTTATGTTTACTGCCGCCCTAACTTCAAAGCCTTGCTCACCTAGAGCTTATTTTATGTCATTTGAATCAACCGAAACTTCAATTCCTTTAATAATAACTATCAGGCCTTTTGCACTCTTCAGCTGATAATAGTAACATTTCTTATTGTTGTTTGAGAAAAATGTAACTACTTCTCGAAAGTGTTTTTCGCAGTATACTTGTATTTTCGTCTCATCTATGTATATTACCCTTTTTAAACGAAACTATATGGAAATTTCTGCTACTTATTATGTTTGCTAAGTTTGATGCAGGAAAGTTGGAGCTGCGCTCCCGCAATTAGATTGGCGACTGCGGACGCACGCTTCGACTCAGTTGCAGATTCTTAATTGCTTAGCGAGGCTAATCTGTAATCTTTAAGTGAAATGCCATCAGCATCAGTGGAGCAATTATCCTTTTTGCATTACTAATTTTTGTTTTTTCCGCTTTACGTTTGTGATATTTATATATCAATGAATACCAGTTTGTACCGTTGAACCTGCTTTCTTTTTGGCTGTTTCACCTTTTTCCGAATTCGTCGTCCGCACTGAAGTTGCGGCTGGTGTACGCTGCTTGTTTATAAAGCTGCTTGTGTTTCTGTCGTCGTTGGTGTGCAAAGAATAGTTACACTCTTTATTTTTTCTTCTACCGCTGGTACTGGCTGCGTTGGTAAAAAAAGAGAAGAATCGTCTGCCTTTGCACTGGTGTTGGGTAGAGATTTGAGGGCAACAACATTGAAATAGGGATTTCTCTCCGCTGCTGCGACTGAATAACGTCTCCATTTTTGGTTTGAGCGATTACTCATAACATCGCTGCTTGATCACTTATTGTTTATGTCTTTTTTTTTTCTTTTTTTTAATTATCAATTGTTCACTTGCACTTTTTTAAATTAGTATATAAGGTTTTGATTTAAGTGCTACACAGGGAGATGGTGAGCCCGAATTCCCAACAGAATATGACGGAAGAGCTATTCCAATACACGATTATAGTAGAATAAGCTTCCTAAATAACGCAAACAAGCTTCTATGTAGTGTACTGTGTGCGAGATTAAAGCCCACAGTCAAAGAAATGATTGGAACTTATCAATGTGGCTTTAGAGCATACTGTTCCACTTTGACCAGATATTAACCATGCGCCAAATCTCGAAAAAGGCTCGGGAGAAAAGATTCACACCGCGTTTTTATCGATTTTCAAGCTGCCTTCAGCAATACGATAAGGAGTTACGTCGCTATATCTGAATTTGTTATCTTTGCAAAACTTATACGGCTATGCAAACTGATACACCTTTACACGTTGGCAACGGCGAATACCGCATACGACATTGATATTATTTAGTGAATAAATAGACAGTGGCTAAGCACGTTAGGTCGTGTCGTTGGAATGGATGAAAGTGCTTCAGCTTTGAAAGTTTTCGATGCAGTACCTGCACACGGAAGCAGAGGTAGAGGAAGAACTCTTCTCAGAAGGAAATGCCATAAGCGGGTAAGGGATGCCTATGACAATGCAGTAGTAGAGTTATAAGTCATTTATATTGTGTCTGTGAGGCTACCACGTCAGTCGCAGAGGGTTAAGTGAAAATATATTCTGATGTACCTATGCAGGCTTTACTGTAATTCAATCATGGTTTTTTTGTCACTTACCGTTATACACTGTGTACTTTTTCTGCGATCATATTACCTCATGAAAAAATACACATACATTTAATGCAGTCCAGCGTCACTGCGGATGTATTCACTGTTAAAAGAATATCATAAATTTTTTACTTTGTTTCCAGCTGAATGACTATCTCCGCAAACCACATCCTTGACTTTATTTTTCATGTTCATTCATTCACACACGTATTTATTATTTCTTTTGGAGCGCGTTCATAAATGTCACCTGACACTTTTTAGCAGTTACGTTTAGCAGTATGGGACATTAAAATTTACTTAAATTAAATGTACAATTTTTCAAAACGCTAAATATATACATATGCTTGTTTACTAGCCTTATTAGCGTGATTTAAGTATGAGTTTGCAAGATGTTTAAGAGAGGGTGCGTATTTACGTAAATACTTATATATGTATGTTCATTACAATAAATTTTTATATATAACACTTTACTGAAATGTCCCGAGCATAACACTCAGAAGCACTAGTTTTATTGCATAACATATACTGATTTTTCTGTTATTAATATAAATGCCATTTTCAAAACAAACGCTTGAAAAAAGTCGCAGATATTAATGGTAGCCAAACCAGGTAAAGACTACACACATACGTCTTCTTTTAGACCAACACGCCTGCTAATAGTGACTTCTCTTCCTAAATTATTCGAAATTTTCTGCCATCAAAGATATCTAATTTTTTCCGTCGTAACAAAGTGATACCAGAATACCAATTCGGTTTTCGTGAAAAACATGGTTCTATTGAACAAGTAAATCCAATTTCTAATGACATTAGGAAGGCATTCGACTTCAAATAGTATTGCTGTTCAATATTTCCTGATGTAACACAAAAAAATACAATATGCAAAATTTATAAAACTTTGCTTGTTCAATTCGACAATATATATGTATGTGTCTGATAGGCGGATAATCGTAAAATAATCGGAATTTATCACTGAAGAGTTACAAACTTTGGCGGATGACACATCCATATTATGCCGTGATGAATGTCCTGAAAAAGCATCGAAAAGTATTATTGTTCTACTTTACATCGAAGAATGGAAGGCAAACATCTGGAATTAAAGCCAATGAGCAAAAGTGTTAACACGTTACAATTACATTGTGCCCACTACTATGTCCTCGAATTAAATAATATAAATAGTCCCCTAGCAAATAATATGTCCTCGAATTAAATAATATAAATAGTCCCCTAGCAAATGATGTCACATGTCTCGGTATACAGTTAGAAGGAAGGCTGAATTAGAAAAGACATACATATCAAAGTGAAGTTCTTTAATATATCGTTAATTTGCGCCCACGCTCCGACAGAAGAGAAGGATGAGGTAACCAAAGATGCATTCTATGAGAAGTTAGAACAGACTTGCGAGCGCTGCCCCCGCCACGATGTCAAAAATTTGCTAGGCGATTTCAACGCCAGGGTGGCCAAATCAAGTATCTTTGGGGCAACAATCGAAAATTCAGCCTTCATGACGAAGTATCCCCAAACGAGTTGAAGCTGATTGACTTCGACGGCCTCCGAAGTATGCTCGTCTGTAGTACCAGATTCCAGCACACGAGAATTCATCAACTACATGGCTGTCGTCAGATCGAAAAAAAAACGCTTCCAAATCGTTCATGTTGTGACAGACGGAAGAAATGTATCCATCCGACTCGGATCATTATCTTGTAGCAGCTAGCATGCGCACCCGCCGCTGTGCAGCAAAAAATGTCCGTAAACAAACACAAGGAAGGTTAGACGTCGAAGAGCTGCAATCACAGCTAGCCAGCAGGTTTTCTACTCGGCTTGTGCACCTGTTCTCTGGGAGCACTCTTCATCAACTCGATATAAGGGAGCGAAATAACAAACCCCCTACGTACCGTTGCTTCGGAAACAATTGGTTTTCAACAATGCCAGAAAAACAGCAGGTACGATGAGGAATCTCGGATTGCGGTGAAGAGAAAGAAGACTGCCTACCTCGCAAATTTGCGATCGACTACGTGGGATAGATACCGAGAGCTGAAGAGGGAAGCGAGAGGCATTTTCGGACGAAAAAAGAAAGAGACCGAAATGCTCGAGTTTTAAGACCGGAGCAAACTCGTGTAGTTAAACAAAGGAGGTAATTTGGTGGCAAATGTCCAGAGCATACTTAGTATATGGAGGGAATACTTGTCCAACCTGCTTAATGGCAGTTAAAGCGAAAACCACGGAGATGGCGGACCCGAAACCCAAATCGATGACGATGGTATATACATGCCATCACCCGACTAGGAAGAAGTTCGAGTACCGAGTGCCCGCTTAAACAATAACTGGTTTCACTTAGTATATCTAGCTGGCGCCAAAAAGAAAAGGGAAGGAACGAGTGGCATGCTAGTTTCCCCACGCCAAAAAAGATAAAGAAGAATCGTTTCTCAACTTGATAGCCTACTAAAAGGCAGGAGAATAACGGCGATATCTACAGAAAAAAGGTAAATAATTCAAACTTCAACTATTTTCCAATTTTTATTTTTTTCTATTAACGTTCCTATTGGGGAGCAATAGGGGATGTTCATGAAACTCACCATTTGTTGGAGGCACTATTAGGGCTGTCGATTGCACTCATGTGTGAATCATGAATCCCAGAAATCATGAAGAAGCCTATGTCAACCAGCTTGGATACCATTCCGTCAATGTGCAAATGCTAAGAGAATTTCTTATTTAATTGTTGGACAACACCGTTCAATATATATATTTTCTGCATAGATATGTGACCATAATCTCAAGACTTTGGTGGTAAGTGCTAAATACCCAATGACACGGCACGATTCATTTATTTGGATCTTCTCTACAGTACGAAGAGTCATGCAGTATAGTTTTCAAAATGGAAACCATAACATGTTTTTGTTTGGTATACTTTGAGATCCACATAAACTAGTTTATTAAAAATAATTGTGAATATTAATTTAAATATTTTCAGGTGCCTCTGGATATCCATTGGAGCCGTGGCTAATGACTCCTCTTTCAAACCAACAAGAAGGAAGTCCAAAATTCGCTACAGTGATCCATTGTGTGAAGCACGAAATCCAGTCGAGAGACTTTTAGGCGTTCTTAAAGGAACTTGGCGATGCCTTTCCCAACAAAGAACACTTTTGTATGGTCCTGGGTTCAGTGGTGGCGTAGTCAATGCGTGTTCAATGTTACATAACATTAGATTAGGTGAACAAATATATTAGTCTGAAGTAGAGTTCCTAGAACAAATAAAAAGTACCGTCAATGTAAACCACAATGCACCATCTTCAACAGCGAAATGCATCGAAGATCGCCTAATTGCGAAAAATTTCACATAAATATCAATTTGACAATTAAAAACTCTGAAATTTAATTGAAATAATTTGTTATTTTATTTAAATTTTGTATGCATTAAAAAAATGGTAACAATAACTTCAGTCTTTTTCTTTTCTACGTTAATACATTTGTTAACAGGTTTTTTGCAATGTACTTGTATTTTAAATATAGGACTCATTACAAATCCTTTTATATAATAACAGACACATAAGTCTTTTGTATGAATTTAAATCCTACTAATCCAAGTTTAAGGCGAATCTCTAAACCAAATAAAATTTTTGTTCACAACAACTGCTGATTGTAGCATATCTTTAATGGGGAAAAATATCAACTCATATATAAAAAATTCAATATATTCAAAAATAAACATAAAAAAACATGTTTTATTAGATCAAAGCTTAACTGTCATATTCTAATTGAGACTTAACTGTAAAAAAAATATTAAAAAGGAACTTCTTGTTTGGCGCTTTGTAAACGCTGAAGCGATTCTTGGCCCAACTGCTCCTCCAATTTGTGGGTTTGCGTTTTGATTTTTTTACCAACAAATGGGAGGACCTACAGTTTATTCTAATCCGCCTCCATCGATGGGTTTTTTATGAGCAACTTTTTGTTTCATGTGAGAAATACATTCGAAGGGCTTGATATTCCCTGCCGAGGGGCGATCGCAATAAGAAATTTGTTTTTCTATAATTTTGGCTGTTGGTCGAACCTGGGCTCGGACCTTGACCTTTCGAATGGCAGTTCGCGATGCTAACCATTCGGTTATCGCAGCAACCGCGGCCGTGTTCTTAATATACATAACTTAAAATAAAATGTAACTAACCTAAACTTCAACCTTATTTATATGCATATTTACACCCGCGTTCTTAATATACATAATTAAAAATAAAACGTAACTAACCTAATCTTCAGGCTTATTTATATGCATATTTACACCGGTATATTACGATGGCTGAATTACATATATCCAATATTCGACCGATTTCGAACCACTTTAATTTTATTTTGTTCAATTATTAATTTTGTAATGTTTTTTTAAAACCATTTATGTGGATATGCACAATAATTTTTCTTTTATAAGTTTGTTTTTGCTGCACTGCAAAAACTCTTCGATTTTTTTAATTTTTTTGTTCTATTATTATTGTTTACTCACATATTCTTCACATTTCCTTTTCTTCATTGGACTGTATAGATATATATGTGCTGTTCTATCTGCTCCAAGGACCATATTTATGCGAGGGTTCTTCGTAAGCCTGTTTAAATGAGAAACACTCGCGTTTCGTATCTTAATAAATTTTTTGTAGAAAAGAGTGATTTATTGCACTATATATATATATGTACATTTTCAATGTAATTAATTTGATTTAATTTTTACAATGTATAGTATACTTATATTTGGTGCACCGCCCCTCGTGCGCTTGCCGATGTGTTGATGTTGGATACACAAATTAAGAATTTCACCTAGGTTGGTGCCCTGTTAAACGCATGCTTAAGCAGAGGGATCACGTCCGCTACCTTCACAGAATAGTAGCGAAACTATTGTAAAGCTTAGCGAGTAGGATATATTCGAAAGGGCGTTTGTGAATATACATATAGTTTTAAATAAAATATAACAGCGAAACAGAGCAGTCATTATTTCAGTAACCTTGGCGATGCTGAGCGTATCCCAGCCAAGAGAGAAGCTTCGTTACACCATGTAGCTTGATGTTCTTTCTTATCATACCATATTCAGGGCCCCGGCGAAGTCGATCAGCCTCAGACCGTTTTTAAATGTTTAGCCATGGTCTTGATGTCTCAAAACATCTTTAAAAAGATATTAAGTGTCGTAATTATTATATGCGCCTAATGAGAATAGACGATTTGCCTAGAGAATAGCACATATGTATGCATTTATATTAACTTTTTAAAATAACATATTAATCAGATATATGTATGTAATGAAAATATACTTTACCTATCATTCGTTTATTAAAGGCGGAAGTTGCCTTCATTGTCATAAATTTATATTGTGTGGACTTGTGATTTTGGGTACAAAAGTATTAATTAATTTTTGATCAATTTCTGTATTTCTGTATTAGAGAAGTCATATTTTTGTTATGAAAGTTAGAGTATCTTTGACCTCAGGTATGTTCTGCATATAACTTTCGAGTAAAAGCAGATAGAAAATACTTCCATTAGATATTTTGGTGTTCTGCATTATACAAAATTCATCTCTACTTCACTTTGTTTTCGAACAAGAATTTGCCATATTCTGAAAACCGATTCCACATAAAAGTATTTAGTTTCAAATCACTTTAAAATGGCTTTGTGTATTAATCGAAAGAGCGCGTAAAAGGATTATTATTATAACTTTTTTTTATAAAATTAGCAAATATGTATTTTAAATATTTAAAGTATCTGAAGTTTAGCTTAAAGCAGTTAATTCTGCCTTATGGATGTCCATGAAAATGTCAATGAGCTGCAGAACGGTTGTTAAAGCATTGATGGAGCACCTGTGGTAGAACAAATGAGTTTAACGATATTATTTTCCTCTTACCAATGTATGTATATCTTATATGCACTTCAAGTTCCCGTTCGACACTAACGTCTTTGCCATATATCCTTCTTCGGTCAGAATTTATCAAAACAAACCCTTTTCCTTGTTTCAGCAAGATGACCCAGATGGAGTTAATTGCTTTATTTATATATAAAATTATAGAAAATAATGTTTTCTAATTGCGGTCACCCGGAAAGGTATGTCAAATCTTCCAAGCGAATTTCTGACATGAAATAAAAGCCCCTCATAAAAATATATCGATCGTTTGGAGGCCGCTTAGAATAAATTGTAAGTCCCTCCATTTTTTGATAAAAACATCAAAACCCAAAACCACTAGTTGGAGAAAAAACTTTCTTTGTACTTTTTCTTAAATACGAAAAGAAAAATATAACCTCGAATCACTTTTGCAGAACACCCAAAATGAAAAGTTTAACTTCGAATATCATTTCATTTTCATTCCACTACTTTTCTAGAACATCTATTTCTGCTGTTTCGTATAGCTGTTTGAAATGAAAATTAATATAGCCTGTGTGCTGCAAATTAGGGGTAACAAATTGACTTGTTAGGAATCAACCATCGAAATTGTTATATACATAAAATTGGACGAAAATATGAAGATATTCCGTTTTCTCTTCCAGAGGAATGTGTTACAGAATCGGAGGAGTACTTTTCCATTCCATTATCAATTCAAGGAGTGGCCGATATATCTTAAAATATATTATTTACAGTTCCATTTACTTTAAAATTTGGTACACAGGTGTCTTTTTACCTAAATTAATATGAATAAAACTATTTCTTCCGGGAAGTATACCTGGGTCCGATCTATTCCAAAATAAATTATTATCTTACTGTATATATACTCGTACATACATACTTTTAAGTATCATTGTAACAATATACATTTGTTTAAAATAAGTGATTCGAAATAGATTTGTTCATTCAAGAGAAAATACAGAAAATAATGTTGAATCAAGGGTGATTCACTTAAGGGAGTGGGGAGTGAACAATATCATTGCAATAACAACAGTGATTATATATTTAATTTGGGGATTTGTAACCGTTTAAGTTATTTTCGCCCGAGCTCCCCTCCAATTTTTGGTGTGCGTCTTGATGTTTCTTCAACAAATGGTAAAACCTACAGTTTATTCAAAGCCGCCTACTCTGCCGGAGGGCGACGAAAATTAGAAAAATTAATTTTCTATAATATGAGTAGCAGTACTCACTGCTAGACACTCAGTTATTGTAATTGTAAGCAATATTAATAAAAATCATACTGCATATTTATCCATTCAAGTAAGTTCACTTCTAATTGATTTTATATTTTGCAAATTAAGTTTCAGTCAGATTACATGTCAAAATTAAAAGTTTCAAAAAAGAGCAGTCACACGTAGCATAAAAAATATCAGGGAACATTTTTTCAATTTTGTACGGGACTAGCAATTGGAAATTTAGTTTCAAATATGAAATTCTAGATAAATGAGCCCAGTCACACACAGCAATCGTTATTTTTACAATAACATGAAATTAAATTACAGAAATTATTATACCCGGGTACTTGGCAAAATTGAAACCTTTGGACAGCAAAATGCGTAAAAATAATACTAATTGGGTGAAACTGCTACATCGTCTTGAAGATTTCATAATATGAAATTTAACATAACTTTTTCGCTCTTTAGTTAAATAAATTAAAATAAAGCTGTAATGACAAAAAAGAACGCTTTATTCAAAATTGAACTGTTATTTATACTATTACATTTGTTTATCTTAGAACTAGTTTCATCAATGTGTCATATTGCTCTACGCTGTAATTGAAAGAAAATTTAAGCAAAAAATAGGCATTTAATTGAATCTGTTGAAAATATTCAACATAGAACTTAATTCGAGGGATGAAAAGAAATATATATTACTAGAAATCCCAGCCGCCAATGTGATATTCGTTCACGTTATCGGTAAGAGATAAGTATTCCACGAAAAAGTAATTACAAGATATGAAATTGCTTCTAATTTAGCCGAAGTGTTCACTTTGATCTACGCTTAGGTTGAACTAACACAGCCATATGGATGTAACCGAATCGTCAAACTCAAAACAGCCTGTAGCTGCAGTATACTAACCTGTCGCAGCGATATACGAAAGATCCTTATTTCTATTCAAACCATATCTATCTTCGTCGATCTGTTTATATATATGAAATCCCTTCCCGGAGGGAGAGAATAGTATATATTAATCTAGACAAAAACCTACCAACTTTCTCCCTCGTCCATTTATGGTATATGTTTGTCTAGGCAAAAGAATAACAAAAATTCAACTAACTATAAAAATATTTGTCTTGATAAGATCAGTAGTGGGTCGATTTCCTGGCTACCTGGAATTTCAAGTAAATCGAATCATAAATACGATTTTATGAGCAAGATCAATCTCAAAAAGATACCTGTGGACCGAATTTCTAGTAAATCAATCAAACGAAATGGAATATATTTTGAACCACGCCATTTTAATTTAGACAAAAAAGCTACCTGTGTACCAAACTTTAAGTAAATCGAGCAATAAATAATTTTTTTTTCGGAAAAATCGTTTGCTCGTCCACTCGCAGAAAAAAATTATTTTTTCTTGAATAAAAATGTTCCACTGGCAGCTGCGTGGACTGTTTGATAAGTCTGTGTATTTTTGAATTTTTCGCGCAGTTACTGTAAATACAATACTAATGCCGTTAACTGTTATCGATTAATAATGGACTGTTTTAAAATTTTGAGTAAGCAAAGCCATTTAGTTTGTGTATATAACCAGAGGCCAAACGGCTTCGTAAATTTTAACGAAAATGGAAAAAAGTGAATTGCGTGTGCTGATAAAGCATAATTTTTTTTGGAAAAACTTGTTTAAGAAGTGGTTTACTGAGTCCCTTTGGGGTCGTATTATTACAAGTGACGCCGCACGTTCTTCTTCTTTGGCGTATGTACCGCTTACGCTAATAAAACGATAGCACGCCACTCGTTCCACCTCTTCGCTGTTTGCCGCCAGGTGGAAATACCAAGCGAACCAGGTCGCTCTCCACCTGATCCCTCCAGCGGAGTAGAGGTGTTCCTCTTCGAGTACTTTCTAAGCTGGATAGTTTTCATTCATTCAGACCATGTGACGATATGTCTCTAAATTCGCTCAATCGTTCCATCGTCTGCGGTATTCGCCGTTGCCAATGCGCAAAGGACCATAGATCTTCCGCAAAACTTTTCTCTTAAATACTCCCAAAGCCTACTCATCGGATGTCGACATTGTCCAAGCTTCTACACCATGTATTAACACGGGAATAATGAGGGGTTCGTCGAGAGAGGTCTTTACCTTTCAATTGCCTATTCATTCTAAGGTAGCACCCGTTGGCAAGAATGATTCTGCGCTCGATTTCAAGGCTGACATTTTTGCTATTGTTAATGCTGGTTCTTAGGTATAGGAAATTATTTACGACTTTGAATTTATGACTGTCAACAGTGCCGTGGGGGCTTAGTCGCGAATGCGGTGACTGTTTATTATGATGCCCGGAGATATTTCATCTTGCCATCCATTACCGGACCCATTCGCTTCGTTTCGTTGTCTAACATGGGGAAAGCAGAATTTACGGTACTGTTTTTATGGCCAATTATATCATCAGCATATGACAGTGTGAGCTGCTAAATCATGTCTTATAGAATCGTTTCTGGATACTCCCAGATGAATGACAGTCCTGGACTTTCCGAACCAAACGTTCAGCTCGCCCAAAAGAGGTCGTCACGCTAGAAATCGTTGATAAAATTTATGGAATGGTATTGAACGATGTGTATTGCAATTGCTCACAAACGACCATTAGCGCAACCGTGTAACCACTTCTATGCAGTATTTGGCGAGGTTTAAACACAATCTAAACCAATTTTTGCACCATTTCGTTACCATTTACGAAACATGGATTAACCGCACCCACCAGAGACCAAAGGATAATGAGGACAGTGCATTTTTCCATGGAATTCGCACAAGAGAGGGCCAAGGTGAGTCTGTCGGCCAACAAGGTCATGGCCACAGTTTTTTGGATGCACGAGTTGTCATTCATAAAGATTACCCTGAAACGAATATTATTCAGAGCTTTTTGACACATTGAATATAGATTTGGAGCAGAAACGACCGCATTTGGCATACGTGTTTAGTCACCGTTGCAAAAAGTCCTAAATTGTGCTACGAACTTTTACCCTAGCCAGCATATTCTCCAGACTTAGCGCCTAGGAAGGAATGGCTTGACGGTAAGAGATAGGGGTTGAATGAAGAGGTTATCACATTCAGGGCCTTAAATAAACCTATTGTTTGAAAGGAATACAAAAATTGGAAATCGCTGGAATAAAGATATAAAGCGAAACGGAGACTATTTTGAAAAATAAAACACTATTTGCTGAAAAAAATATATTTTACTATAACTTAACTTATGAAAATCACCCTCGTATATCATGGGTAAAATATTTAAATATATAAATGATCACTGGCCTTAGATCTTAACTTCTCCAACTAATCCGAAAACTATTTATGTTTGGGTATCAGATTGTACGCATAAAAACAATCGTGTCGATCGATTGAGTAACTGTGTAAGCAATGCTATTATGTACTTATATATTCTACGCTTTGTATCCGCTGAAGCGATTTTCGGCCGAGCTCCCCCTCCAATTAGTGGTTTTGCGTTTTGATATTTTAACCAATAAATAAAGGGACCTACAGTTTATTCAACGCCGCCTCCGAACGGCCGGTGAATTTTTATAAGGAGCTGCACTTACAGGCAATAAATCTTTCAGTTGTATTACAGGACTGACCAAAGGTATGTATATAAGTACGTACATATGAATGTTACACAACTCAAAGATCCACAAATGGGACGATGCAATGACCTTATGCATAAGTCTATACAAGGATATACGCTCTTATCGTAAAAATAACATTTGTACTCGTATTTGCAGCTTCGATACAAGAATTTATTCGTATAAAAGGTTTTACATTTTAATTCATTCTCTTACATAAATGATATTCATGTTTTATGCACTCTTACTTACTAATTACACAAGTTTACTAATTCAAGTCAAGATAGGACGCGATAGGTTTAGAACGATTATTAACAATCTTTTATAGTCTAAATCTGAATATTTAATAAGGTTAGCAATATTAGTTTTAGTTTCCGAGATCTCTGGTGATATTTGCATTCTGTTTTTTCCCCTAGTTAATGTTTCTCCACACTGATGTTCGGTTTCAAAAAACAAAATTCTCCCTTTATGAGATATTTACAAAAAATATTATAATAATGAAGAGAAAATATGGGCGCATAGACGTTGAGACAGTCAAAGGCTAATTGTCTCACTATAAAACACAGGCAGTGGTGCGATGAAGCAACAATGCAGCTAGGCTCTTACAAATAGCCCAACTAAGGCACCCAATAAGCTAGGTGAGTTCCCCCTAGTCGCGACCCATTTGTTTAGTAACAAAAAGTGGATAACAGAAAATTCACCCCTACTTCTCTAATCATCTTTAGTGGATTACAGAAATCTCACTCCTATTTCTGTAATCCACTTTTTGTTATTAAACAAATAGGTCGCGAATAGAGGGGATTCACCTAGAGTTTGCCGATTACTGGACTATCCAGGATAATGAAAAAGTAAATTTTTTGGAATGCGCGCGTTGATGATACTTTTTGGATTAATTTTTCGTAAGATCGAGCTACCGCGGCTAAGCGATAGTTCAGCTAACGAAACAAGGTGAAATTTTAATTATTTTTAAAATCAGTTTTTCATAGAGTTGGGAACATATGGTCTAAATATTTTTGTGTAACACACACCAAATATTAAGACTTATAATAGGTATATTTATTTCTTTTAAAATACTATTTGCATTTGGATCTGAAAACCTTATAAAAAATTCGTCTTTTTGTTTTTCTTATTATAGGTTTTAAAAATTTATATCTTTTGTTAAAACTGAAATAATTTCTGGGATATGAAAAAGAGTATCGGCAAATATATTATCTTTTCCACAAATGTATTGAATATCGTTAGTAAATTGTGTCATATATAATAAATGTCTAATATAAATTATTATATATCACTAATAAATATATAATATATTTCAGTTTGCGCATTTCTTCTATTTTTAATTTCTTCTATTTTCATATTAGCTCCAAAATTACCTAATTTCAGTTTCATACATTTTCTGTAAACTAGTACAAAAATTATTGCGTAGTTACAACTCCGTGTAGAAATTGCGATCGTTTATATGCGATAAACGATCGGCTAAAACAAGGTAATGGCGGGACATGAGTTGGTCCAACGTTGACTACAGTGGAGTAATCCAATAGGTACTTCAATATAGTATATGGTTTACAAATTTTTTAAAACTCTCATTTGTGCATATGTATTTAAGGAAATATTGAATTGAATACTGAGAAGCTCGGCGTGAATCGTATTACTTTGTTCGCGTCATTTTAACATTGTTCATTGTTGTAAAATTCATTGCCATCACTCATATCTTCATGTTTGGTAGCGACTCTCTTATCTAGCCCTCATGAGCAAAATGCCACAAGGGGCAAATATGCTCATCTCTGGTCTAAAGCACGAAATATTTTTGCTTTTTACAAATGTTCTATAGGCCTATCCCATATACAAACGCAGCTGCCGACGTGATAACGTCGGGAAAATGATATCGTCAATTCTGGAGTGATCAGGAAATTTCGAAATTCGTGGGATTGGCATCATTAAGTCCGAGTAAAACAGAACTTTGACAGTTATTCGTGAATTTTATTCGAATGCCGCGAAAATAAAAGAAGACAAGAAAGAAAGGAACAGAAGCTCAAATTCGAATTTAGTGAAAATAAAAGTAAACAATAAAAAAAGGAACAGAAGCTCAAATTTAAAGAGTGAAAATTTAAATCAAAGGAATAAAAATTTAAGAAGTTCTTATTAAGTGATATGGTGTATAAATTCAAAGTTATTTTTCGAGACCATTTACAAACCTGGGGGCTCCAGTTAATGAGTAGTGAGTAGTTGAAATTTGAGCGTATTCATTAATATAAAACGGTATTCAATTGATTTTACAAGTTTGGTTGGAGACATCTTCTTCGGGCGCCCAAGGCACGCAAACTTTTGGTGCGGCGAAAAGAACGACTAGCAAGAGCCGTGCTATTCCCTACCTGCAACGAAAGAGCTCCATGATTTCTCTATACAATCTGGGCCGGATGCCACCCTGAGCACCTTTCAAGATTGAACTCTGACAGGTCTGACAATGATATATCCACTCGAGCGAGTTTGCTAACAAAATGGAAGAAATTTCCACAAGCCTTTATGTTCTTATCAAGACAATCAAATCTTTTGCGAGAACCCAATTAGAAATTCTGGCAGAAATGCAACAAAGCTATGGAGGTGTTGAAAGGAGATATATCGGATTTTCATGCTAGATCATCCAAATAACTGAAGTGTTAAATAGTGAATTATGTATATTTTTATTTAAGTTATGAAATATTAATTAAGTGCCTTTTCTAGGAATGAGATCAAATAAATTGAGAGTGTTAATCAAATATTTGTTAATTCTTTAACAACAAACTAGATTGCTAAATAATAGTCTAAGATTCGTTCGTTTAGCGTCTTAATCGTCAGGAATTTATTCAACGTTTATTTTGTTTTCAATAATTACAATTCTTTACTATACCCAATGGCTTATTTTACAATTCTTTATGTCACACAATTATTCTCTGCTACCCACAACTTATCCGTTTCTAAAACACACAGCTCACAGAAATGTTAACTCCACCGCGTTTGCTACTCGTCTCTTCTTGTGATAGCGGCTGCCGTTCTTTTATACCTGAAGATGACCCAAACATTCACGCGCTCAAGAATAGGCTGATTATTCGTTTGCCTGTAGTAGCTGCAGCCGCTCCGTTTATCCTTATTGTCGACCGTTTTGTTTGTCCTTGGTACGGGTAATTTGCATCATACTGCCGCTTCTTTTGTCTGCCCTTTTACGGGGAATTTTCTTTCCACTGTCAACCATTTTCTTTGTCCTTGGTACGAGTAATTTGTATCATACTGCCACTTCTTTTGTCTGTCCTTTTTATTTGGAAATCTCGTCACACTGCTACTCCTTTTGCCTGTACTTCGTATTTCGGATCTCCTTCACACTGCCCTCCACCTAAGTCTGATCGTGCCGATCAGACATACTTTCTGTTCCAAACGCTGCAAGTCTCTCCATGTGAACCACTTTTATTTTGGTTCTTGGTTTTCTAACGGTCTGGATTCGATACTCCGTACTACTTATTCGTCCAATTACTTTGTACGGACCTTCCCGCTTGCTATGAAAGATTTTCTTCTGTGGAGAATCGTACAGAATTACCAAATCTCCCTTTTCAAATCTTTTAGGATTTTTAGCCTTAATACATCCTCGCATTAGTGCCTTATAGTCATCTCTCTCATATGCAGGAATTATCTGCAAAATTTCCGTTGCAGGTCCCTTCAATGCCATAAATAGTGCAGCTGACTTCTCCTCCAGTTATTTTCTCTAGCCGTCTTTTCGAACTGAAGCTTAAAGATGTGGAAAGGGGTTATGCCGTCAAAGGATAGTGTTTTTATCCTAGGGGTGCATTTCGAGGCTTGGACGATTCAAACGCCACCTTGGTTGCTGACTGCTCTGACTCTTTTGCGGCGCCAACAGCTCCTTCCTTCTCGATTTCTGTCGCAGATGTCTCTTCGTCCTCACGACGGAATACATATTAATATTCTTTTGTGTGCCCTTTTTAAGGGGAATTTTCTTTCCACTGTCGACCCTATTGTTTGTCATTGGTACGGGTAATTTGCATCATACTGCCACTTCTTTTCTCTGTCCTTTTTATTTGGAAATCTCGTCACATTGCTACTCTTTTATTCTGTACTTAGTATTTGGGATTTCCGTCACAATATGAAAAAAGAAAAATGAATATAAAAATATTAAAAACAAAGCTCTAAGAATATTTTTTATTATTTGTATTGCTTCACTTTTATTATTTACAGACCCATTTTTTTCAGTATTATCGTACTTGATTGGTGCTAAATTTTCAGTATTATGCTCCTCTATATTTACGATCTGTGCAGGTTTATGTGGGGAATAATGCATGTCGGACACCAAGTATGCAGCGAAACCGATGTTTCAATAGCTCTATTGTTCTTTCCACAATTTTTCGGCCTTTGAATGTATCTTGTTGAAGCGGATTTCAGAACTTCCTCCACGGTGATCGGAATGGTGTCATCAACCACGGCTGTACTGGGTAGCCTGCATCTGTTATTTAGGACATACGTATGTGTTTGTATATAACACATAACTTTATTATTTTATATATTTTTAACACCTAGAATCTAAGTGTTTCGATCGTCTCCCTGCACCTTCTTTCAAAATACGCTTTCGCATAGTCGTGGTTACTTCCAGGATATCGTGCATCAACACACTTTATACGTTGTTTATGATAGCATATTCGAAAATATTAATAACTAGTTATTTCAATTCTTTAATTGAGTTTTCTTCTTAAGTTTAATTTACCAGATTTGCATTAATGCGACAGAAGCTTTTACGGTTGTAAAAAAAACCCTTTGTTCGGCAGGTAGAATGATTTTAATATGTTGTGAGCGCTATTATTAAATTGTTTTCATTTACTTTCCTGTAATACACATTTATCATGTTTTTTTTTAAATTCTTAAATATGGCAAGGTATCTAATACAACCATGGGTGGGAACAGAAGTTAGTACTTAAGCGAAAAGTACTAATGAGCTGTCTGTACTTTAAGAGAAAATGTCAATCTAGGCTTCCGAATTGGCATTGTTCTGGAAAACGTTCTTTTTGATCCTGATCGCCCATTGCAGCAATTTCGCCTTTACTTAAGAGATATTCCACATATTCAACGTTCCAATGTGCTAAATGTATCTACTTATTTTACAGTGGCGGACAAAAGTCTACATAAACCGCCTGTTTTGGTTGTATAAAAAGTACTATCACTTTGCTGAAAAATGTAGGTAAACAGTTTTATTTTAAATCCTTTTCAAGTCACATGTATTAAAACAAATCCATTCTCTAACATGAAATAAAACAATTATGGTGGAAAAACGAAAAAATATCCTTGACAAAAGTCTACATACACCACGGGTTTACTAGCAGTTATGTCGATATGCTGTGTTGTTAAGGCGGTTAGGTACCCTATTTTACTATTTCTTTTTAATTATGTTTTCTACTTTGCTAGTATTGATTTAAGTTAGATTTAAACACATTAGCATCAACAATGGCTCCGCGAAAAGAAATATCCATTTACGTAAGAATCGTGGTTATTCAGCACAGAAAAGAGAAGAAATCGTAAGGTAAAATTTCAAAAATTTTAACTTACGTCCACCAAAGGTACAGACCATTGTAAAAAAAACTTTGAAAATATTGATCCAGCGAAAAAAAAAGCAGCGTATTGCCGGCCGAAGAAACTAACTGGAAGAGGCATCATCTTTATTCTGAAGGAAGTGAATGACGATCCTAAAGTTACTGCCTCAAAATTAGCAAAAACCAAGCAATCTCATAAAGAAAGTGTGTCCATTTAAGAAAAATTCGAGCTCTGAACGATAACGGCTTCCACAGCAGAACGCCACGTAAAAAGTTTCTTATTTCTGAAAAAACCGTAAACTTCGCTTGAAGTTCTCTAAAGCACATTTAAACAAGGGAAAAAAGTCTTATTTACAGACGAATCGAAGTTCAGTATATTCGGCAGCGATGGAAGAGCAAAAGTTTGGAGAAAATAAAACACTGGAAATATAAATATATATTTATAGTACCAACTGTGAAGCATGATGGCGGCAACGTAACGTTTGGGGAGCGGTTGCTTCTGGAGTGCGAAAGCTTGTTTTTATTGAGAGTAATATGAATCGGTTGAAATATAAGTCATTGTTGGAAGCTAATCTGAAGCCTTCGGTGGACAGTTAGGACCTTGGCGCAGGCTAGAACTTTCAACAGGATAACGATCCAAAGCACGGGGCCCATATTATTAAGGATTGGTTGCTTTATCCTGCTCCAAGGGAACACCTCAAAGCCCAGATTTGAATGTTATAGAATAAGTCTAGGAGATTTTTGAGCGAAAAATTAGAAAAAATCAGATTTCCAGCTCAGCATTATTCAAAGAACGTCTTGGGACAGTATTACTCCCTCAAAATTGATAAATTTAGTAACCTCGATGCCACGAAGGCTTCAAGCTGTTATTGATGCGAACAATGGGCCAACTAAATACTAAAAAAATCATGTTACCTGCTATTAAGCAAAGTTTTTGCGCTAAGATAAGTTATGTATGTACTGTATGCAAACTTTTGTCAATGTTGGTTTTACGTTTTTTTTTTTCATAGCTTTACTCCTTTATATTAAAAAATTATATTTGTTGGTTTTTTATGATAAGGAAAAATAATTGAAATAAAATGTATCGTTAAATTTTCCAATAAACATTTTGAACTTTCTTTTCAACGAAAACAGGGGGTGTTTGTAGACTTTTGTCTGCCACTGTTTATTAATACAAAAGTGGGCGATAATGCACCACATTGTTTTAAGATAAAAAGTTTTAAAAGTATTACGCGATGTCTCGTGCGACACAGTGCGGAATCCCCAGATAACTCTGATTGCTTTCTTGGCATAAGCTTTATTCTGCATTTCTGGTCTCCATGTCGGCGCCGCATACATGAGCACCGACTGACTTACTTTAGCCATGAGTTCTGTTATAGCTGTCGATATTAAGTAGAGAAGTTTCTAGATTTTTTCTGTTTGTAATTAGTACTGCTTCAGTTTCTTGTTCTGCTGTCTGGAGCTTTCGTGCTGTGTGCCAAGTTTTGACTCCTGGAGTTTCCGATATCTATCATAATGGCCAGATGATCACTATGGGAATATACATCAGGCACTTGTTGATCACAACAGCGAGCTACTAGAAACCTGATGTCAATCAAGGAGAGACGGCCGCTCTTTTCGAATGTGTTTCTATTTCCAGTGTTTAATAGCACCACCTCAAGCGATGAAAAAGCCTTGAGTAAAGCGTGTCCTCACCTGCTACTACGTTCTTCTTGGTTGTCAAGACTTCACATACTAGACCATACAGTATTTTTTCAAAAACGCCTTGGGGCACTCTGTGGTATATAGCAGCTATAGAAGCTGATTCCACAGATCTTCGCTGTTGTGTAGTAGACTAATAGCGGCTTTCCTTGAAAAGCTTGCCTACGAAGGACCATCTGGTGGCTTTGTTTGTGATGTTGGAGAACCCTGTTGCGCTGTTTATGTTTATGTACTGTTTGTACTGCGTATTTCTTCGTCCACTTTCTCCCCGTAGGATCATACGGTGGCTTTGTTTTTGTACTGTTCGCTTATTTCTTCGTCCACTTTCTCCTCGTACACCGTCTATTTAAGCAGTTCTTGCGCCGCCTTATAGTTGTTCAGGTTTGCTGTATAACTCTCTTTTGTTGTACCTTTTGTACGCTACATGGTACTAGGGGCATATCTTGCCACTTATTTGGTGGTTTGAGGTTCCCCTTCCCTTGATTTTGCACGCCCTACAAAAAGGGTTCTTTTCACATGCCTGTGAAGAGTGCCCCTTCTCGCCGCATCTTAGACAGCACTTGTTCCTATCATCCGGATTTCTACATGCTCCTGCCAAAAGTCCATATTCTGAGCACCTGAAACATTTTTTAAGATTTGTCATCTCTCTTACTCTGCACATAACCCAGCCTATTCTAATATTTTGCGCATCAAACACTATCCTTGCTTCCTCATCGAAACTGATTAGCTTCTTCACTTGTTTCCTTATAGCTTCGGAAATATCATTTTTCATCCAGATCCCAAATTTCTACCACAATTTCTGTGTAAGCGCTTTGATTTGTGTCTGGTCTCCTAGGTTACATACGTGCAATATTCTTAGCGTTTTGTAGCTTGCACTTGACACTTACCCAGCTTTCTACCTTTACCGTCTCTTCTCTGCATTTAACAGTGCTGTGTCTTTCTACCTTCTTATCTAATTTTACTGCCTTCTTATCTAATTTTACTGTACCCTTCTCCGGTGCCTCGGCTCAAAATATATCCAAATAATTTTCACTGGAAACATTTCATATTTTTGTAAACTTCTTCTTCTTCTTTCGTATAAGCGTCGCTTAAGCGATTATAGCCGCATCAACCATAGCGCGCCACTCGTTCCTTCTCTTTGATGTTTGGCGCCAGTTGGAAAGAACAAGTCAGACCAGGTCGCTCTCCACCTAGTCCTTCCAACAGAGTTGAGGTCTTTCTCTTCCTCTCCTCTTGATTCGCTGAACTATGTCAATGTCGTCGTATAGCTCGTACAACTCATCGTTCCATCGTCTGCGATATTCACCGTTTCACATTCAAGGCTGACATTGTTAGTGTTGTTAATACTGGTTCCTAGATAGACGAAATTTTCTACGACTTCGGGGTTACGACTATCATCAGTGACGTGAGAGCCAAGTCGAGAATGCGACGACTGTTTATTTGATTCACTACCAGACCCATTCGCTTCTTTATCTAACCTGGAGAACGCAGGACTTAACGTGCGGTTGTTATGGCCAATAATATCAATATCATCGGCACTGTACACTCTTTTAGAAGATTGTACCCGGTCTATTTAGCTCTGCAGCTCGGGTTACTTTCTTCAGAATCAAATTGAAGGAACCGCACGATAAATAGTCACCCTGTCTGAAATCTCCCTTGGTATCGAACGGCTCGGAGATATAGCGGCGTAGAGGCAGTTCCTTATCGTGCTGTCGAAGGCAACTTTAAAATCGATGAAAAGGTGGTGTGTATTTTGGTTGGACTTTCCAAATCTAAAGCCAGACTGATAAGGGCAGATCAGTTTGTTGACGGTTGGCCTTACACTTTCACACAATACACTAGATAGGATCTTATATGCGATATCAAAGAGATTTATCCCATAATAATTGACCGTGGAGACTCCCTTTGTTTAAATTGGTCAGAGCACACTTAGCTTGCTTTCAGCAGGCGAGCTTTCGTCCGGCCATTGACCTCCTTGGCCCCTACACGAATTTGCTCCGGTCTTGAGATCTTCTGTAAGTTGCCACATCTTCTCATAGAATTTTCGAGCATTGCCCTTGTCGGCCAGCTTCTCAAGCTCTTCATACTCGCGCATTTGTTTTTTTTTTTTGGAAAACGAAACGAAAAAAAATTGATTTAAAATTTTTTTCCAAACTCTTTTCTATTAATTTTTTTAATTTTCATTTTAATTTTTTCACCCTTTCTCTCTCTTTTTCAACACCACATACAGCGTAATGTACGCATATTTTGGAATTTTACATGTTTGTTGTTGGTGCATGTATTTTGTATGGGTAGCGTCCAATGTTCACTAAAATGGTCAAATCTCTGGAACAGCTGCGCCAATCTCCTGATAACTTACACATTAACCTTCTCCTCGCTTTATAACTCCTAACTCCACTTGGTGCAATTTGATCTGGTGGTTTTCAAATTATAGGCGTTCATCACAATTTGCATTGATTTTTATATACATAGATTATAATTAAACAGTCTCAGTTTGGATATGAATTCAGGTTACATTAGGAAGCCGATTTTTTGTTGTTGTTGTACATGTTTGCGCTTTAATAAAGATTTACAATTATATGTATGTATCTAAATGAGAATATTATAGTAATTTCCAATACGGTCAAGTATCTCGTAGTAACTTTTGATGAAAACTTAGCTGAAGGAAACAGATTGATAGCATAGCATTGATTTGCTTGTTAGTACACGAGTTTGGAATTTTTTCAGAACACTATTGCGCTAAAATGTGATCCATACCAACATATACAACTTAGGTGAAAGTTCGACGTACCACCGAACTATTGAGGGACAGTAATTGTATTCAGAGAAAATTTTCCTAAAATTAAGCAAAAGAGAACTAATAATTCTCCTCAATATGATGACAGGGAATCTCCCCATGGGGGATCACCTCCAAAAGCTAGGTAAAGTAGAATCGGCAGAGTGTAGAGTCTGTACAGAGAATGACGAAAAGCTGGAGTATTACTTTTATGAGTGGCGGACTTCAACCGAGCTCCGAGCGCCAGCCTTATGGGGATGGGTGCGATGGGTGAAAGTAACTAAAACAATTAATTAAATCGAGTAACCTGCTACCAAATTTATAATTGGGATAAGCAGGGGAACACAATAAACTTACTCTATGTGTTAGGTGCGGCTGCCAGCGGCCAGCGGTCAGAACTTTAACCTCCACTTCTAACCAAAACATAAAATATATCTACTTATATATACAAATATCTATAAAAAGAATATTGTAAGGGCATATTCCGACATCGATCTAACTAAAACTGTACAATAGTTTGTTAGAAACGCATCATTACTTTTAAACACCACTTAACGAAAATATCATACTGCTTGAAAGACCTTAGATTTAGAGATTTAGAGATAATACTGAATTAATGTTGTTCGTATTTAATAACCTGGTTAACAGTGATTTTGGGGCCAAGAAGCTTTTTTATTTAGGACCCTATACTATTTATATAAATAACAGAATTTTAACTGAACATAAAAAAATACATTTTCATCAAAACAGCACTTAAATTCTTATGTACTCTTACATAAAAGTTTTTGCCTAGGTGATTTTCGTGAACGACGTGTAGCAGAACAATCACGTTATCACTTGTTATTTCCCAGAAAGTTTTTAGTAACTTTAACAAAAGATTTTCTCATTTATGCAAGTTCATTGCTTAGATATGGGTTTTTTCTACTTAACCTCCTATATAAAGTAAGCATTGAACATTTTTATTTAACACCTTCACAAATTGTTTCTTAAAACCGAGTTTAAAGCTAATTGAATGTGCAAAGGGTGCAATGTAATTTAATCTCTTACAACCAGGTTCGTTTATTAATGACTGTCTCAAGTGGTTATAGGCACATTTAACAAATAATTTGAGGCTTGTTTTTGCCTACAACTTGGGACTTTAAGTACGAAAATTAAGCAGTTCGTACGAAATCTGTTATAGATTTTATGAACTTTTGGACTTCACTATTGTAAAGAAATACGTTTTGATTATTGATACAACTTATTCGCTATGAAGCTACAATATCAAAATCGATCTATTTATAGAAAGATAAGAAACAGAATAAGACTTGAAACCGTCCTCTCAAAAATACTAATTACAGGTAATTTAAAAAAGAGAGGATGAAAGCAATCGGAGAAACAATTTTAAAAATATTTTTAGTGTCGCCAATGGCCAGCTACACAAAACCACTAGCTGTATTTAGGCACCAATTTTTTTTTTTTTCAGAAAGACCTAAGCGTTGTTATAAAGTGAACATGCTCCACCATAGATTTCTTATTTTTCTGAAAGAAATGAGACAACATACATCAATATATTGTAAGTACGCACATATAAAGTCACATATTTTTGAAATACCCACAATAGACGGTTTGATGCTCGTGTATTCACGTTCTTTCGTAATGTCCACTGCTGTCCGTGTAAAATTCGCTTTATTTTCCCTAATCCAACCATTCCTCGTAATCAGTAGCAGACTTACCCGCTGACATTTGAATAAAATACATATATAGCTTTTTTATCAGAAATATTGTTTGTGTTAGTAATAGTTGGCGCCGCGATATGTCCTGTTTCTGACATATTTTGTAAGTAGGATAGAAAGTAAAATACATCGTGCTAAAAGTTTTCATCCCTCTCACCGTGGTTTATGTTGAAGTGGTTTGCTCTTCTTTGGACTCTGAGCAATATGGAACACGTAAGGGCTTGGATATACACATTAAGCATACATATATCTAAATACATATGTACATAAGTATAACTATATTTATATACATACGTTGCATCGTTATATACGTTACCACATATGCATACGTGTATCGATAAATTGCTCAACCCCTATAGAAAAACGGAAGAAAATATCATGAAACGACTACTATTCTAAACATTCTCCCCTCTAATTTAAAAGTACAAATCATGATTCGACCACGTACAAATTTAAATTGAAAAAATAAATAAATAACCGTAAACGCAACCGTTTAAAATAGTTATTTTCCAAATGAAGCGAGGACTTTTATCTATCTGATCGAAAACCAAAAGAAAACGTTTCCAGTATATTTCATAAAGCGATACAAAAATTAACAAAATTAAAAACAAATACAAATATTAGGAGTTTTTTTATTTACACAATTTATTTATTACAAACAATTATTCATAACAGTAAGTGTTCAAATCTTAAAACTAAATTAAAAACGTGTTAGAAGATGGGAAGATCTTTTCGCTGCAGTCAGGAAATTCTTTATGAGTTTCATAAACCCTAAGCTAACGGATAGGTATGATTTCTCAGTTTAGAAAGGTACTTCGCTCTGCTTCTTTCAATTTCATGCTTAACCAGTAGGATACCAAGGTATTTATGAATATTTAC
This sequence comes from Neoceratitis asiatica, assembly GCA_030068015.2. Lineage (NCBI taxonomy): Eukaryota > Metazoa > Arthropoda > Insecta > Diptera > Tephritidae > Neoceratitis > Neoceratitis asiatica. The sequence goes on from CM061529.1 coordinate 9,956,685, forward strand.
GTTACAAATGCACGACGGTGCGCCCGTTAGTATCCTTAGGATTTTGGACTGAAAGCTCTGTATTTTCTTAATATTAGTTGCACAGGCTGAACCTTGCAGTTGAATAACGTCCATCTTCTTCTTCTTTAGCGTAGGGCCGCTTAGGCGATTAGCGCCACTCGTTCCTTCTCTTCGCTGCTTGACGGCAGTTGGAAATACCAAGTGGAACCAGCTCCTTACCTTATTCTTCCAACTGATTGGAGGTCCTCCTCTTCACCTGCCTCCACCAGCGGATACTGCATCGAGTACATGCAAAGCTGGACTACTTTCATCATTTCGGGCGACACGACCGGGGTAGACGGAATACGCCAGGAATTGTACATTTAAAAAAAACCTACTTTGTTTATTTAGCTCTGCAGCTCCTTTATTTTCTTCAGCAAATTGAAGAAATCACACGATAAAGAGTCACCCTGCCTGAATCCTCGTTTGTTACCGAACGGCTGACTGCGCTTTTGGTATAATCCAGGGTCAGTTTGCATAGCCATATGAGTTTGTTATGATATCAAATTCAGACATAGCGGCATAGAGGAAGCTCCTTATCGTGCTGTAGAAGACAGCTTTAAAGTCAATGAAAAGGTGGTGTATATCGATTTTTTTTTCAAATGTCTTCTCCAAGGCTTAAATCCACACTGATAAGGTCCAATTAGTTTGTTGACTGTGGGCCTTATATGCGGCGGCTTACCCCGCGTTAATGGACGAAGTTTTTTTTTTGGATTGGGAAGAACGTTATCATAGTAGGGTGATGGAAAATCTATCTAGATGCTATCGGTTGATGTTTTGGGATCGCCATCTCTGGGTTTTCACTTTCACTGCCATTCAGCAGGTTGGAGAAATGTTCCCTCCATAAACTCAGTAAATCAACCTGGACATCGGTGACCAGATTACCTCCTTAGAGCGTACATTGGTTTGCTCCTTTCTTGAATCCTTCTGTAAATCGCCGCAACTTTTCATAGAATTTTTGAGCATTACCCTTGTCGTCCAGGTTCTCAAACTCTTCAAACTCACGCATTTCGGCTTGTGCCTCTTTTGACTGCAAATGCGTCCCATTTTCCTCTTCAGCTCTCATTATCTATCCATCCCGCACGTGTTTTGGTACCAAACATCCAAATTGAATGGAAGACGTGAAGAAATATTACACAGCAATAGTCTTTGAACTCAAATGCCTTCCCAAATCTCAATAGTTATTCGATTGACTTGTTCAATAGAACCATATTTTTCACGAAAACCGAAGTGATGCTCTCTGATCTTTGTTACGATGGAAAAAATTATATATATTTGATGGTAAAATTCTCTCGAATAATTTGGCTTATGGTCTGTAAGAAGACGCCTGTGTCTGATTTTTACCTGGTTTGGCAATCAGTAATATCTGCGACCATGTGTGTGGAAAGTAACTTAGTTCCATAACGTCAGAGAGCTAAGAACATTATCGATTAATTCCATCAACATTACTATGAACCAATTCGCTTGAACAATATGCCCTTTCTTCGTTACTAAGCGTCCAGTTATATTTTGTGTTCCTAATTGGCATACTTACTTCAACTGAAGGCTTAAAGTTCGTATGTGACTTTACGATCTATACCCGTATAACATACTACCTAATTTAAATAAAAAAATGCCAATATTAAATTTAATCCTAAGTGCTTCTCAATACATATATTTATAATGTATTGTGTTTTGTCAGTTATAAATAATTGAATATAGATGTTTTCTATTACGTATATATTATATGTATTTAGGTTTCTTAATTAGTTAATTAATTGAGTGCTAGTTATGCCAACAACAACTGGCATACATAATACATATAAATTTACGTTTTTAGAAAAATTATAATTTTCGGAAGTTTGTTATAGATTCGTCGACAAAACTCGGTCTACCGTTCACTTGCATTATTTAGTACGTAATTATAAGGATTTTTGTATTTCATTACTAATATGTATTTTTAACGTATCTCTGTAATGCAAGATGTGGAGAGGTCGGCTTAAATTACAACCATAACCATGTATAAAATCTAAAACATAATATAATTTTTCACTAATTTAACGATATTGTGGACATAACTTCTTATAATAACTTAACATAGTCATACATACATATGGCATTCATCAAATTTCAAGTAAGTACTTTTTGCTGCTGGGTTATTGTACCTATAAGTACATACACATGCACATTTGTATTTATATCTTTAGAGTCATTATTGTCATCCGAAATAATAAGAAAATGGAATAAATTTAAATCTTTTACTCACATATATCTATTATTTATTTGAAAAAGATTAGTATGTCACCAAGTGTCCTTGTTGCTGTATACATCGTTCCATCGACCATATGGACCAAAGGACCATAGATAAATATATTTTTCACTATAGGAGTCAATAAATATTATAAATTGAAAAGTTCGTAATAATTACCAACAATGGTAATGGTATCGGCTGTTTTTATTATTATTCATCAATTATTACTCCAAATAAATAACTTTAAAACCTTTTAACTTATGTGATTATTTTCAGAAATTTCAAAATAATTTTTTGAAGATGTGCATTCAAAAGAAGTTTTTATTAAAATTCAATACCCTTGTGTATTCGATACCACCTAAATATATATACATATATATATATATATATATATATATATATATATATATATATATATATATATATATATATATATATATATATTTGTTCTCCATATACATGAAGTAAGGCTACAGGTGCAATATGTACCAAATATGTACTGAACTGTCCGGTAAGTTACCCGGGAGCTTCAGTCGAAGGTTGAACAATCAGTTGACGTTTTTCGATTGAAATTTTCAAAAAAGAAAGCCCAACACTGAAGTAAGTAACCTTTTCACCCTCTCCATAACTTCTCATCTGCGAACCGGGTAAAGTTTCGTTAAGCCCACAACCTCAACGGATGTTCAACCGCTCAACACATACACATATTCATACATATGTGATATGAAATTTTCTTCAAAGAATGTATGTATACGCATATGTGATACGAGTTGCCTCGGTAAAAATCGCTGATGCGAATCATTTTCTGAGTTGTGTTGACCGATTGAATTGTTCTAACACAACTGTACAGTACAGAACAGCAATTTTTCAGCTCTGACCCTTTTAAAATTAAGTTGATTTTGTTTCTCGAAGTTATGCTGTCTTTCGTGCCTGTAGTATAGATCCATATATGTACATATGTATGGATATACAAACGTGTGTATAGATATTTATATATGCATGTATATACGTACATAATGTTCGCATATATACATATACAACAAAGCTTTTTTATTATTGTTTTTCGTCTGCTCTTCAAAGTAGCCACTACTTTCTGTTCTCGTTGAAGCGCAGGGACGAAAGTCGTCGAGAGCTCTTTATTTATGATTTCAAATTGTCAAAAAGAAATTATTTATAGCAATAGTTGTAAATAAATATGTATGTAAATTTTATTAAACTGATTATCGTCCATAAATTGCGGTTATGTTATAAAACAACTCTGTACGCATGGTATACTAGTTTGCTTAAAAATAAAGGAAACAATTTTATAAATAAAAGAGAAAAAACGAGCCTTAAGTATATGTAACATTTCTGCATTATCAATTTTACATTGCGTACAGTAAGTGAAAAGTTTTAAAAATTATCAACAGAATATGAATTAAACAATGAATGACAAAGACCTTCCTTATATATTTGTTGACTCAATGTCGATTTTCAACACTTTTTCGATATTTTCACACAGATATATTAACCGTAAGGAATATTGTTTTGTTGCATTCAGCAAGGTTGTAGATTGAATGTTTGTTTGATTGAACTCAAAAATGCAAGACCAAAGTACTCAGAAAAGGAATATCTAGTGCTTCAAAATCGAAAAATTGCCATTTTTACCATTTTTCACCGGTTAATAACTCGGTTACACATCCATACATATGTTTCTTCCTTTTACTTTGTACTTTCATTCTAATCAAACGAATGTTTGAGTTTATGTTTGGTATGTATGTACGCATGGAAAAAAATACAAATATTTTAATTTTTGACATTTTTTGAAGTTGATACTTGTGGTTCTGATAATATCAATCCTTACCTGAGTTGTTGTAAACTATCATTAGTGCTAGACGAAGGATTCAATAGAATGTTTTTTCAGTGTGTCCTTCATATCTCAAGGTATTGTCTGGGTCTTCCGTTCCTTCATCTTCATCTTCATAGCCGCTTAATTTACTTGACCACCAACAAACTTCAGCAAGCAGTGAATTAAGTTCTTTCCATTGATTAAATCGTTTATCTGGTTCCTCTGATTCTTGCGGAAATTGAGGAAACGCAGCAAGAAAAATTAAAATACAGTGTTAACTCTTCTCTTTTTCTTATATGCCTCCATTCTTCCTTAAAACGCCCTAAATTACTGCTTTTAATGCGTTCCAGGCTCGCTGATGTTTATTAGTTAGTATATTTTTGAAGGCTGTGCTTTTAATCCATTTTCGAATATCTGGTCAAGACTGTTGATATAATTATATTTAAAAACACTATTATACGTACCGCCATTAATTTGATCTTTACTGAGTTTCGCAAAGATGGTCTTCAAACATTCCATGGGGGTCAGAACATCCGAAATTCTATGAATTTCCCACAGATTGTCAATTTTATATTGAGTAATGGCAGCAAAATATCAATAATATTCTTTGTTATTTCTGTCATTGTAGGAGTCCTATAAATCCAATTTATTCACTCAGATTAATTAGTTTTGTATCACAAATCCTAAAAAGAAAGAACTGCCGTCTTCGGCCATGCCGAATTCTTTATACCTTTCAGGAACATGCGGAATTTATTGCAAATTGCAAAATTCGATTTAGATAATTTTTAGTGTCAACATAAACTTGAATTCGATTCTGTAGAATTCCAAATTTCACTCTCTTAGATGCTTTTTTTGACGAATTTTTGATCCAAAACCTCATATCTGAACAAACCAGTTGTTTGGAGGCTACATGATATAATATACCGATTTCGATGACTTTTTTACCCAAAATCTCATATTATCAACAAATCGGTTGTAGGGGGCTATATGATTTAGTATTCCGATTTCGATGAGGTTCTCTACCAATATATAATTCATAATATGTATGCATATTATAAAATTTTACTCTCCGAAATGCCTTTTGAACCGATTTTTTACTCAAAACCTCATGTCTGAACAAATCGGTTGTATTGGGGCTATATGATTTCAATAATTTAAAGGATTTTCCAAAACGCATGATATGATTTCTAAGAGTCGTTTTGGCCATTTTTAATATGTCATGATCTGTAATTTTTTTTTCATCTTACAATTTTATTATGGCAAAATATACGCAAGAACAACATTGCTGATTTTGCCTTGGAACAACTTGGAAACGATAACGACTTTGTTAAGAAAATCATCTTCTCCGATGAGGCTCACTTTCACCTGAGTGGTGCGGTAAATAAACAAAACTGTCGATTCTGGTGTGAAGAAAATCCACAAATTATTCATTAACAACCATTACATTCACCTAAATTGACAGTTTGGTGTGGTTTTTGGTCTGGTGGAATCATCGGTCCGTACTTCTTTCGAAATGAAGCTGGTAACACCGTTACTGTCAATGGAGAGCGGTATAGATAATAACCAACTTTTTATGACCACAATTGGAGAAGTTGATCTTAACAACATCTGGTACCAACAAGACGGGGCTACGTGTCACACAGCACGTGCAATAACCGAATTATTGCATGAAAGGTTTGAAGATTCGATTATTTCAAGAAATTGTGACATTGAATTGCCTCCAAGAAGTTCTGATTTAACACCACTAGACTACTACTTGTAGGGTTATTTGAAGTCATTGGTCTTTAGCAATAAAACAGACTCTCTTCAAGCTTTAAAAGTCAATATTGAACGTGCTATTCATGACATACGACTTGATTTAGTAGAAACAGTGCTCAAGAATTGTATTCATCGAATTCGTTCCTGCAAAAGAAGTCGTGAAGGCCATTTGAATTATGTTATATTCAGAACTAACTTGTATCGATTGTACTTTACATTAAATAAAAAAAATTTGAATTTCCTTAACAATTAGTGTGTTTTTTTTTAAGAAATCATATCCCTCTTATTGGAAAACCTTATACTTTTGGATAGCACCGAAAGTCTCATTCTTTTTTGACAGAGTTGTGACCAAAACCTCACATCTGAAAATATCGGTGTATGGGAGCTATATTCTATATTCGTCTAATTTTGATGATTTTCATAACCAATGTACAATTCATTTTGTATGCTTAGTATAAACTTTCACGTTTTTTGGTACTTTTTTGACGGATTTATATCCGAAACTTTTAAATCTGAAAAGCGGTCGTATATATGCTCGAATCTGGTCGATTCCGGTAAAGGATCCCATAGGTGCATCTTCCTACCAAGTTTGGTTGAAATATCTCAAACGTTGAGGAACTAGTTTGCGTTCAAACAGACAGACCGACATGGCTAAATCAAATCAGCTCGTGATTCTGGTACGATCTTGCCGAGGACCGTCCGCAATTACAAAAAAATTATTTATTATTACTTTGACTAATGTTAACAATGTGTATAATAGTTAAAGAACCCTAACGTACCTCAACATACAAATTATAAATAGTCATTGTCCTTCGTTCAATTATTGAGTAATATATATACTTGTCTATATATATATATATATGTATATACGCTTTCAAGGTAAGATATCGGCGTAAAATGTACCAAGCCTTTCCATAAGTCACCAAATCGACTCTCAACGGTCTGCGTGTACACTCTCAGCTACGCCCGCTATATTTTCTTCACTCCGTGCTGGACGTGGTCTATTCGGTCGAATATAATCTAATAATGATACTGACTCTCAAGATGGGTGATGTTGCTGCGAATAGTATGCTCCGATTATGTTAACCACAAGTTAAGCGAAGCGCGTGAAAAACATTCTTTGCAGAACTTAAATTCTCGTTATAAGGTTGAATGATTTTTAAGTGTTTTTCAGACATAAGTCTCTCAATGATGAAATGCCAAACAATTCTGAACAAAAATAACATTACAGCTTAACACAACTCAACAAAGCAAGCATTCTGATTGCATCAACCGCTTCGTTAGGTGTCGAAAAACGTTGACCTTTCAATTTATTTTTTACGTGCAGGAATAAAAAGAAGTCCTTCGGTGACTATATGGTGGATGACTCATTAAGGCGTTGTTTTGTGTGCTCAAAAATACAGTTGTTTCGGGTAATGTGTGGGACCTCGTATTGTAGTTGGGAAGAGTGATCCGCACTTCGGCGGAAACCAGATTTCTTTAAAGATAACTGGCAAACAAATGGTTTTGTAACACGAAGAATTCACTGTTCAACAACCATTTGCTTGGAAGTGCTACGTACGTGAACAACTTTTTTTTTTTTTTTAACTCATCTTGAAGTACCCACACATTCGACTACTATTTACTTTCAAGCTCATAAGTATAAATCTACGATTCATCATGTACCGCGATGTCATAGATGTGTTTCGAAGCACCGCTCTCGTTTTTTTTCACATTTCTCTCGACCAATCAACAGCAGCTTTTTTTTTTTTGAGCGATTCACAAATTGTGTGAGATCGTACGTGAACCTTTTTGTACAATCAAATGTTCATGCAATATTGAATGTATGCTGGTGCCACTAGTACTTATAATTGTCTCAATCTCACGATAGCTCACATGACGATCTTGAAATATCAGCTTGCGCAAAGCATCTTTAGTTGCCAAAACAACAACTATTTTTGTACAACCTTCTAAAATTCTTCATGGAATGCTCTACGCCCTCGATGGAATTCACCGTACTATCAAAAGTAGAATAAAGTTCATCGATGCATTTTAGCTGAGGTAATTCACTTCGTTATTATATATATATATATATATAATATATATATATATATTGTAATCGACAATGAATGAATGAAAAATAATGCTAATAACGAAGTACGGCACGAAATGATATAAAGGGTTTTCCAATAAGAGTGATATGATTTATTTAAAAAAAACACACTAGTTGTTAAGGAAATTCTAAAGTTTTTTATTAATGTGAAGTACAATCGATACAATTAAGTTCTGAATATAACATCATTCAAGTGGACTCCACGACTTCTCTTGCAGAAACGAATTCGATGAACCCACTTTTTCCACTAAGTCTTATGTCATGAATAGCACGTTCAATATTGACTTTTAATGCTTGAAGAGAATCTGGTTTATTGCTAAAGTTCAATGATTTCGAATAAACCCACAAGAAGTAGTCTAATGGTGTTAAATCCCAACTTCTTGGAGGTCATTCAGTGTCGCAATTTCATGAAATAATCAAATCTTCAAACCTTTCTCGCAATAATTCGGTTGTTGCACGTGCCGTCTGTCACGTAGCTCCGTCTTGTTGGAACCAGATGTTGTTAAGATCAACTTCTTCCAATTGTGGTCATAAAAAGTTGGTTATCATCGATCTATACCTCTCTCCATTGACAGTAACGGTGCCAGCTTCATTTCGAAAGAAGTACGGACCGATGATTCCACCAAACCAAAAACCACACCAAACTGTCAATTTAGGTGAATGTAATGATTGTTCATGAATAATTTGTGGATTTCTTCACACCAGAATTGACAGTTTTGTTTATTTACCACACCACTCAGATGGAAGTGAGCCGTATCGGGAAAGCGAATTTTCTTATAAAAAGAGTTATCGTTTTCAAGTTGTTCCAAGGCAAAATCAAAAAATTCGCGACGTTTGTGGTGGTCCAATGGCTTCAGTTCTTGAGTGAGACAAATTTTATACGGATGCAAGCCCAAATCCTTTCTCAAAATTCGCCAGTTAGTGATTTGAGACAGTCCCAATTCTTGAGAACGTCTTGGAATCGAAAAATTGCTGTTCTTTGTCTTATTGGCCCTTGAACATTATGCAAAGAAAATGTACGCTCGAAATTTTCAACAATTCTTTGAAAAGCGAGCAGAGCGAGAACGATTCTTACGACCATAAAATGGCAAAGGCGCACGAAAAGTTGCAATTGAAGAACGATTATTACAATGAAAAAATATTAGAGATCATGACATATTAAAAATGGTCAAAACGACACTTAGAAATCATATCATCCCTATTGGAAAACCCTATAGTTATCTTTTAGAAGAACCACAAGGAAAACCATGAACAAAAACATTGCTTCACGCCTACATATGCGTTAGCTTAGAAATTTACGAAAGAAACAGCATGTGAACTTGAAATTGAATTATTTACTTGAAGTGTCGGTAAAACAGTCCATGGAAGCGTAGAAGGCCTCCTAAGCTTGCTGGTAGATAGCTCCACTGAAATGCTATAATCTTGAAACTTATTGAGGTTTACATTACTAAGATTCATCAAAAATTAAAGCCAATATAAAATCCATAGACTTACTCTTCTAACGCCTAAAAACTTGCAATGGTAATTTATTATGATTGTTGACTGTTTATGACCAAACAAAAGTAGAAAAGAAAAAAAATTAAGTGAACAAGATCACTATGTAACTTTCGATTGGGAATTTAAGAGCTATTGACACCGCGTGTAAATATAAGCACAAATGGCATGCATGAAAAGTAATTATAATTAAAAGACAAAATAAAATGAACTAAACTAATGTTTTCGGTCTTAAAAATTGGATTCCAATATATAAAAAAACCTCCCTTTTTTATTTAAACTTATTTTAACTTTTGTTTTTCAGTTGATATGTTAACAGCTAGCTGCTCTGCCAAAAAAAAGAGCGGAAGCATTTTCGCGGGAGCTAAAGCTAATCTCAGATGTTTAGCGAATCATTTGGCACTTAAAGTCATATGACCAAGTGGGCTCAAAGGACATTTTTAAGCTTCGTTTAATATGAACTTTACAGTAAAGATGAAAATAATTAAACCGGGCTACAATAGAAATTTACGAGAAATATTTTTAAAATTGAATGTATACGAAAATTAAACAAATTATTTTGTGTGCATGTACCCACGGGACCCTACCCCTACCTAAATTGTTGGTGCGATGTGTGTTATGTATATACATATTTTACGCCACGTTCTGCCAGCAAGTTGTTAAATTGCGAAAACTTATATTACTTACCGTTATCACCTAATATAACTTCTGGAGTTCTGAATAAACAAAATACTTACTATTTAAGAAAAGTACAAATTTTTGAGGTATTACAGTTTTTGATAGGCTTCAATAGCGGAAATTTTGTGATGTTATCAAGAACTATGAAAATACCGATATTTTCATTCTTGGATAGATCTGGGGAACGTACCAAGCAAATCTACATAAAACTTCTGTAAAGAACGTTGGGCAATGTATTGAACGGACATGGGCAGACGGTGGACAATGTTAGGGACTTTGCCGTGTCGACAGACTTCGCATCGCTAACATATTCTTTTACATCGATGGTCATATTCTGTAACCCTGCTAGATAAATCGGGTTGTTTCATCAGCCATTCTACGCTCACGTGGCTAGTAACGATCTTGAAGTCCAGTTCCCTCAACGTAAGCTCTAAACTTCTTCAAGCTGAATATTGCTGCTGGGCATTCTAATTCAGTAACACTATAAATATTCTGTGCTTTATTAAATTTTTTTGAAAAATAAGCAATAGGAACCACCAAGCTCTTACTAGCATCACACTGAATAATGAAAGGTTTTTCGTAGTTAGGACTTGCCAGAACGAGTGCAGAACACAATAGTGTATAGTATACAATATTATGAAATTTCTTAATTCGTTGTTCTTTCTTTTTCAATAAGAGTTATCATTTGGTTTTAGTTACAAATAATTAAGTGTTGATTCCTTTTAGTGCGAATAAAATATGTATGCATATATATTATAGTTAAAATATACATGAAAAAAGCTTGGTTTCCACTTAATATCCATTTGAAGGAAAACAAAAATATAAAACTTTCATTCATAAATGAAATAAGCTGCTTGTAGAAATGTTGATTTGAATGAGACCATGTTAAAAATTCGAGTAAATTTGCGCACGGTTTCTTTTCCCCAGACAAAAAAATGGGCGGAATCCAATGTATAAAAACACTCTTTTCAAAACTTATTTTACTTTTCTATCAAAACTTATTTTAAACTTTTTTTTTTGTCACTTATGATGTTAACAGCTCGCTGCTCTTCCAAAAAAGGGTCAGAAGCATAAACGTAAGCTCAGATGTTTAGTGAATCATATGGCACTTAATATCATATGACCAGCTGGACTAAAGGGACATTTTTAAACGTTGTTTAATATGAACTTCCGATACACTAAAAGCGAAAATAATTAGGCCAGACTACCATAAAAATTTACGATAAAATTTTTTAACACTGAATGTATACGCAAACAAACAAAAAATATTTTGTGTGCATGTACCCACGGTACAACGATGCTTACATCCTCGAGTACTCATCAGGATTATCTTGGCTGCGAACATATAGCCAAGTGACGTTTCCGATCGGATCATTGATCTGCGGTGTTCTATTAGAAACGAAGGTTTTTCCAAAGGTTCTAGCCAAGCTAAACGCTCTCGGAATCTGACCACAATACTAATTTTCTCTTAGAGAGGTCGAAAAGGGATTGGACGACTTCGACATGTTGAGCTAGGAGAAGAGCTCCAGACGGTTTAAGCCGTGGTGGCACAATACGCATTTTCTGAGGTATCGCAGAGGCCATGCAGTTCGACTTGTTGATAAGGGAGCCATCTAGGTATTTAAATGATTGAGATTGTTTCGAGATTATTACCAATTTGAATCCATTTTGTTAAGCCGAGGGGTTTGACCTGGTCGTACCAATTCGTGGTGTCCTGGAAGGGTTCATTTAAGTGAACTTTAACTTGAATCATTATCGGCGTAAGCCATCAAAAGTTTCATGATAGGGGAGGGAATTGGCGCTTTATGCTGACGGATAACGTGGAATTAACAGTATGGGAGAAGGATTCTGAGATTGTGTTCTATTGAATTGAATATTCTTCTCAAATTTGAGAAAGTTGGTATCAAGAAGAAAAGAGGATATCAGAATGATCGGCAGTTTTTTTCTTAAGTGGAAAGCCTGCTGACTTGAGTGCTTGAATTACTTGTGATAGGGCTTCTTGTGCTGATATTGTGTCGCAACTACGAGGAAAAATCGAGTTGTTATCTGCACATATTCTTCTAATACGTTGCCGTAAGTGATTTTAGATCACCATTTTTGAGAAAAGTTGATTTGAGATTTGGAGAGACGGACCATAACGACCGTCGCAAGTTCTTGTAGGTTTCATTTGAAACTTGCTCTACTTACGTGGAATAAAAGGAAATTCTTTCGGGAAAATTAAGCCAATACGTTTTCGTATGCCAATTTGAGATGGGGTGTGGCAGTTTCGGTCGGCTAGCTTGAGATGAGCCCATTTTTTCTCCTTGTTCTCAAGTGAACTGCGATTTCGATAGTATTGTCGTCAATTAAGGTAAAACGATTGCCTTAGTTTTTATCTTTGTACTGCTATCTGCTAAAACCTGGACCAGAGAGTATAATCTTTGAGATGTTTGAACCAAGATCTCGAAATTGGAGTTTTGTCATGGTGCTTTTAGCTTCTGCTGAGCTTTATAGGAGATTAATCTCCTTTCCGACCCCTACTCGATAAGTGCTCTGAGCCTGAATGTCTCACCTTTGTGCTCTATTTGCACTAATTCAGAGTGAAAAGTTTGTACTCTTGTTGTGTTGGGTACTTGGATAGTTTTTAATTGTAGATAGTTAAAACACATATTTTGATTTTTAACAAACTGTCTACGATCTCCAATTTATATTTTTTTTTTAACTTAAATCAACTTACTTTACAAAACTTTTTAGACTTATAGCCATGGACCTATCGACAGAATATTGTTGGTTGGCACGCTTAAAATTGGGCTCATAGTTAGCGAGTATTGGTTTTGATTCAGCCGGGAGCCATTGATCAACACGTTCGACCACCTCGTACTTAGTAATTAAAAACTGGTTCATTAGCGTCCAGTCTTGGGTGGCCATGATTTGGAGGCAGTTATTCACAAATGCTTACAATCTATGAATGTCGTTACTGTTTTCGGATGTAATTGGTTTGAAGTTAATTAGAGTTCGCATTTGGTTGTGTATGAGTACTCTATTATTTACGTATCGAGAACGAAAGCCTTACCAAGCCAAAGGAAAATTGTCGTCACTCAAAGCGAAATTTTTGCCACTTTGGCCGGCTTTGCCTTAAGTTTTATACCTGCAATATTAAACTTTTGAGCCAAAGAAAGTTGGGAGTGATTTATATAAGCCGCCGGGAATATGTCACGGAAAAGTAATTATTCATAGCTGTCTTCAGTATCGCAGGGTGGCACTTCTAAGCCAATAATACCTTAATTTTTTGGCTGCGATACCGTGTCAATGGGTGTGGGATTGCTTATGTTGAGAAGTTGAAGTTGACACAAATTTCATAAGTTATAAGATAGGACCTGAATTTTTAATGAACGGATTTAATAAAACCATCGGAAAGGTCCATCTCATCTGTTTTGACAATCATGTCGTACGAATCTTGTCGTGCTATCTTGGACTGCGATGGACTTGAATCGAGAACAGTAGTCCGATAAGTTGTCAGTTTCTGATATGAACTTATTTGAAACGATCGATTGTTTTGATTTTTGTTGACTTCCCCCTCGTACGCTTTAAGTGTTGAGATTCTGTGGATGAACCTTGTGGGTTTTTTCTTTACTCATTTTGGGGCTTTTCGGTTTGCTGTCAATATCAGCTTCAAGATTAGAAAAAATGTTTCGGAGTGCGAGTGAGCAGCTTTAAGTTAGAGTACAACGATCGAATCATGAAAATTTAACCAACGATAACTTTTTGAATTAAGCCTAATGGCTTTGGTTTTGAGAGACCCCAATAATAAGTAGTGGAGAACGAAAAATTAATCAGCTATGTAGGTAGCAAGTGCACAGAAAGCTATACAATCTCACTAGGTTGATTGACACAGAGAGCTTGCTTTCAAAACAACAGTAATAAATGAAATTTAATAAAATGTAAATGAAAAGAAATATGTATATATACTTGAGTATTCGCAAAGTGCAAACCAATTATAAGAATTCGTAATTAAGAGAGACACATTGTATTCCTGAATCACACTCCGCTGTTTTTGCTTATATGTAAAAGGTTTTCTAATAGGGATGATATGATTTCTAAGTGATCTGTAATTTTTCTTTTCATTGTATTCAGTAATGTTTACATTTTCATCATGGCAATTTATACGCAAGAACAACGTTTACAAATTATTCAAAATAATCGTTCTGCAATTTAGATTTTTATTTTAAATCATCTTCTCCGATTAGGCTCGCATTCATCTGAGTGATGGTAAAAAAACAAAACTGTCGATTCTGGTGCGAATAAAATCCACAAATTATTCATTAACAACCATTAAATTCACCTAAATTAACAGTTTGATGTGGTTTTTGGTTTGGTGGAATCATCGGTCCGTACTTTTTATGACCACAATTGGAAGAATATGATATTAGCAATATCTGGTTCCAGCAAGACGGGGCTACGTGTCACACAGCTCATGCAACAACCGAAATTTTACGAGAATGGTTTGGAGATTCGATTATTTCAAGAAAATGTGACATTGAATTGCCTCCAAGAAGTTGTGATTTAACACCATTATGCTACTTCTTGTGGGGTTATTTGAAGTCATTGATCTTTAGCAATAAACGAGACTCTCTTCAAGCTTTAAAAGTCAATATTAAACGTGCTATTAATGACATACGACTTGATTTAGTAGAAGCAGTGCTCGAAAATTGGGTTCATCGAATTCGTTCCTGCAAAAAACGTCGTGCAGGCCATTTGAATGATGTTATATTCAGAACTTAATTGTATCGATTGTACTTCACATTAAATAAAAAACATTTGAATTTCCTTAACAATTAGTGTGTTTTTTTTTAAGAAATCATATCACTCTTATTGGAAAACCCTATATTTAAGTTTGTTTTACCCAGCCGCTGACGCACTGTATGTATGTATAATTTTCGGGTATTAGAATATCTAATATTTGTGGAATCCAAATACATATGGAATGATTTGTATATTTGTGTATTTATATATGTATATGTCGAAGCGGTTGGAAAATAATGTTTGAATTTATTCAATGAGCACCAAAGCTAATAGCAATCGTTCAAAAGAGCCGGAATGGGAAGATAATCAGATACCTGATCTGGAATATTGGATAATGATATCCAATGCAAACAATAAGCACTTTGGCCGTATCACTTCACTGACCACTTGAGAATTGCATTCTTGCATTTATGCATGAACGTAAATATTTATATACATACATATATGTCAAAGTACAAAAAATCAATAGGCAGGAAACATTTAGAAAATGCCTAAAATTATGCAAGGATTTAGCTCCTAGCGTAAGCACATATGCATGTAGTATATATTAAAGATGAGTGAGAGGTTTGGAAGCTGAAATACAGGTTAATGTTTCCAAAATAAACCTATATGAAATGCATTTATAATAACTTAATAATTCTTTATAAAGTTTGAACCTTGGCCCTATATGTGAAACACTATAAGTACATCGTTCGAATAACCGCTTACTTTCGATCACTGATTGGAACATATTGGTCGGTATCTCAGCCATAACTTGACAGATGTTGGTTTTCAAGTGCTCAAGAATTAAAGGTGTATCCACATAAACACGGTATTTCGCGCAGCCTCAGAAAAAAGTCCAACGGTGTCAAATTAAACGATCTCGGATCCAATTAACATCGCCAAGACGAAAGACTACTCTGCCGGGAAATATCTCTCGCAATCAAGCCGTATTAGCTCATGACGTGTGGCATGTGGCACCATCTTGTTGGTACCACATATTGTCCAAATCGTGTTCTTCGATTGCCAAAAAAGTTGATTATCATACGACTATAATGCTCCGAATTGACAGTGACAGTCTCGCTGTGTTCGTTTCACATCTTATTGTCCAAGCACCCAGTCAACGTAACTACGGTGTTATGAAAAATCAGCTGGCTTCAGTTATTGTGTGAGCTGGACTTCATATGGATGTAGGTGTAAGTCCAAGTGCAAAATACGCCATATTGTGCCATAAGAAAGTCCAGCTTTTGAGATTTTACATAAATGGACACATTCGAATATTCGCCATATTTGAAATGTAACGAGCAAAACAATGATGCACAGGCATTACAATAACTGTAACCAATCCAAAATTTTAAAATTTCTTTTAAATTTTAGCAATACCTTGAGTGTTTGGACGATTATTTGCACCATAATCCCCGCTTAAAGCATGTAACGTGACCACATATGAATAATTTTTGTAGGAGGTTTCAGCAATTTTAACGCGTTGTGTTAAGCGATATATTTTCATAAATTATTGATTAAAATTCAAATATTTTTGCTTGACGCTTAAGTTTGACAGATGTCAAAATACAGCCCTTCAAAACCAATACTCGCTAACTATAAGCCCAATTTTAAACCAGCCAACCAAAAATTTTATCCCGATAAGTCCATGGCTTTAGGTTTAAGAAGCTATATCAATTTTAAGAAGCTGTCATTTGAGGATCGTAGACAGTTTGTCAAAAATCGTAATATGTGTTTCAACTATCTACCCCGTCATATACAATTAAAGAGTTTCCAAGTACCCAACCTTGTTTTCTTTACCACGAACAGCATCACTCAGTACTACACAGGCCCAATACTGAGAAAACCAAACTACAGACTCCAATGTCGACGTCTCAAGAGACAACGACCACAAATGAGAACCCACAAAATCCAGAATCGTTGAATAAAAACACAGTGAATAAGAGTTATCCTCGGGCTCCCACACAACAAGAGTACAAGCTTTTCACTCTGAAAGTGAGAGCAAAATACTTTTACCCATAGCATTAGTGCAAATAGAGCACAAAGGTGAGACTTTGAGGCTCAGAGCACTTATCGATTAGGGGTCGGAAAGGAGATTAATCTCCTATAAAGCTCAGCAGAAGCTAAAACCACCATGACAAAACTCCAATTTCGAGATCTCGGGAATGGACAGAAGAGTGGTTCAAACATCTAAAATATTATACTCTCTGGTCCAGGTTTTAGCAGATAGCAGTACAAAGATAAAAACTAAGGCAATCGTTTTACCTTAATTGACGACAATACTATCGAAATCGCAGTTCACTTGAGAACAAGGAGAAAAAATGGGCTCATCTCAAGCTAGCCGACCGAAACTGCCACACCCCATCTCAAATTGGCATACGAAAACGTATTGGCTTAATTTTCCCGAAAGAATTTCCTTTTATTCCACGTAAGTAGAGCAAGTTTCAAATGAAACCTACAAGAACTTGCGACGGTCGTTATGGTCCGTCTCTCCAAATCTCAAATCAACTTTTCTCAAAAATGGTGATCTAAAATCACTTACGGCAACGTATTAGAAGAATATGTGCAGATAACAACTCGATTTTTTCTCGTAGTTGCGACACAATATCAGCACAAGAAGCCCTATCACAAGTAATTCAAGCACTCAAGTCAGCAGGCTTTGCACATAGGAAAAAAAAACTGCCGATCATTCCGAAATCCTCAAAAATTTCAATCCAGAAGATTTTCTTGATACCAACTTTCTCAACTTTGAGAAGGCAAGCATAAAGCGCCAATTCCCTCCCCTGTCATGAAACTATTTGATGGCTTACGCCGATAATGATTCAAGTTAAAGTTCACTTAAATGAACCCTTCCAGGACGCCACGAATTGGTACGACCAGGTCAAACCCCTCGGCTTAACAAAATGGATTCAATTTGGTAATAATCTCGAAATAATCTTCATCATTTAAATACCTAGATGAGTTCCTTATTGACAAGTCGAACTGCATGGCTTCTGTGAAGCCTCAGAAAATGCGCATTGTGCCACGATGGCTTAAACCGTGTGGAGCTCTTCTCCCAGCTCAACTTGTCTAAGTCGTTCAATCCCATCTCGACTTGTCCAAGCGAAAATTAGTATTGTGGTCAGACTATTTACCCATCTCCCGCCCATCCGCACGAGCAGCGCTGTCCTCATGACGTACGGAACTTTATTATTATTTAAAATATAAAATGTAATGTAACGATTAGTTGAGAGTAGACAAAATAGTTTTCTTAATATGAAAAAGTGAGTCAGATATGTCAAATGTGCTTGAATGAAAGTTGAGATACAAACAATGCAAAGGCTCATGAAATTCAAAATTCGTTTTACAAGTTGTCAGAAGCAAAGGCAAAGATGTCTGGACATTCTGAACGGAACATTAAATTTGATTTCAGAGAGAATAAGGGGACTGGAAATTGGGTCTATTATTATTTTAACTATGAAAATTACACCAAGCATTTCCCGACGACTGGCAAGAGTAGGGAGATTGATAAGTTTCAGACGACTAGTATAAGAAGGAAGATTGTACTGAGAGTCCCTGCAAATTTTTTAAGGCAAATAGGAGGAATTGTTTTTGAATAGACTCTATCCTGTCAGAGTAGATTTGATACCTCGGGTTCCAAATCACCCAACAAAAGGATCAACGTTTTACGAAAGCCAAGATGCCCTTGGCTTTGCTGAATATCACACCAATGAGATGTGTGAAGTTCAATTTAGTCATCCCCAGGTCAATGAAGCTGTGGACCTGCTCCAAACTGTAATTATCTATAGTGTAAGTAATTGTCTGTGTGGATCTTCGGGAGAAACACATAACTTTACATTTTCTAAGATTTAGGGGCATCCGATTTTTTTTACACCATTCAACCATGCTGTTTATGTCTGTTTGCAGTAAGATACCTTCAATTGCCAAAGTGTAAGATTTATAAATTATCCTCACACATTAAAAGTTTTGAAAATTTTATCTAGATGGCTACCATGAGGTACTCCTGAAGAAACATTAACGGTATCTGAAATATAATTTTTAAACATTACTCTTTGAGTTCGATCATACAGATATGTGGAGATCCATTGTAAAAATTTTGTTTGGAAACCCAGTAAGTCAAGTTTCTTGATTAGCAACGAGTGACACACTTTATCAAAAGCTTTGCTAAAGTCGGTATATGTTACGTCAACGCTGTTTTTTCTGAACGCATCGATGATATAAGAAGTGAACTCAAGTAAATTGATGGTTGTAGATTTTCCCTTAACAAATCCATGTTAGGAGTGTGATATAAATGAAGAGATTGAATGAGTCAAATGATCAGTGATAAGTGATTCAAATAATTTAGGAATCGCAGAAAGTTTGGCTATACCTCGGTAATTTTCTATCAAAGCTCTGTTTCCGTTTTTATGAAGGGGTATAATAAAAGATTATTTCCATAAGATGGAAAAATTCTCTCTTTAAGTGATAAATTGAATAAATGAGTCAAAGCTTTGAAAATATACTCAGCGCAATTTACAAGAAAGCAAAAAGATATTTGGTAAGGATCATATGTGTATTACTTTTTTAAGGACCTTAGATGGATAAATATATCTTCAGACGATATTGTAGGTGTATGAACTAAGTTACCCGAACTTAATTTATATGGGTAATTTGGTTTACTTGAATACTAGGAGAATAATAAGGTTTGAAAAATTTAGCGAACAAATTGGAAATTGTCTGACTATCACTAGAAATGTTATTTTGAAACGTCATAGTAGAAGGAAATCCACATAACTGGCGCTTAGCGTTTAGGAAACCATAAAATGATTTAGGATTTGCTTTTAAACTATGTTTATTTTGCACAAATAAGCATTATAACATTTTCGGCTGACTAGACTCGATACTGAATACTACTTGTAATGCAGGACATATGCCTGGCGAAAATAGACTGGGATGATAGTCTACCTAGAGATCTCTACTTACGTTGGGAATAGTTTCTCAATAATTATATTTACATTGGTAAGATCCGAATCCCGAGGGGGATTCATTACACTCCTTGGGATGAAATATAATTCCATGGATTCCGCGATGCATCGGAATAGGCGTACGATGTCCAACCGGTGGTGCATAAGTGGACAGACTCAACCATTGTGTCTGGACAACATTCGTGACCAACAGAGTGGCCAAGATTGAAGATTTAGTGGGGACCTTAGGGTGGTACCACGTAGACTCAGCTGACAACCCATGTGCCAGGCTGGTTAACCAAGGAAAAATCTGGATGGTATCAACACGAAAAGGATCAAACCTTTAATACGGAGTTGGAGCAAAGAAAACAAGGGTACATGCAGCTAGCGTACAAGTTCACGAGTTAGACAGATTCTCAGACTTCTCCAGAACACTACGCGTCGTAGCAAGAATTTTCAGATTCTACAAACGACCTCACCCGATATAACGACTGGCACAGGATAGGATCAGAGGGATATCACCCCAGGAGTAATTCGAGACAGCAAGAAGCAGCATTGATTTAGCACAGAAACACGGCTACTCGGATGAATACTAAGCATTCAGCACCTCGAAACCCGTCAGTCCAAAAAGTTACATTAAAACTCTAAATCCATATAAAAAGTTGGAGGAAGAATTTCGCTGTCGAGCTTGCTGTACAACGAACGTTTTCCAATCATTCTGCCATACGATTGCCAATTTTCCAAACTAATTGTGAAATTCTCTAATCTGATTTCACTCCATGGAGGAAATCAATTGATGTTGAGACTGTTAAGATCGGAATATTGGATCGTTAGAATGAAAACCTCATAAAAAATATTGCATATAATGGTAAAAGCGAACAACTCTAACGAGACCATTCGTAAACACGGGTATCGATTTCACCGGACCATTCGACATTCGAAACTTCACCGGACGAGCTTGCCTCATCACTAAAGGCTATGTTTATGTTTTTGTGTGCTTCACAATAAAGGCAATACACTTGGAAGCCACCAGTGATTTGTCCAGAACTACTTTCTTAGCCGTATTTTCGCGATTCGTGGCACGACGCGGTTGTCCCCGGAATATATATTCTAATAATGGCACAAACTTCGTAGGTGCTAACAAAACAATGAAGCAGAACTTCAAGGACTTCTTCGCGGCGACATCTAACGTGACTACTCAATCCTTCTCTCATCAGGAACTAGAGTGGAACTTTATTGCACCTGGAACACCACATATGGGAGGACTATGGGAAGCAGGAGTGAACAGTTTCAGGAAGGTAGCAAACCTTATGCCCTTCACGATGGAAGAATTTTCAACATTGTTGGCAAAAATCGAAGCATGCCTTAATTCCAGATCAATCAACCCACAATCAGATAAACATGACTCGACGGAGCCACTTTCACCAGGACATTTTTTGGCCGGAAGACCTTTACTTGCAATGGCTGAACCAGAATTTAACGTGAACCCGATTTCGATTGTGAACCGCTGGCAGAAGATTAAGGTAAGTCACCAAGGATTCTGCCGACGTTGGAAGATGGAATATCTTAAGGAATTGCAGAAGCGTGTGAAGTGGCACTCCCCCAACGGAGCATCGAAGGCGAGCAAAACCGAGAAGAAGACGTGCTGATGGTGCTATCTGACGATCATAGCTCCCAACAACGACGACACAACTCATATAATGCCAGGGCATTGGATGTAAGTAGTGAAAACGAAGAGGTGCTCATTTTGGATTCGGACGAGAATGACCTCCAGCCGTCCACGACTGTAGCCTCTGCCAGTGTGGCCCCACCGAACCTCAGACCCCCTCTTCCGAGGACACGGTCGGCACGGCAAAAGACACCCGCACCTTCAGGTGATAGACGTATCAAACATGGCGTACGGAGTCAACAGCAACAACAACATCGCCGCGGTATGAGAGACGCCCGGGAGCGGATCGCGGGTTCTTATCGCACCGCACTTGGACAATCTTTCCTCACTCCGACGGTCAATTTCAAAGTCATGCTAGGCGGAAAGCTCCACACAGTGCGCGCCATTGTGGATCCGGCGCAGCCGAACACAGCGATCTCTCAAGCACTAGCGCACCGACTGAACGTAGTGTCTAGAGAGCACAAGGAAGGTTGCAGGCTTGTATTGAAGGGGTTGGCACGAACGTTTGGAGATTCAGGCCGAAATCAAAACAACGCTCTCTCGCGTCACTCCGGAACGTACACTGGACCCTCGTACACATGCGGTTAGCCGACACAGTTTTTATCGCTCCAGTAACGTGTCATTATTGCTCGGAGCTGAAGTATATGCAGCGATTCTTCCACCGCCACCCCCACACGTTCAGCAGCTCAGAATACCATTTTTGGATGGATGCTTTCGGGCAGCACTCCATTTTGAGAAATAAATCAAATAAATGAAATATGAATTAAAATGAATTATTAATTATATGTATATATATTTTATTTTGAAACTTGTAATTACATTGCAATTATGCTGCAAGGCGGGCGGCATGTTTGCGCCTGCAACCACGCGCAGCAACTTCTATTATAACTGCAGATGTCCCTGTTGCTGGTGAAAATTCACGACTCATCCCTGTCGGGAAGGGTCTTGTTAACCCAAGCGCCGTTGTGCTTCCCATCCTTAGTGGAAGACATAAAAGGCCGATGTTGCCATTTTAGCCTCCTCTTTTCTCGCAAATCTCAGCAGCAGCAACATCAATGTGAGTCATTTAACTTCTGTATATACTTATTTATACCTCTTACATTTTCCTACATACAAAACATACATATGTATATACATACATGCATTATTGTGTATTAATAAATGCATATTTGTATTTAATAACTTATTTTATTTACCTTTTGAAAGGTAGTTTCTTATTTTCAGAATTATTTACCTGAAGGATCGGCCCCTAACACGATCCCCGTTTCCAGACTTCAGGAGGAATTTTGGGCTTTAACATCACGAATAGAGTCAAAGGTTCGAAAATATACGCAGCACAAGTTACAAGAAAGCAAGAAGATATTTGGTCAGGACCATATGTGTATGTGATTTAAAAATTTAGCGAACAAATTGGAAATTGTCTGACTATCACTGGAAATGTTATTTTGAAACGTCATAGTAGAAGGAAATTCAGATACCTGGCGCTTAGCGTTTACGAAACCATAAAATGATTTAGGATTTGCTATTAAACTACGTTTAATTTTGCACAATAAGCATTATTAAGAATTTAAAGTTAGCTTTCGAAACATCAAATTGAGTAGTCGATTCGATTTTATCAGTTATTAAAATCTGATCACATATGGTCTTGTAGGTAATAGCAAGAGAGGGGTGGTAAACGTCTTCTTGTGTAACTAGAGGAGTGCTTTTTTCTGCTAGTGCTTTAGTTGCATTATCAACAAAAATTAGGTCAAGGATGTTGCCAGACTTATTTCCATATAGATTAACTTGATTTAGGCTGAGGTCAGTCATCTCTTCCAAAAATTCATTGTAGGATGCATATATATATATATATATATATATATATATATATATATATAGATAAAGTGTGTACACGAAAATACAGCAATTCTTACGGTTTGGTCTGTGTGTGTTTTTTTTTTTTTTTAGGTAAGAGAACGAAAAAAACGAAAGGCTTCTCAGAAAAAACTCCCAGCCAAGCTAATCTCAAGGATTTGAAAACTGATTTTGAATTGCTTCGCTATAACGCAGTCGCTCTAATATTCACTGCTCTTCAAGAATCTTTGCGGCCCAATGTTTCACAAAATTGCACACCCGTTTTGATCGCAATATGTGCAGCACTATATTGTCTTGGACTATTTTCTCATAGATTTAGGATTCTAGACTTATTATATCTAGCTCTTATTTCGCAGAGTGAAAAAAGACATATCCTGCACTCTTTCTTTCACCACTGCAAAGAACATGACCATATTTGTATAGGTATTCCCTAAAACAGCCATGACCACTGAAGAACTGCAACAAATAAAAGTCAACGTCATTATGTTTTCTACTAAACCAGGTTTCCACATTTATTATCAACCTGTGCGTCCATCATTATTTGGGGGATGTAGCCCACAGTGTTTGCTACTCATTTCTACTTGTTTTTTCGTCTTCGCGCTCTTTTGCTATTAGAGTTTCCCGAAATTTTTTCTCCTCTCATACAGTCTATTAAATTCCATTATGTCAGGCGCCATTACAACAAATATAACTGCAGCAGCTTCGCGAGACAATGTGCAGAAAGCACTGGCAACTCTGATTTCGCTTAACCGGAACAAAGATTTAAACGGTTTGGAATAAATTTTTTGCTTTAGCCCAAGCAGGCGCTACATACATTACTATCGATTGCGTCACTTTTGCCAAAATTAGTCTTCTACTCTGACTAGGCCTGCCTATGTTAGCCATTATTCGGCTCTAGGCCGCGTTGACTCGGGCAATTTTTTCACAGGCTTTCTCAATATTTGCTTTTAGTTGATTCTCGCATCAATTATTACGAATAAATATTTTATATATGACTGTGAGGTAATGATATATCTGTCAATATTTATTGAGATGACTTCCATTTTCTTTCTGCTAGTAATTAACATTGCTTCTGTTTTTTGTCCTGCCAGTTGAAGCCTCGCTGTTGTTAGCCATCTCTTTATTTGGCTCTCTTTTTGGTGAAGTTCTTATGCCACAATTGGCATTCTGCTTTCGTCATTCGAAGGCGAATGATTCCGTCATATAGTATATTCCATAGAACTGGGCCCAGCACTGGTCCTTGTGGTACTCCAACAGTTATCTTATATCACTTGACGCTTTCATCCGTGTCATATAGCAGTACTCTATTAGACAGATAGTTTGTAACACGCAGGAAGTACGGTGGCGTTTTAAGGGTCTCCCATGATTTGATTTTATTGGCCCAACACGCCTTTGGTGCGTACATCCAACTTGCGCCCTTAGTTTCTTTATCTGCTATTTCGGTCAGTACTTAATTGCGTCAATGTTCGACCATCCTCTGTGAAAACCGTATTGGTTTTTTGATAGGACCTCTATTTTTTCAAGGTGTCTTTTTATCCTATCACATGTGATCCGTTCGAAGATCTTACCATTGCTTGGATTTTCCATATATTTGGCAAAACGCCATCGCGCAGACAGTTGTTGAAGAGTTCTGTGAATGATTTGATATTGCGTTTTATAGCAATTTTTAAGGCCCTATTCTGAAGGCCATCCAATCCAGGTGATTTTGCAGTACCGAAACGTTCAGATGTTTGCATGTCCTCAGCTGACAGAAAAACAGGAGGACCTAAGCTATCAGAGGGTAATTCTCCGTTTGCTTGTGTTTGTTATTCTGGAAAAAAGTTTCTACTAGATCTTTTAGTTTTACAGGGCAGGCCGGAATTTGTCCTCTATCGCATCTAATTATCGATGTTACTAACGTTATCGCTATACCACCAACATTCATTTTAAGTTTTTCGAGATCATTACAGCATCACAAACTCTGCTAACTTTGATTCTACGTCCATCATAAACGTAAAAACGACTTCATCCAATAACTTGTCTTTCCACCCTCTACTTTGTGTTTTTTTTTCGTCAGCACACTTCTTCTTTGGCATTTATTACAATTGCTAACGACTATCATTATGGCTTGGTGGTCACTATGCGTATATATTTCACAAAACTGCCATACCGTCTTTGAGTAATTTTGTACATATGCGAGTATATTTATGCACAGGCGCGGTTCTGGCCCTGGCTCGAGTAATGGCGTCGAAGGAGAGCCTCTAGTGGCTGTGGTTTGAAGTCGGTGGATAACGATGGTTGATCTGGTGAGTGGACTGCTGCAGTGGCTGATGTGATGCAGTGAAGCGCGAAATCCAATACACGAAATTGTTTTGCCGCACAATAACTCTTTTGCATGAAAATCAGAAATAGCGATGGTTGATCGGGTGAGTGGACTGCCGCAATGAATGGCTGATGTGATGCAGTGAAGCGCGAAATCCAATACACGAAATTGTTTTGCCGCACAATAACTCTTTTGCATGAAAATCAGAAATAATACGTTAAAACAATCGAATATAAAAGTTACAAATTCGCTTTATTTCAAAGATGTATTTGGTGAATTTATATTTAAGCATTCGATTGATGCAAAAAGTTATAAAAACACAAGAAAAATGGGAGCGAAGCGTTTCACAAATGATCAAACAGTATAATAGCAAAATTATTCACGTATTTACATTTACATAAACCGCTGGCACTATAGAATAACATTAAATAATAATAAATAATGGCTTGAAGTATAAATAAGTATTTTTAAGTGCGTCTCTTCTTTTTTTTTTTTTTGTGAGCATCTTTAATTATTCTACCATTCTCGGCACAGTTAATATTTGTTTGGAGTGTTGTCAACCGAAATGGTTTCTCAATTATATTTGGTTGTTTTAAAAATTCGATTAAAACTGGCGAATGATCCGAGGACAAGTCGGCTTTGTCTTCGGCATTTATAAGGTTTCTATTTGTTTTTGTTTTTTTTTTGGTAACTACAAAGTCAATCAGGGTAGGTATTTTATTTGTGTGAGTTGGTCATTATGTAGGTTGTTTCAGAGAAACAAAATCAAGGTGATTTTGGCTAAGTGTAATTGTGTTATATGATTGCCGGCATTTTGGGTTAACACGACGAGAGAGAGTATGTTTGGCATTGCAATCGCCACCCGTAATAACGTGAGCTTTCTGCGCTTCAAAAAACAGGTCAACATTTCTGAATTCTATCCATTTCGTTTTCTGTGGGCGTTTGTGGTGCGTCATTTTGTCGGTTCAATCCAACATCAGAATTAACGCATTTGTAATACCTGGTTTCATTATGTCCGGTTGGGACTTTCCCCAAAACTACTAGATTCTAAGAAAGAGATAACTGTACTCCTTTTTATGCATCCATGAATAATTATGAATATTACCACAAGTAAAATCTGCATTACTTAAATCAAGTTCATCGAAATAATGATGATGTGCTGCTTTGAAATCCTCTGTTCATTCGTCCTTGTTGGTATGGTTTTGGCACTGTACCAGAGAACTTATAACAACGAGAAGGTGCAATTGACTTTTGGATTATAAGTTCGATTGAAACTTGTGCAGAGTTAGAAAATCACGGGAAAGGGATTCACCACTCTGTTAAATTTTGCTTGTTAAACTAACAGAATTATGTAAATTGAATGTTTAATATAGAGAAGAAATGTAAAACCAATCAAAATATAATGAAAATCAAACTATTTATTATTATTTTTTCATTTTCATAAAATATTTTGTTCTCTTTTAATTAAAATGCATTAAAAAAATAAAATCTTAATATTTCAGAAACTATTTCAAAAACTATAAAAAGTTTATGTTTTTGTATTCAATGTAAAATGTAGTTTTTATGATTACAAAAAAAAATTTAAGTAAAAAAATAAATTAAATAATTATTTTGAATTATAATATAATATTCAATGAATAATGATAAAATATAAAATAAATAAAATAAAAATTAATGTCATAATTATTTTGAATTATAATATGGCACGAGCGAAAGGAATTTGAACTTGCGTCAAAATAAAAACACCAAAAATTTCGATTAGCACACAGGCTATACCAACTCCGCCACCGTTGACTTGCAATATCGTTTACATACTCAGCACTTCTATCGAAATATATAGCTTCGTCTATAAACGAATAATATACAAAATGCTTGTGGAAGAGCTGCGCGCGGGTAGAATTATTGCTTGTCGCATGTGCTTTGTTGACGATGCGCTTGCGTTTATGTACATTAAGAATTTTTTCGCATGTTTTACTAGGAACCGTTGAGTATACGCACATGAATTGATATGTATGTACATACATACGTTTATTTGTTTATGCGTACACATCCAGCAGGAATATCATTACCATGACAACGCTATTTTATTGGCCGCTAGTTAAAATTGCAAAAAATGCCCTTCCCTTCGCGGGAAGGCAAGGAATTTCTTGCTGGGCAATATGAGGTAATACGCGAACAGCAAAATTTAGCAACACGATGCCCTTCCTTCTTTCAACCCGCCATCAACAAACATTTTCTTCGCGACGATGACAAAAATCACAGAAATCAGAAAATCAAGTTGATCTGAAGTTGAACACACATACATTCAATGGTACTTGTATGTATACGAAAAACGCATATTGAAAAATCTGCCAATTTAATAAAATTTAAAATGCGAAAAAGGAAGAAGAAGAAGAACGAAGATAGATTTTGTATGATTTACTTCATTTCGGTGGTTGATTGACTATTTGACTTTTTGCCGAAGTCAAAGGAATTGTTTGTTGTTGTTGTTTCTGCATTATATTTCGCGACCATAATTTTTTGAATTTGTATATTTTGTCATCGACGCAAAGAAGCAACTTAAAGGTATGAGTATGCGGGGCATGCGTGCGGTGTTATTTATGAATAAACACACTTTGCTTTGTTGTACGGCGCTTGCGTCTATGAATGAAAATGTTATTGTTGTATTCGATTTGAGTTTTGTACTTTTGTACGACAGAAGCAAAAAATAATTTCGAGGTACAGAGTAATGGAAGTATGTATGTATATATATTATATGCAAATAATTTCATTAAAGCTACATAATATAATTAAAAGTATTATGACTTGAATTTGAAAAATAATTTATTTTAGGAAAATACATACATATATACATAAATATGTACATATGTATGTACATATGTGCCTGTAAATTAAAAAAAAAGGCATGCATAAAGTCATTCAGGCAGAGCCAATAATCCATTATGCATTCATACTGCCAGGTCACTAATGCGATCACTCATAAAACTTCTCTATTCCTTAAGCTATTTGTTATAAGAGGAAGAAGCATAAGGCAATAAAAACAACTACCGCACAAACCCTCCTTCCTTCTACACTTCATCAACAAACAGTTTCCTCAAGCGAAGTCAAACTCTGCCAAATATCAAAATTTTATGTTGAGCAAAAGTCGCAAACTCATACATTCAAAAGTACCTACATATGTGTATACAAAACACAAATACACACCAAATATTGTGCGATCCCTTTTCCCTTACTCCCGCTACCGACAAGCCGTCTCGGTGACCAAAAATCCAAAAATCAGAAATTCAAGTTGATCTGAAGTTAAAGACACATACATTCAAAGACATCAATGTGTATACGAAAAACTTATGCATGCCTACACAAATTGTCAATTCTCTTCCCTTGTACCCGCCATCCACAAGCAATTTCACTGCTTCGGCAACTTACGATTTTTACAAACGACGGCAAGCTGAAAAATATAAAAATTATGTTCAGCGAAAAAATCTATTGAAAGAAGCAAAACAAAACTTCTCGTTTACTGAGATTTGAACCCGAGACAACAAAATTAAATCCAAAGCAGCATAACCACTACGCCACAGACTACTTCAAATACGCGCTATCTAAATAATTAATTGATGATGGCTTGACGGTAAAAACGGACAAATCTTCAATTTACAAAAGCCTAATATATGTACGTACGTACAGAATTTACAAAATACGCAATAATATTCAAATCAAATATATGACCCATTTGATTTATTTTTAATATTATGTTATATATAAATTATATTATGTTTTAAATTTTTTTTTTTAATAATATAAGTAAGATTTAAAATGAAAAAATAATTTTTTTTTATTTAAATTAAATTTCAGGCCATCCGTATTCCTTTGGTTAAAATGCCAAAGCCCAGAAAAATATTAACACAAAGAAAATAATTGCATACGATTTCTTTGCGTTTAGCAGAAAATCAGTTGACCATACTGCTAATAACATTTATTTTTTTCCGACGGCTGTTAAATTTGGGTGTGGTGAATCCCTTTCCCAAAGTTTTTAAGGACATGTATGATGTGGATCGAGGATGCAACGAATTTGCACCTTCTCGTTGTTATAAGTTCTCTGCTGTACGACCACAAACGTAGCCAAACGTAACCAACAAAAAGAACTGAAGCAACTTTCTGTCAAGGCTGAACAATCACAGAGGTAGTATTCAATGGACTCTTCCTATCATTCGGTGAAGGATTATAAGACATATTGAGCTTTTTGCGCCCAATTTTGGTTGTGAACATTTTTTATATAAATTTGTTATAAATCTACACTATCACCTATTATTAACAAAATATCTGCGTGAGAAAATGAGCGAAGGCAATTGTAATTGTACTAGGGCGCTTTCAGTTTTGCAGCACATTTATATGCGCTGGATCGCTTCATTCATGTTATTTAACTTTATTTTATTGATTCTAATACAAATACATTATAAATGCAACATTTTTGTTCTTGTTAATGTGTTCTATACATTTCTTCCGAAAAATATTACAAATCTAATTACTCTTCTCAACTTCGTAACGTTCGTAAGTTCAAGTTTTGTTAAAAAAAAAGTCCCAGGTCGGAGGCCTGGTACCGTAGTACGAGTATGTATATAAAAAAATTGGAAAATAATGTATGTATGCTCAGAATGCCAGACCTATTTGGCTAAATAATTTTTCAGTTGTTTATATTTATCAGAAGTTTTCTATAAAGCAAAATCAATTTTTTTCTTGGAAACGATTTTGGAACCAATGTATTCGAAAAAATCGCATTTATGATTCGATTTTCTTCCGATTTGGTACGTACATAGGTAGCTTTTTGTCATTTCGAATTGAAAGAATTTGGTTATACCAGCTTTCAAAATTATAGAATATTAATTTAAATAAAAAAATTAAGTAATTTTGCTCCATATTTATATAGATTTGTTTAATAAAATACTCTGTGTAAATTAAATAAATTAGTCATATCACAAATGGTCACACTATTAACATAAGTGAACAAAAAGTTTAGTGTTATTCTCACAATTTCGTAGTGATGATTTACTTACAAATAAATAAAATTGCCGCTCCACCAAACCAAAGCGTAAAAAAACTACAAAAAGGTTGTTAGACTGAAAAAGACCAGAAAAAATTATATATATTGTGGCGAAAATGCGAAGCGAATGACAGATGAAAGAGAGGACCCGACAACTGGCATGTTCTAGAGCGAGAAACGAGAACATTGGTTAGCGAGAACGCTTCGATTATTCGTTAGCGAGAACGCCTCGATTATTCTAGACGGTTGGTTGCGAGCGGCCGACTACTATATAAGAACGACATTCAGCTGCCAAATCAATCACTGGTGAAGTAAAAGCGTTGGAGTTTCCTTTCCATTGAAGTAATAAAAACAGTACATTGTGAAAGTTGTATACAAGTGATTGTAAATAGTAAAGTAAATTGTAATTGAATTGTGAATTACTGAGTAATAAAAGGACATTAAATAAAGTCTTTATAAATAAAGAGACTGCAAATTAAGTTGGCGATTTTTATTTAACAATCCAGAGATCGTACCCGAAGGATTTGGGAAATCATCGAGGTTAATCAGCAAAATCGTAAGAATTGGTGTCAGAAGTGGGATTGTTACCTCCTCTCAAGAAGGAGTTGGCAAAGCGAGGATTGTCTACAACAGGAAATAAGGCAGAGCTGCAATCAAGACTGCGAGAAGCAATGGAAGTCGAAGGTATCGACTTGAGCCAATACGAATTCCGCCGCGAGGATGAAGATGTATCCTTGAAGAATGTTGACAAGGAAGTGGCTATTGATTCTGCGAAGGAGTTGGAGCAGCCATCAAGTAAGATTCAAGAAAAGGCTCCTAGCTCATCTGCTGGTATGGACATGAACATGTTATTGGCTGCAATATCACAAAAGCTGGAAGCGCAGGATGCCCGTAATTCACAAAATATGTCTGTAATCGATGCCAGCATATAACAAAAAATGGATGCACAGAATGCCAGCATATCACAAAAGATGGATGCCCAGGATGCCAGTATCTCACAAAAGCTGGATGCCAAAATGTCTGCGATGAATACCGACATTACACAAAAGATGGATGAACAGGATGCTAAGCTGTCACAAAAGTTTGATGGATTAGAAGGAACAATCGTACAAATACAGCAAGATCTGGTGAAAGAAAATGCAGAACTTAAGGAAAGACAGGATCTAATTGAGACCAAAGTCAACGCATTGGAAGGACGTTTCCGGGATTTGCAGTTAAATCGTTCGACCACTTCAGTGAACGCTCCCAAGGTAAAAACACCATCTTTCAACGGGAAAATTCCATTTCAAGTCTTCAAGCTCCAGTTTGAGAAAACGGCTGAAACAAATAACTGGAGCATGGAGGAAAAATCTGCTGCACTATTCGTTGCGTTGGAAGGACCTGCAGCAGAACTTTTACAAACTATACCTGATTATGAGAGATTTGATTACCACGGATTGATACGAGCCGTGGAAAAACGCTATGGTAGCGACAAAGATGACAAATTTACCAGATGGAGTTAGAAAAGCGTGACCAAAAACCCAACGAATCTCTACAGGAATATGCTTCGGAAATTGAGAGATTGGCTCATTTAGCCATCGGAGACGCATCGGGTGAGCATCTCGAAAGGGTGAAAATACAAAAATTCATCAGCGGCATAAAAGACGTTTACACCAAGCGAGAGCCATATGTGAATCCAAAGTTAACATTCGCTGAAACAGTGGCGTATGCTCAAACACGTGAAATGGCAGCACTCATAAGCAGACCAGCATACAAAGCCAGTAAAGTGGAGGTTGAAACACCAGATGTGATGACCGAAATATTGAGAACTCTGAAGTCGTAAGAAGGAATGAATCCTTCTGGTGGCAAGAATCAGGCTGGAAAATGCTTTAAATGTGGAAAGCCTGGTCACTTCGCACGCGAATGCAAAACTGGTTACAGCATACAAGAAGGACAGCGAAAACGGAAGGCTGACGAAGATAAACCATCAACTTCTCAGTCGTTAAACTAAAACGAGCAGTCTAAAGGGGCGTATGCTGGCTCCTGCAATTGAATGCTCCATAATCTCCGTCTCGCAAATTGGTAGAAAAACGAGCAACATTACTATTGGTGGATATGTGGATGGACGAGCGCGGAAATTAACAGTGCATAAGGGCGCATCACACTCCATCATTCGAACTGACTGACTGACTGACTGACGCTAAAGAAGTGAGACCATTACCTGGAGCAATATTGAAAACGGCGACTAGTGAGGATACCCAACTAGTGGGAGAAGTAACATGTGAGGTAACAATTGGGAATGTGACGGTGTTACACAGTTATATAGTCGCGCAGATCGTAGATGAGGTAATCATAGTAGTGGACTTCTTGATGAATCAAGGTATCAAGATCGACTTGAATAAAAAGATTATGGAGTATAAGAACATGGAGGTACCACTAAAAATTGGCTGCGATTTCACATACAGCAGCAAACAAGTGGTCTTAGAAGGCAGTGAACTGATTCCACCAAAGTCAGGAGCAGTTGTTTGGGCGAAAATTAATGGAGATTGTGAGACAAACAAATTGTTGGTTGTCGAAGCAGCACAGAATTCTACACCGGACGTACTTATTGGTAAGACACAAAAGAATGGACGCATTCCAGTGAGAGTATTAAATGACTTAAGATCTCCAGTAAAAATTTATAGTGGAACTGTATTAGGGCAATGTCAGGAGGTAGAAGCCGTTATTAACAGCAATGATTCATCTGGAATCGACTCTATTGGCAGCAAGGACATGGAAGAAGATATAACTGCACGGACGCAAGGGTTGGAAGACAAGTAAAAGCACAAGGCCAGCCAGATGATCCGTAAATACTGCAACAAATTCGACAAGGATGGCAACAAACCAGGCAGGACCAACGTAGTGAAACATTGCATTGATACTGGTGACGCAAGACCGATTCGTCAAGCTCCTCGAAGCGTTACACTAGCTAAACGTGACGCTGTTGGCCAAATAATCAAGAAAATGAGCGAAAGCGATGTTATCGAACCATCGGCAAGTCCATGGAGCTCTCCGATAGTACTTGTGAAGAAGAAAGATTGCCAGGATCGATGATACACTAGACTCGTCAACTGGCACAGAATGGTTCTCAACACTTGACCTTAAGAGCGGGTATTGGCAAATAGAAGTGAGTGAAGAAGATAAAGAGAAGACAGCCTTTAGTGTTGGCAACGGTCTATGGCAATTTACGGTAATGCCATTTGGGTTATGCAACGCTCCTGACACTTTTGAAAGATTAATGGACCATGTGCTCAAAGGACTACACTGGAAGACTTGTTTGGTGTATCTGGACGACATCATCGTATTGGGAAAGAGCTTCGACGAACATCTGAGTAATTTGGAAGAAGTTTTCCAGAGAATAGCTGGCGCTGGTCTTAAACTAAGTCCTAAGAAGTGCTCTTTACTCAAGAAGGAGATGAATTACTTAGGTCATCAAGTAACCACGAAGGGCGTTTGTACTGCGAAGGAAAAGATAGAAGCAGTGAAGGATTGACCGAGACCCAGAAATTTGCATGAATTAAGAAGTTTCCTTGGGCTGTGTACTTACTATCGCCAATTTGTTCCAAATTTCGCCAGCGTAGCTCATAGTCTCCATGAACTCACAAGGAAAAATAGATCTTTCGAGTGGAAAACTGAACAAGAGGAGGCTTTCCAAGCTTTAAAAGAACGACTATGCACTGCACCTATGCTAGCGTACCCGGTTCCAGGTGCAACATTTATTCTGGACATAGATGCTAGTGGTTATGGCATAGGAGGTATACTTTCGCAAGTGAACACACAAATGTCAGCAAGAAGATCCGGACTTGGAATTGGTAATGCACGGATTGGAGGTGAACAGACGGCCAAGTAAAGAACAAATGGCAGTGGAAAGTCCCATCGCGAAAGCATACTGGGCACAATGGAACAGTTTAGAGTTGACATCTGGCTGTTTGCATAGAATATGGGAAAGTGAATATGGCCAGTGCTCTCGAAAGCTTATAGTAGTTCCGAAGTTAAGAATTCCGGATGTTCTTAAGGAATTCCATAATGGTCCTAGAGGAGGGCACCTAGGCATTACAAAAACGCTGGAGAAGATCAAGCAGCGGTTCTATTGAGTTGGCTGTCGTCAATCTGTCGCTGAGTGGATCGCTAATTGCACGGAGTGCATAGCAGCTAAAGGACCAAAGTCACGAAGTCATGGGCAGATGAAGCAGTATAACTCAGGTGCACCATTTGAGCGGGCTGCCATGGATGTAGCCGGTCCATTCCCTATGAGCAAACAAGGAAACAAATACGTTCTTGTGGTTATGGACTACTTTAGTAAATGGCCTGAGGTCTACCCAATTCCAAACCAGGAAGCGAAATCAGTTGCGGATGCATTCACTCACAATAGGGTTACCAGATACGGTGCGCCTATAGAATTGCATTCAGACCAAGGAGGAAACTTTGAATCGGCGGTGTTCCAGTATTCGAAAAACACGAACGACAGCCCTGCATCCTCAATCAGATGGCATGGTAGAGCGATTCAACCGGACCCTGGAAGAGCACTTGCAGAAAGTAGTGGACAAGCATCAAGATGATTGGGATGTACGCATACCGCTTTTCCTGATGGGATATCGGTCCGCAGTGCATGAAATAACAGGTCGAACACCTGCGAGGATACTGTTTGGTAGTGAACTTCGGTTGCCCAGCGATTTAAAATTTGTAATAACTGGTGATGCGAGAAGAATTGGGAAGGAAGCGTCTACTGTTCTCGAGTAAGAGTTAAGAGAGATACATTCTCTTGTGAGGCAGCGAACTCAAATTATGAGTGACAAAATGAAGGCTAGGTATGACAAGGCGATGAACTCCGAAGGCTTCCAAAATGGAGATTTGGTGTTGCTGTACAATCCACAACGAAAGAGAGGGTTGTCCCAAAAACTTCAATGCAATTGGGAAGGTCCATACAAGATAATCAAACGACTAAACGACGTAGTGTATCGAATCCAAACTGTAGGGAGGCCGAGAAACAAGATGAAAGCGGTTCACCTAGAGAGGCGTGCTGCTTTTGGAACTGCGAATATGTGTGATCGGGACGATCCGACTTAGGTGGAGGGCAGTGTGGCGAAAATGCGAAGCGAATGACAGATGAAAGAGAGGAGCCGACAACTGGTATGTTCTAGGGCGAGTAACGAGAACATTCGTTAACGAGAACGCTTCGATTATTTGTTAGCGAGAACGCCTCGATTATTCTAGACGGTTGGTTGCGAGCGGCCGACTACTATATAAGAGCGACATTCAGCTGCCAAATTAATCCCTGGTGAAGTAAAAGCGTTGGAGATTACATCACATTGAAGTAATAAAAGCAGTACATTGTGAAAGTTGTATTCAAGTGATTGTAAATAGTAAAGTAAATTGTAATTGAATTGTGAATTACTGAGTAATAAAAGGACATTGAATAAAGTCTTTATAAATAAAGAGACTGCAAATTAAGTTGGCGATTTTTATTTAACAATCCAGATATCGTACCTGAAGGATTTGGGAAATCATCGAGGTTAATCAGCAAAATCGTAACGTTGTATATATGTATATATAAGTATATAAGAACAAAAAGCAACGCAGACTAGACAGTTAGAGTTGCCAAATAGCTGCCTTCCAAAATCTCTCGATGTGAGAAAAATGGGACTGAATCGCTCCCTACCGCATGGAAACGTTATCCAAAGCGAACAGCGCTACAATATCACGATATCCTCTCGGAATAGCACCAGCAGCGAAGAAAATGAGCCTTCCGATTTAGTAGGCAACTCCAGGAAAACTTTACCAGCCATATGGAATCAATGGCCACTTATGGCAACTCCCCTGTTCAAGAAATTAATAGAATTAGATAGTAAAAATAACTTCCATGTAGTTTCCATTAAAATGGGTAAAATTCCGGAAGTAAAAATTCAAACATACGGAGATGAGAGATATCGCAAGGTGGCAGGTAATTTCTAGAAGGACAAGAAAACATTCTATACCTTCCAACTCAAAAGTAGTAGAAGCTTAGCCGTTGTACTTAATGGCATAAAACACAGTGTAAGTCCTTCAGACATAGAAAACACTCTGAGAGAATGTGGTTTCACTGTGCGTACCAAGTGCACGTGTGGTTTGTGGAGATTTACACAGCTCAAAAGTTTGTATGAAACCAAAAACGACTTCCCATTCTAAAAAATGTAGAGATTGCGATGAGAATCACCTTGCTAATTAGAGACCAATTTTGTATCCTACGCCCAAGTACTACGAGGGGGAACCTCAGCCACCAATGCAAGAAACGTCTATCCCGTTCGCAAACTCACTTGAAAATACGTTAATTATATTTATACGTATGGTTCAAGACCATATGACATCCATTCAAACTGAAAGATTTACTTAAAAATTCAAATAAGTTGCATCAAGCGATTTTATCTAAGCCATGAACAGCATCAATATATTTTTCTTGAACGCTAACGGCTTGTACCGACATAAAAACAAGCTTCAAGTCTTCATAGAAAGTCAAGTAATAGATATAATGCTAATATCGGAATCTCATTTAACCAAATTTAACAATTTCAATACTGATGAATTTGTGGTTTATGACACCAAACATCCTGATGGAAAAGCCCGCGGTGGAACAGGAACACTTTTTCGGTAAAAATAAAAAATTATGTCATGGAAGAGTTTTGTAAGGATTACCTTCACTCCACCTCAGTTCATATATACGATAGCTCTGGTGAAATAAACATGTTTGCCATTGATTATCCTCCACGTTATTACATCTCTGAAACTCAGTTCACTGGTTTTTTTCTAAACTAGGTAAAAGGTTTCTAGTAGCAGGTGATTACAGTGCAAAACATACTTTCTGGGGGTCTAGGCTAATATCTCCAAAGGGTAGAAATTTATACAAAACCACTCAAAATAACAGATTTGAACGGACAGCCAACATACTAGCCGACCGATCTAAGTAAAACTCCAGATCTGATTGACTTTGGAGTAACTTGTCGTATCAATAGAGCACAGGTAAACGTAAAAATCACTTTTTGACTTATCGTCTGATTACTCACCTTGCTTAAGCTCCTTTAGCACAATCCCAAGTTTCAATGAATTGCTACCAGTTTTAAGCACTAAATTCACAAATTGGCTTAAATACAAAAAATTCATAAGTTCGCATTTAAAATCGCACACCCTCCTTAAACCAGTATCAGATGTCGACAATGCAGTTGAGGGCTTTACAGCATTACTGCAATTGGCAGCGAAAATCTCAACGCACGGCCCGACCAATAGCCACAGGAAACAAAGTTTCAATGGTCTCCTGGGTAAAGACGTTACAAGTTTGGTAACCAAGAAGAGGCAACTTAGGAGATATTGGCAGAGGTCTCGTTCCACCACGTTGAAACATGAGCTCAATAGATACTTGAAAGAACTTCAGGTAATCTCTTCCAAAAATATACCACACTTTCAGAAACTGTAAGCCAAACCCACCGGAGATTTATAATTATCGAGATAATTAAAGTTAAAGTGGCAAAAAATGTTGACTTTTACTTTACTAATTTGTGTCGAAAAAAATATGCAATGATTAAATTTGTTTTTTCTACTTGACAGAATAAAAATAATACTTGTAACCGCATGTGAACATATAAAAGTAGATTTATTGCAACATATATGGAACATAAGTACGCATGGTATGTTAAAATTTAATGATAAATATGTGAATAGTTTAGTAGCAAATTTTTAATAATTTAATAACAGTAATAAGTTAAATGTAATAAATAAACATCTACAACAAACACTCGTGCGAATTTCATAAAGATTGGAGTATTCCTTTGGCTAAAACTAGTTTGGTATATTGAAGGAAAATCCAATATTACCAATGACATTAAAAAGAAAGCTTCTAGATATGATAGGATAACGGGTGATATGATAAATGAGATTCCACAGGTCGCAATAAAAGAGATGCTTTATATATATTAATAGCATATGTAGTTTGCACAATTTTCCGAAATTTTGGAAGCTCTCGAAGATTATTATGATCACTAAGCCAGGCAAAGATCTAACTCTGGTAGGCTCAAATAGGCCTATTAGATTAATAACGACTTTCTCCAAGATATTCGAAAAACTTTTATAAAAGAAAAAAGCAACAGATTTTAGAATCGAAACTGATCATACTATGCCACCAATTCGGCTTTAGAGAAAAGCATAGCACAATAGAGCAGGTGCAGAGAATCGCTAAAAACATAAGACCAGCTTTTGAAATAAAACAATATTGTACCGCAGTCTTCGAGTATGTTGCTATACCCGAAAATGTTATTATACCCGAATGCACTGAGAGGCACGCTTCCCTTAAATATTTATGCCTTACTACAAAGCTTCCTTAGTATCAGAAAATTTCGGGTTCGGCAAAAAAGTTACTTTTAGTCCTATGAAATATTAGATGGTTTTTCACAAGGAATTGTGTCAGAGCCCATCTCATATTTAATTTATATAAGCGATCTTCCCACATAACGAAACCTCATTACATCAACTTTTGCTTATAGCAGTGCTTAGTATACATTCGAACACCGTTACGGCCACTTATAGATTACAACATTTAAAAATATTGAAAGAATTGCTAACTACATTGAGCATTAAAGTTAATGAGTCTAAGTGTATACAAGTAACATTTACCTAAAAAAACATTCAAGCCCATCAATCTCTATAAATGGTAATATAATACCGCATAAACAATTCGTAACATAATTGGGAGTTAGATTGGATCGAAAACTCATTTGGAAAAACTACATAGATAAAAAGATTACCCAAAGTAAATTGAAAATTGGAATATAGGTCCTAAGCCCAAACTTAGCTGAGAAAACAAAGTATTATTTTTTAATATGGTTATAAAGCCATCTTGGACATACGACATCCAACTAAGTACAGTCTCAATCCGTAAAAGAAATATGCAAGGAACCGTAACAAAGGAGATAGAAAAACTTCGCAAAAATTACTCGTTAAAGTTATCTAAGCACCAAAACTTTCTAGCTAAAAGTTTATTACAGCAGAACTACCTCAAGCGATTAAGGAGAAAGGATTAAGAAAGTTTGCGCTGTGATTATTGTACTACATGGGCGATCTTTCCATCTATATCTTTAAATACGCTTATTATAATTTACATAATTTACTATCTGCTATCGTTTAAATTACTAATTTTG
Organism: Neoceratitis asiatica; assembly: GCA_030068015.2. Lineage (NCBI taxonomy): Eukaryota > Metazoa > Arthropoda > Insecta > Diptera > Tephritidae > Neoceratitis > Neoceratitis asiatica. Next base: position 9,996,553 of record CM061529.1, read on the forward strand.
TTTTGTTAAAGCTAAATTACATATATATATAATTTTTGCTCCTTGCTTACTTTGTTAATCCATACATTAGTAATGATTAACCTATATTATATATAAGAATTACCTAAATAATTTTTTTAATTATTGTTAGTTTCTGGAAGGAATGATTCAATAAAATACTTGAAATACTTATTATTTTTTCACTATGGTCGCCCCTCGGCAGGGAATATCAATCCCTTCGAGAGTAGTATTGACATGAAATAAAAAGCTTCTCATAAAAATCCATCGGCCATTCGGAGGTGGCTTAGAACAAACTGTAGCTCCCTCCATTAGTTGGAAAAACTTTAAGACACGCAAAATAAATGGGAGGAGGAGTTCGGCAGAAAATCGCTCAGCGGTTACAAAGCGCCAACTATATATAATGTACAATAAAATGTTGGACGACGTAAATTTAGTGCAAAATTAGTCAGAATGTTAATCAAATTTAAGAGGAACGTGAAGAAGAAAACGAAAATGAACAAATAGAAACCCACTGTTTATAATATAACTCTTTAATTAATTCCATGGAATCGGAATACTAATTACATTAAAATTGTAACTATGGTTTTATATTACCCCACGAACCAGTTTTTTCCGTTCTTTAATTAAAAGCATATTATTGTTTACAATGTCATTCAATTAAGCACATGTGATGGGGTTATAGTTATACTTCTGAGCGTCAGGCCATACAGGAAATACGATGAGCAGCTCAAGGACAAAAGATTGTAAGCCCTATATTTATTACGAATATAAAGAAGCGCAGGTTTGTCATTGGCTTTGTGGTGGGAGAGAGACTCTGGCACAAAGTACTCTCGTTTACCCACAATCCGCATCCAAGCAAAGTTCTTCAATTTATCGCTGATCTGCGTACACTCCCAAACCGAAGAAGTACTTGGTGACTTTAACGCCAGGGTGGAAAAAGTAAAAGAAGTAGCAAAGAACAAAATAACAGATTCCGAGACAAAAGAAACTATCAAAGTTACTTGGCTGCCACCCGAACAAAGGACTCGAAACTAGATCGACTATTGTGGTAGACGGAAGACACGTGTCCAGTGCCGTAGGTGCGTATACTATACGGGGACCACTACCTTGAAACAGCCATCTGTGCTGTTAAAAACACATGTCAATAAACACAGGGAAGTCGAAAAACTGCAATCACAACAGACAGTTTTCTACTCGACTTGCTCTCCTGCTTTCTGAGAACACTTTTCATCAAGGTGTAAGGGAACTGTGAGACGCTATTCCTAAATTCCTACATATAGCTGAAAGTTATTGGTTTTCGAAAAATTCAAGAGATGTGATAGAACGATGAGGACTGCCATACCACAGTGGAGAGAAAGTAGACTGTCTATCTTGACACGTTTCGATCGACCGCGGAGCGAACGGTACGGGAAAGAAATCGAGAGTTTAAAATAGAAGCGATTCGCATTTGCAGAGAGAATAAGAGAGAGGCTGAAATGCGTGAGTATGAAGAGCTTGATGAGATAACCAACAGGGAAATGCACGCAAATTTTATAAAAAAATGAGACGACTTTAAAAAGTTATCATTACCGCAGATTCCTCCGGTAGGAGCGATGAAGGGGATCTGCTGACCGACGATCAGAGTATGTTAAATTTATGAAGGGAACACTGTCTGCTTAGTTGCAGTGAAGATGAAATACCCGGGGAAATACCCGACGAACTGAAACCCACAATCGATGATGAAGGAGGAGCGAGCTGAGGCTTATCTGCAGAGCTATTCAAACATGCCGGCGAAGAAATGCCAGCACCAACTACTGGTTGGTCTGACGAAAGCATGCCTGACGATTGAAACATGTATGCCCAATCCACAAAACGGATGATCCCGCAATCAGCGCCAATTACCGTGAGATAAGACTCTTAGTATCGCATACTATGTTCTATCACGCATATTGTGAGAGATTGAAGCCCACTGTAAACGAAGAGATTGGACCTTATTAGTGCCGTTTCAGGCCAGGCAAATCTATCATTGACTAGAATTTAACGTGTGCCAAATCCTGGAAAAGACCAGTGGGAAAAGAATTGGAAAGCTTCATACGAGGTGATTCTTTTTCGCGTAACTTCTTCAACTTAATGCTGAAGCCACAATCTTCTATAACAGCAGCGCCATATGACAATCAGCGTATTCCTGTACTGGCTACCACTGTAACTTTGAAGTTATTGATAATTTCTTCTATAACTCCAACGTAGAATCATTCTTGTCAACAGGTGCTTTTTTTCGCCGTCCTTCCCGTCTTACGAAGTGACCTAATTTTCCACAATTAAAACTTTTGCCAGCTTGATTCTTCATGTTGACACCAGAATGATTCATTCCTTCGATTGACTTCAGAGTTTTCAATATTTCGTTCATCACATCTTGTGTTTCTACTTCCACTTTACTGATATTGTACGCTGGTATAATTATGAGAGCCGCATTTCATGTGTTTGAGCATGCACAACAGTTTCAGCGAATGTTGTCTTTGGATACGCATATGTCTCTCGCTTGGTGTTTATGTCCTTTATTCTGTTTATAAACTTCTGGACTTATACGCTTTCGAGGTGCTCCCCAGATGCCTCCCCAATAGCTAATTAGCTAGAGAGCTAATCTCTCTATGTCTCAATTTCGGAAGCATATTCTTGCAGAGATTCGTTGTGTTTTTGGTCACGCTGTTCCAGATCCATCCGGAAAATATGCCTTCTGTGCTCGTTACCATAGCGTATTTCCAGGGTTCTCATAACTGCCCCATAGTTATCTCTCTCATTTTCGGGAATAGTCTGCAAAATTTCCACTGCTCCAATTCTTTAACTTAGCCTTCTTCTCGAACTGGTGCTTAAAGATCTGGAAGGGCGTTGCGCCATCAAACGATGGCGCTTCTAACCAGAGCCCGTTCATCGATATTCTTGGAAGATTCAAATGTAAATCTCGGATACGACTTTCCAGCTCGTTGACCTTCTCAATTAGTTGCTCTATTTTATCTTGCCGTTCTTCTATTCTATCCTGTCTTTCTTTAAGTTCTGCGTTTTTTCACCAAATTTTCCAGTATTTATGCAACTATCTTTTCTAAGGATGATCCAAGTGCATCCAATTTTTATGACAGCATAGCATCTTGAGCATCTAACATTTGTGACATGTTGGAATCCTGTGCATCCAACTTTTGTGTAATGCTGGCATTCATTGCAGACATATTTTGTGAATTACGCGCATCCTGTGCATCCAACTTTTGTGAAATTGTAGCCAATAGCATTTTCATGTCCATACCCGCTGATGAGCTAGGACCATTTTCTTCTATTTTACTGCTACTACTCCTTTGCAGAATTAACAGCCATCTCCTTCTTTATTTCCTTCATCCTCGCGACGGAATTCGTATTGACCATTTTTTAATTCTTATCTTCTGGCATTTATTTAACAATTAAATCTGAAATCTGAATTATCTCGATAATTTCTCAAATCCTTCGAGTCCGATCATTGGATTGTTAAATAAAAGTCGCTAACTATGCTTGCAGCTTTTTAATTATAAAGAATAAAGAATTTATTTCTCAATAACTAACAATTCACTTCACTATTTATAATCACTTACAATAAAACTTTCAGAATGTACTATTTTTACTTCAAAGTAGTGTTATCACCAACGAGTTCACTTTTCGACTGATTAGCGCTGCAGTTGTTCTTCGCCCTTATATACTAATCGATTGTAACTAACGCTTGGAATGGATTAACACTCTAGAACATGTCAGTTATCGGCTTCTCTCTTTCATCTGAGATTCGCATCGCATTTTCGCGGCAATATATTTTGTATATTTTAAGATACATACATATATGAAGCATTGGTACTCTCGATAGAGTGCTCTACTAATAAATATATATTATATAATTTGTTTATGTTTTCTTCGTTTACTTCAGGTGGAAGTTTTCGAATTGTACAATTCGACGTTGGATGTAACGCTGCACAGTTAGAGATGATATGTTCGATGGTAAAATTTCTTCGTTACGGAATTGACAAGTCCTGTTACGGAATTGACAAGTCCTGTTTTGATTTAAAATATTTGTGTTCATTTATTATGCGGCTGAGCTCGTCGAAAGCAATTAAAAAGAGAGTGACTGATAAAGGCGAACCTTAAGGTATGCCGTTTTGCAAAGCCCAACAATTTGTTACAGTGTGGTTTGCACTTGCTCTGAATTTTCGATTTAACAGAAAGTTTTTATGTAATTTATTATTTTTTGGCCCCACTTCCAAGCCAAACGCGCTTTTTTCATATCTACAGATATAAGAGACGTGTGATTTCTGCTGGGTATATTGTTCGAAATATGCTCATCTAGACGAAGAAATGCGTTCATGGTGTTACTACCGGACTTGAATGCAGTCTGGTTATTAGAAAGTATCTGTTTTGGAGGTACCACATAAGAATTCGTGATAACATTTTTCCATTGGCTTTTGACAAGCAGGGGATAAGAGATATAGGCCTGTATCCTTCAGTAATTTTTTTGGCTTATTTGGTTGCGGTATGGGTACAGTAAAAGCCTTTTACCATTGCTGTGGTATAATATTTGTGTCAATGGTAAGGTTATATAATTCACCGAGCTTGGGAGTTGCTGTAGAGTATATTATCTTGACCAGGGGTTTTTCCTTTGAGAAAGCTTAGGCATCCATCGAGTTGTTGTAGTGAAAATTGATCTTCTATTGTACACCCCTTTTGTTTAGTGGATATAATACATTTATGGTATTTTGTATCGATTTTTGTGTTCCATAAACTTTTTATGAGGTGTTGTAATTTATATCGTTAGTAAAATTCGCGAAAACTACACGTATCGACATTTTGGTTTGAATTTAGCATTCGTACTTTTAGTGTTAAGTGCATTTTCGATGGTGGGGTGTTGTTTGAGGAGTTTCCAAATGTCTTTTTTTGCTTTTCTTATTTCTTGGTTCAGTCAATGTGCCATTCCACCAATATGCTGTATATTTCTTTTTAGTTTTTGTGGATGAAATCGGTGTAGTTTTGTATATGCATTGCTTTAGCTTTTTGGGGAAGATCCCAGAGGCTTTATTAGAATTTATCTCAGTTAGGGTGAGGTTTCCTAGGTCACTAGATAGCTGTTTTTTTATTGGTCCCACTTTTCTTTTTTCAAAATAATTTTTTTGGGAGTTTGAAAGCTTCTGCTAGGGGACGAGGTGAGCAGCGTTAAATTAATTTTTACGTGGCCGCTACCGTTTAGCTCGTTATTAACTTTCCATGGATGAAATGTTAAGTGGTGGAGTGCAAAGTTTCAGTTTTATCGTTTTGTGATTTTTTAATCCTTTTTTCTTTTGCTTTTATATATTATTCGAGTACGTTTTTGTTGTAGTCAATGTTATTTTTGTTGATTGTTTCCATAGCTTCCTTAAACGAGTATTTACTTACGTTTCTTGTATTTCAATAAATCTTGTGTTTCTTGGAACGTGGGACGATTTTTGTTGCAGTTTCAAACAAGTTGTGCAATGTTTAGCTGTGTGGCCGATTGAAAAACAGTTTTTGCACTGTATAGGCAAATCCTATATTTATTTTTTTGGGTGGAGTGAAGGTGCTGAAGGAGACAATGTGGAGTGGAATGTCATTGAGTTTTCCTTTCACGTTCCTTCTAATTTTTTTACATTCCACGGCGCCTTGTTGCTTCAAACCTACTTCGATTTTCTTTTCGCTTAGAATTGTTAAAGCTTCAGAATATACTACACCTTTTAAAATATTAGCATTGGTGAAGGGAGACAGAGATATTGCACATTGTGGCGATTATGCAAAACGAATGTCAGATGAAAGAGAGAGGCCGATAACTAGCATGGTCTAGAGCGTGTGTTGAGAAAATTCGTTATCGAGGACAATTCAATCATTCCAAGCGTTAGTTACGAACAACTGATTTGGGATGTAAGGGCGAAACACAACTGCAGAGCTAATCAGTTGTATAGTGAACGCGTTACTGATAACACTAGTGTGAAGTGGAAATAGTACACTGTGAAAGTTGTATATAAGTGATTGTAAATAGTGAAGTGAATTGTTAGTTATTGAGAAATTAATTAACATTGAGTAAGTTCTTTATAATAAAAAAGAAGGCGAAGATTAAATTAGATTGTGGGACAAACAAATTGTGGGTTATCGAAGCAGCACAAAATTCTAAGTCGGACGTACTTATTGGTAGAAACCTGGCTAAGACGCAAAAGAATGGACGCATCCCAGTGAGAGTATTAAATGACTTCATAAATGCATGGACACAAGGGCTGGAAGGCAAGTACAAGCACAAGGCTAGTCAGCTTATCCGCAAATACTCCAACATATTGGACAATGATGGCAATAAACCAGGCAGGACCAACGTAGTGAAACATTGCATTGCAACTGGTGACGCAAGGCCAATTCGTCAAGCCCCTCGAAGTGTTTCACTAGTCACAGGTGACGCTATTGTGCCAAATAATTGTGCCAATAATTGAAATGATCGAAAGCGGTGTTATCGAACTGTTGGCAAGGCCTTGTGGCTCGCTGCCTAGAATAAATGATACTCTAGACTCGTTAACTGGCACAGAATGGTTCTCAACACACGATCTTATGATCCTATGAGCGGTTATTGGCAAGCCACGGTGATTCCAAGTTACGCAAGCATAGTGTAACACTTAGAGTTACCACACTAATACCAGCAGTGAAAGAAGAACGGATGCATCTCTATAACAGCAAGAACTTCTACCAAAGCAACGATTTATTACGTAAGCAACGGCATAGGCCAGCAGCACATCACCTATTCCTTCCGAAATTCAATTATTAATCTAAAAAAAAATTTCTTGCAATAATCTATTTAACAATAATCTATTTAAGCATCGGCATGCTTCCACTTTCTGGACTAGCTCAACGGTTGGGATGCGTTGTTGGCCGCTCGCTGTGCCTACGCTACAGTAACAAAAGATATATCAAGCCGAATATATTGGTGATGTTTAAAAAAAAATAAAACTCAAAACTCAAAACAAAGTTACGGAATGAAAAGTTCAATAAGAATCAGTATTGCCCGTTTGTTGTTGACTCGTCCGTCAGGTGGAGTCTATTCGCCCTCTTCTACATATTAATGTGAAGCAATGATCGTTGTGTTAACTCCTTTCATCTTACAACGACCCTATACCTGAAAATGTCTCTCAGTCGGTTGTTCAGTATGTTGGTCTCAGTCTGTCCCTGAGTCAGTCCTCATGTGCGCCAACACAACACCCACGCTAAATATTAAATTAGTAAATAGTAGTTATTATTATGTTTCCTCTTCTTTCCCTTTTTTATTGAAATTACAATTACTTGTTTTTAGTATAAGTTACTATTTGATACTTTCATATTATCATTTGATCCTCTTATTCTAATAGAACTCAATTCATTAAAATAAATATTTAAAGAAATATAAACAAACAAAAAATATATTTGTATTCCCCCTCTTTTATTCTCACTTTTTGTTGTTGTTTGTAGGGAGAGAGCTATCGCGTTTCTATATATCAGTATGTTTGTGTATAAGTTAGCATAACGCGCAGCGACATTGTTATAAGGTGTGCTGATCCTCCTATTTTTTATGCTGGGTTAAGCGTGCACTAATTTATCATGATCATTATGAGCATCATTATCATTGTCGCACAGAAGAGGAGAGTTACAAAGAGAATGCCCTTAAAACAGCATATCAATAAACCTGTTGCTACGCTGATTCGTTATAATGGGATTATCAATAATAATAAAACCGTAACTCCTAATTCTATCTAACAACAACATCATAAAGGCCACAGTTTTAGTGACTGGTACTAAGCAAAGTGGTTGATAAAATAAGAAAGCTAAGTAGTGGAGTTGACGTCGAATAAGCGAGTCATATCGCCATAGTAAAGTCTTATTTAAATCTCATATCGCCATAGTAAAGTCTCATTAAATAAAGAACTCTAATTTAATACACATCAATAACTTGCATTACTTATTACTGTGACACTGAAGGACATCTATAACTGGCGCCCAACTCGAAGGCGCAAAAAAAAAAGGACCTGAGGATCCCTGAGGAGCTGTCTAATATTTTATTAATTAGAAAATCAAATTTTAAGTGATTAATTTAAATATTTCCAAGTGGATAAAATCAGTGAAAAAATAATTAAATTCTTGCTAAAAGAGTTTCTCTAAGAAGGAAGACTCCCTTTTAAATTAAATTATTCATAAATCTTATGATAAAGATTTTCTTAAATTATAGAAAGCCAAATTCATATTAAATCCTAAGTGTTAAAAAAAAAACTTTGTGTTAAGTTTACATAGAGATTGCACCATGTGTTTTCAAGAAACATTTTAATTCCTTTAAAAATTGGCTTTTTGTTAAAAACGATCTAAAGTGTTTATGAGTTTATGTGTGACTTTTGAAAAAAATCGTTATTTGTGTTAATATTTTCTTCAAGAAATATATTAGAAATAAAAAAATAATCTAAATAAATAATACTACTGGAAAAAGTACAGTTTACCCTATTTGCATATAGTTCATTTAACCGAAATGTGGTTTTGAAGATTTTTTGTGGATTCTTTCTGAGCCATAAGAAATACACTCTTGGATATATTTAAAGCATATAATAAATAATAATATAAAAACATTTGACACGTAGCGGGGTTCACCCTTAGCCTTTTCAAATTGATTTCCCTAAAAATATTGTCCTTCTTTTAATTAAGCCTTTATAGAAAACTTTTTGTGTTTTGAATTATAGCAATAATCAATGAGGTAAATCAGAATACGAAGAAGGAATTAGGTGAACAGTTAAGTAGCTTAAATTTAGCAATCAGCCGCCTTCAACCCACAAGTGTTGAATCTTATTTGCCTATTTCAATAAATTCGTCGATTAGAGAAAATAATGCAAGTCTTCATTTAATAAAATCTCTGCCGGAATTCCGGGGTGATTCTATCTCTTATCCCGCATGGCGGAGTGCAGCAATGTTCGCCATAAATTTTTACAAGGAAGGTTCAGAGAGGTATTACGTAGCCATGGGAATATTCAGAAATAAAATTATTGATTATGCTAATGCTACCCTAGCATCGTTTAACACAGTACTGAATTTCAGAGCAATTATGAGTAGATTGGATCAAGAATATTCAGATAAGAGACCATTGTATGTTTTAGAAAATGAGCTAAGCATTCTTAGACAGGGTAATTCCACTATTCCCGAATATTAAAACAAAGTTGAAAAACAATTATCCCTTATAATAAATAAGCAAATTATGAGTCACACTGATAATATCGCGGCAACCTTAAATGAACGCGCTAGAGAAAACACCTTACGAGATTTCATATCAGGCCTTCGTCGTCCTTTGTGTGACATCCTATTCTAAGCTAGACCCAAAGACTTGCCTACTGCCCTTGCAGTTGCTCAAGAGCTCCAATCCAACCATAGGCGTGTCGAATTTGCTGAAGCCTTTGCCGTGGGTAGCGCATTTAAAACAAAAAAGCCAACTCCCACAACATCTCAGTATCAATAAATGGAGCGCAATAAGCCTCAGTTTTTGCGGTCCAACCAAAATACTGCCAACCGGCCAACTCCTATGGAGGTGGATAATGGCCCAAGATTTTATAAGCAGCGTGCTAATATCCAAAATCCTTCCACGTCACAACAACGTAAACAATTATATCAGCCTCATAATGGTAACCCTCAGCATTTATCGCCTAACTTCCCAAATGCGTATAAACGTCATTTTAACCAACAGAATTCAGATCGTTCACACCTTAATAAAATGCAAAAGGTGAACTTTATGGCAAATGGAACAGGGGGTTTGAAAACGAAGAATGCTTAGAAATCATTGATAATTTTCAAGAAACCGAGTATGAAATTGAGTTCGATAGGAATTACGTTTTTGATGACGATCGCGACAACTCAAATGATATGAGTGCCATTGCAGAATACGATGAAGTAAATTTTTTAAACTAACTTCGCTCCTGCCGTTTATTACCAAAAAAAGGTAAAAACGGTCAGGAGCTCCGACTTTTAATTGACACTGGCACATCGAAAAATTACATGAAACATCTCTCCTTTCTTCAAGGAATTAGGCCTTTGGAAAAATGTTTTAAATTGAAGTCGATAAATGGAGAAAATCTAATTAGCAAAAAATGCTTCATTAATATTTTAGACGAGACCTCAACGTTTTACTTACTCCCAAATTTAAATACGTTCGATGGCATAATAGGGTATGATTTTTTAAGACAAATTGAAGGTAAACTTGACTCCATTGAAGAGTATTTATTTTATCTTAATGGCAAGGTTAAATTACAATTTCTTTCGTGTGATGAAGTTAATATGATAACTATTGAGGACGAATCTGTTCCACCTTCGTATCAAACCCAATTTCGTCAAATTATTAATAAGAACATCAATGCTTTCGCTGGCCCTAATATATCGCTTCCATACAATACGACTGTAAAAGACAGAATTCGCACAAGTACAAACGAGCCGATATATTGTAAGAGTTACCCATATCCGATTTCCGTAGCGCCATTCATTAATACCGAAATCAAAAGTCTTCTTAAAGATGGTATTATTCGCGGCAAACCGAAGTTAAGGATGGTAATCGACTTTCGAAAAATAAACGAAAGGACGATTCCGTGGTAATAAATTTCAATCCAGAAACACTAAAGGCATTTGAAAGAATAAAACAGATTTTAGCTTCTGAAGACGTTCTTTTACAATACCCCGATTACAATAAACTGTTTGAGCTTACCACGGATGCTTCCTGTGAAGCCTTAGGGGCAGTTTTGTCTCAAAAAGGACGTCCAATAACAACGATTTCGCGAACACTTTCCGCCAGTGAGCAGAATTATGACACCAATGAGCGTGAGCTGCTCGCTATTGTATGGGCATTACCTGTACGTGATTAAGGACATACACATTTTTACTGACCACCAACCTCTCATATTTGCGATGTCGGAAAAAAATCCGAATGCAAAAATAAAGAGATGGCGCACCTTTGTTGAAGAATTTTCTCCAACTTTTCACTTTAAACAAGAAAAAGACAACAAGGTTGCAGATGCACTGTGAAGACAATTTTCCAACAACTTAAACGAGACAGTTTTATCCGACGAAACTGTGCACAGTGAAACATCGTTAACTGGTACAATTAAAACGCTGAAGTCTCCGGTAAATCAATTTAAAAACCAAATATTAATATCAAAATCTAACACATTTACCAAATCCACCAAAATTTTTTTCAAAAGTTAATTCGCCATACAATTTCTTACGATTCAGTGGAAAGGCTGATACTGTACCTAAAAAGTATCGTCAATAGCAAGGTAATGAATGCGATACATTGCGACCTTCCAACTTTGGCAGAAATACAAAACCGCTTAATATCTGCATTTCCAGGCATTAAATTTTTCCACACCGAAATTTTGACTTAACCAACAAAGAAGATCAGATAGAAACTATAGCAACAGAACACAATCGAGCTCATCGCGGTCTAATGAATATTTTAGTCAAATATCCAGAGATTATTTTTTTCCAAACATAAAAAAATGCTGAAAACAATGATTTCCAACTGCAAGATATGCTTGGAAAACAACCCTCTGATCCTAGGATTGGTAAGACTCCTATTCCAAATCTCCCAGGAGAAATTCTATTTTTATATTTTTATATATATTATGAGCATCATTATCATCGTCGCACAGAAGAGGAGAGTTACAAAGAAAATGCTCTTAAAACAGCATATCAATAAACCTGTTGCTACGCTGATTCGTTATAAAAATCGCGTGATTATTGGGATTCTCAATAATAATAAAATCGTAACTCCTAATTCTATCTAACAACAACATCAAAAAGGCTACAGTTTTAATGACTGGTACTAAGCAAAGTGGTTGATAAAATAAGAAAGCTAAGTAGTGGAGTTGACGTCGAATAAGCGAGTCATATCGCCATAGTAAAGTCTTATTTAAATCTCATATCGCCATAGTAAAGTCTCATTAAATAAAGAACTCTAATTTAATACACATCAATAACTTGCATTACTTATTACTGTGACACTGAAGGACATCTATAACTTATATAAGAGTTAAAGAAAAGGAATCACTCACCTGGTCTGCGCCGTGGTGATGGTACCAACATGCTGGAGAAGAACCTGTATGGGAGAAGACTTCTTACATGTAACACACATACATATTAGCCTAGCTCAAGAGCACAATATATATATGTGGTGAGTTCAGAGGAGAAGGTGAATTTTGAAAAGCGCTTATTTATTCGTCAATATCTACTTTGAAGGAGACAATTCAAACTAACCCCCTCGGATATAAAATACTTGTGCCAAAGCTTTTTCCAATCCTCGAAGCTCTTCGGAAATGCGTTTTTCGGTATAGCCATCAGCTCTTGCTTCGATTTTGACTTGATCTTATCAATTGTGGGAGACAGCTTTCCTTTCATTGGTTTCTTTAGTTTTGGAAATAGGAAACGGTTGCCAAAACTGGTGAATACGGTAGTTGAGGCATGATTATGATTTTGTTTTTGGCCAAATAATCACGTATAAGCATTGATGTGTGAGCTGGTCCATTATCGTGATGCAGACTCCACGATTTCTTTTTCCACAATTCCGATCGTTTGAGCCGTATTGCTTCACGCAAACGTTGCATAACTTCCTAGTAGTATTCCTTATTAACTGTAAAATATTTTGGCAGGAACTCATGATGCATCACACCTTTGTAATCCAAGAAAACAGTGAGCAAATACTTCATCTTTGATCGAACTTGGCGTACCTTTTTCGATTCATCTGACAGCTTCCATTGGGATAATTGAGCTTTGGTTTCGACGTCATAACAATATACCCCCGTTTCGTTACCAGTTATAACCCGTTTGAGCAAACCGGGATCGGTGTTGAAGTCATTCAACAACCCCTGGGCGATACTAATGCGACATTGCTTTTGCTCAAAATTTAGCAATTTCGAAAAACACTTCCCTGCAACACGTTTCATGCCTAAAACATTCGAGAAAATTGAATGGCATGAGCCGATTGATATGCCAATATCCTCTGCAACTTCCCTAATAGTGATTCGATTGAAAATCTCAAGAACAATTTTTAAACTAGTTTATATGTTGTGCCAATATGTGTTTAATTTTGTGTGTTTCATATTTTGAGCTTTTCGGCCATTAATTTTAAAGCAAAAACTGTTATCTTTTCTGCCTCCTACGCGTTTCGATAAATTTTGTATCTTCTTCAGGTAGTCTATTTATTATAGAAAACATAATTACATAATTGTCAAAATACATACAAAGACATTTCTTCCAAACATACCTAAACATGTATGCACTTTTTTAACATAATTGATGTTTTTTGTGGTGTCACATTTTTTAAATTTCATTTCACTACATACTTGTACAATATATAAGATACATTAAACATTAAACATTAACTTCAAATCCTTTTTCCCGCTTTCGCTATGATTGCTGTGTATGCGCAGTTTGTATTGTCCACATCTTCTTTGTAGTTCATAGCACAGTGCGTCCGCTTTGTGCTCGCTGATTCTAACTCATAGCGCTCGTTTCGTTGTTCCTACGTATATTTTGTTGCAGCGTTCGTTTTCTTTGCCAATTCATTTTATTTCATATATAACGTTGTGTTGTTGTTCTTTGTTTATTTTGTCTTTAGTTTTGGTAAAAACTGTGCTGAGTGTGCGATGTGGTCGATGCGCAAATGTTATTGTTTTGTTGGTTATGTAGTTTCCCAGCGATTTGTTGTCTGTTAAACCTGGTATGTAAGTTATGCCAGCGAATGTTCTATTAGCATTTCTTGTATTCTCGTTGTTGTTTGAGCCTTCTATTTTGTTAATTGTTGTTGTTATTAATCTTTCTATTAGTGCGTTTGGGTATCCGTTTTTGTATAATATGTTTTTAATTTTCTTCTTGTTATCGTTTCTGAACTCCTGGTCGCTTAATTTGTAAATTTTTTCAATTAGGTTCAGGGTAGTATTTTTCATTTGGCTCCAAGGATGATAATTTATCATTCTGGATGAGGCCACAGCTTTCGAGAACCAGTTAAAATTAATCTGGTTGATTTCTCTGTGTATTTCAACATCTAGTAAGGTTAACCTTTTGTTTATTTCCTCTTCCGTAGTGAATTTGATCTTTGTGTGCTGTGCGTTGAATGTTCTAAGTATAACCTCCACGTCCGTTTTTTTAATTATCGCAAATATATCATCTACATATTTGTTTATGTATTTTATATATATGCCTTTCCGTCGAAGTTCAGCAATGCTATCGTCGAGTATTTTGTATAGTAGTATATCAGCTACAGTTGGGGATAGAGGGTTCCCCATATATATATGAAATAAAATGAATTGGCAAAGAAAACGAACGCTGCAACAAAATATACGTAGGAACAACGAAACGAGCGCTAGGAGTTAGAATCAGCGAGCACAAAGCGGGCGCGAAAAATAAAACAATTACAACAGCTTTAGCCCAACACTTGACTAACAGAGATCATACAGCAGATTTGGATAATACTGTGGTGCTGGACATTGAGAAAAAAAAACAAAGAAAAGATTAACATTAGAAGGGCTACGGACACAACAAAAAATACACTGTGCTATGAACTACAAAGAAGATGTGGACAACATAAACTGCGCATACACAGCAATCATAGCAAAAACGGGAAAAAGGATTTGAAGTTAATGTTTCATGTTTAATGTATCTTTTATATTGTACAAGTATGTAGTGAAATGAAATTTAAAAAATTTGACACCACAAAAAATATCAATTATGTTAAAAAAGTGCTTACATGTTTAGGTGTGTTTGGAAGAAATGTCTTTGTATGTATTTTGACAACTATGTAATTATGTTTTCTATAATAAATAGACTCCCTGAAGAAGATACAAAATGTATCGAAACGCGTAGGAGGCAGAAAAGAAAACAGTTTTTGCTTTAAAATTAACGGCCGAAAAGCTCAAAAAATAAAACACAAACAATTTTTAAACTATTTCGATTTTTTCCTCGCTTGTTGACGTGGTCGCATCTCCAGAACGCTCATCGTCATCAATATCATCTCGGCCTCCTGTAAAGCACTTGTACCACTTATAAAAACTTTTTTGAGACAAAGTTGACTCACCGAATACCAAGTGCCTTTATTCTACTTTTAACCCAGAATTTTAATACATTTCCTTCGATCCATTTCTGTTGTCAAAAACGAACTACTAATCGACATTGGCTCCTTATGCAAGCACGTGATAAACATGTGTGTCCGATTATAGCAAAAACAAAATATCGATAATCGAATGTACACAGTCCGCGAAAAATCAGATTCACCTTTACCTTTGAACTTACCTCATATAATATATATATATATATATATATATATATATATATATATATATATATATATATATGTATATATATATGTATATATATATATATATATATATATATATAATATTTCTAATTGACCTACGAATCACTTATTAAAGATCTTGCTTGAGTCGAAAGATATAATTCCATGTGAGAGTGTAAAAAAAATAAAGGTTGCGAGTGTGATTAAAAAATATAGATTAATTCATAAAAACAAAACACCAAAGGCAAAAAGATTTGTAGTTAAAATAATATCGCAAAAAAAGTTTTTATAATCACATATCTTCTTCAAAAAATCAGAAATTTAGACCAAAAGTGATAGTGGAATAAGATGAAAAGAATAAGACAATTAAAGTGCAAACAGCTTATAGTTAATAAAAAGAATGAAAGAAAGTACTAAAAAAAAGTTTGAATGATAGAGATTTTTACTGTTAAAAAAATGCAGAATAAAATAAATTTAACAAAGAATAAAGAAAAAAAAGACGTAATATAATGCTCATGATGCTTTTGAAAATTCAACTTAGTTAATTCAAGATTCTAAATACAAAAGAAATCAACCTTGAAATAATTCTAAACACTTATGTGATGACTAATATTAAATAGATTATTGCAAAAAAAAATTTTATGAATACAAAAAAATCGAGGCGTTGGAAATTGAAAATTTAAAATAGTGGGAGAAAATTCATGAAAATGGTAAATTTATAAAAAAATTCTTTTGATAATTAAATTTCGGAAGGAATAGGTGACATGGTGCTGGCTTTTGTAGATGTTCTTGCTGTTGTGGAGATGCCTTCGTTCTTCCTTCACTCCTGGTATTAGTTTGGTAACTATGGAGATGTAGTGCTGGTGAATAGTATCTCCTATTCTTATTATACTCTGTATAAAATCCTAGTGTCACACTCCACTGGTATAACTTGGAGCCACCGCGGTTTGAATAAAAAATCGTGTAAATCTCTTTTAAATTTTACTGGCGACCTGAAAATAAAAGATATTTCGTATTAAGTAAAATATATTTCTTCCTTTTGAACTATGAATGTGTATTCATTCATACATTTGAATATGTATGTATTTCTTCGCGTGTATGACATGTACAAAATGTAATACAAATCCCCAAACAAATCTTTGCAAGATTTTTATTTCTTTTTTACTTTCCTCCAACTCCAGGTAGTTTTATGCTATTTTATTTAATTTTTTCACATGAAGTTATTTATTTTCAATAATTCTCACTTTAAATTTTTTTATTTTTTTATTTTTTTTTTTTTAAATTTTTTTTTAGCACTTCGAAGAAACCTTTCCTTCTTTTCTGTCGACACACAATATTCTGTATCGGTTGGGGTTGCTGGGCATTATATAAGTTTAGTTTGATCTCATAATATAACACAAAAGGTCCGTAATTATTCAGCAAACACACGCACTTTCATCGAGGTGAATGTTGCTAGCATGATGCCCTATTCGGTATTTCTAGGGTTATTTGCTAGGGTTATTTGCTATAATTTGTTAACAACACTCATGTTAACAATTGTATTTATACAGACACATACTCACACTCACGCAGACTCATACTTGAAATACATACTGTTGCTTGTTGTCTCTACCTCATAATCTGCATCCTTTAATGAACACAACTTTCGGTATAAATCATACGATGCAGAGCGCTATACCATCGGTGGTGGCATAGTACGGCGATGTGTCGATGGCAGAATGCGTGGCACTACGAAGAGAAAATTCTGCGTCTCTTACATGCTTATCCCAGTCTCTTTGGTTTCCTTTAATGAACGATCTTATGACCTGTAACACAATTCGGTTCATCCCTTCTGCAGGAATTGCTTGGTTTGAATCGACCGCAGTTCTTATATGTGTTGTGCCATACTTCTTAAAAAACTCCTAAACATGTCGGAGACAAATTGTTTACCATTATCCGAAAGTACATATTCGGGCACACCGAATACGTGGAAAATGTCTTTTTCTAAATATTTGATTATTTCTGCTGAAATGGTTTTACGAAAACACAAGTTTGGACTCATGGTCAACATTACCATCACAACTACGTGGAAACGGGACCATGAAATCTATGAACAAACGTTGAAAAGGTCGTTCTGTAATAAGCTGTTTCCTTAAACTTAAAAACTTGCAGTCCTTTATATGTGTACACACATCAGCTACCATTCCTCGCAAATAATATTTTTCTCGCAATCTTGCGAGTGCTTTATGAATACCACAAAAACCACCGGATAGAGAGCTACCAAGTCGAGTCTTAACTCTTGAATTTCGTCTCCCCTTTCAAACGTCCTTCGATATTTGTAACCGTCCGATACACAAAGGTCTGGAAATCTGTTCTTATTCTCGGTTACTGTCCTTTTTAGCTCTTCACATTCTTCGGAGGGGAAACATGGAGATTTTAACCACACATCTGTCACTTACTCTAACCTCTTCCACATTCATCCTTGATGGGGTGTTGGGTACTTCGTTTTGCGCTCCTTTTCTTTGCTCGATATTGAAGTTGAAACTTTGAAGGTTCAGACTAACCTCGCTAATGTCGCAGACAAATCCTTTTACTGCATGAGACCCTTTGGGCTTGCCTGATCAGTAATAATGGTGAATGGTCTGAATCTTTTACGCTCAGGTGAACTCCAAATATTGTTGGACTCTCCAATAACTCCCATATTTAGCATCCTGTCAAGCTCAGCGAATACGAGTTTTTGAATCGCCTGCGAAATTGTGTTATGACGCTGTTATACCGGCAAGTTCTCGTCGGTCACTTCAATTGCATGCTCCTCTCTATTCTTTCGACCTAGTCCTAAAGCTTAAAATGAGAAAAATTGTGATTTCACTTGCTCCAATGCGTTCGTCTGTTCAGTCAAAAGTACGTGTTGCACCACGTCAAATGACAAATTACCATCAGCGCCTACGAGCTCTGATACCCTAGCATCATTCACATTTACATCCATTCCTTTGCTCACGACACCCATACGAAGGGCTAGCCAGAAGTCGATCCCTAAATAAATTTCTTGCTGAAGTCCAGGGACTATAAAAAACTCCAGTCCTCTTGTTGTGTTATCCCACTCAACCGGTAACTTCATAAGCCCTACTATTGCGGTTTCTCCCCCATTCGCCGTCTTAATATATTGCCCCTTGATTGGCATAATAAGGTCTTCTTTGCCTGTTTGAAATCCACTCCCATTTTTAACTAAGCATCTTGTTTTTTTGCGAAAAATCTGTTATGTTGTTAACTTTTAAAACATTTTCTATTTTCTCTCATTTTACCGATTTTCTTATAATTCCTATTATTCCTCACAAAAAATTCTCTGACCAGCTTCCGCATATTCCAAGTTACGTTGGTGTAAACTTTTAGTTTGTTTAGTTTTCTGTATTCTTACTACTTCATTTTTTTTTTTTTTTTTTTTTGACTTTCAACTTCTTTTCCCCTCACTAATATTTTTACATTTTTGTTTCCGGGTTGCCTGCAGTCTGGCTGAAATTCCCGGTCATCTCCGCCAGATTTGATTTTCCCTGATCTTTAAAAATACAAAAGGATGCATCACTGCCACAAGCAACTATGAAAAGATGATTTGCACATAGTTTCCTTGCGCATCAGCTGGATTTTTATTGTAATGATCCAACGGCATACCGCACGTGAAACACAACATTAAGTGGAAAGGCGAAGCACAGAAAGATTTTATGGTGAATTTCGTCACGTTAGGAAAAACAGATGTTGACGAGGGTAGGTTCTCATAAGACTTCACTGATTAAAAATTTGATGGTTTTCTATTCATTGGATTCTTATCCAGCGTCTCTACTTTCGCATTTATTACTTTCTGGGGCCTTAGCTCTAATTCATTGACTACCCTAGATCTACCTCTGTTTCCTTTATAAGCTCTCTTACATTCGGCTGCTAATTTCGCCATGGTATCCATTTTGGGTGCAAATATCAAGGTTGACACCTATGGTTTAAGAGTTTTAAAATAAGGTCATGTATATCGCTGTAAAATTTATTAGAGTTCTCAAGGGTGCTGTTGCTTCCTTTCCAGGATTTCGCGGATTATTTCATGGTCATACTCAGCGGTCCTGAAGTAATTTAGCAGCTCGGCCTTCAGCACAAAATATCTAAAGTTGGGATAGTCCAGTCCGTTTGTTTTCGAGCACTTCTTCTTCTTCTTCTTTGGCGTAGATTAATTATCAATTGCGTACGCCACACTTCTCCCGGACCAAGCGAAAACAATCTGCAAATTGCTGGCTATGCTGGATTGCTAGTAACGTAGCTTAAACAGCTGTTTTCGCGACCATATAAATAAAATATAAAAATTTCCTTGAATAAGTCTTTGCCCACTACTACTCAGTTAAAAAGATATAGGCAGTACTCAATCATCTCCCAGATATTTATAATCATTTCAACACGAACCACATAAAACTAATCAATGTGACTTTGCTGTTATGATTCCCTAACACTGTTCGAAAGACAGAAGAAGAAAATTAAATTGAAATAGTAAAAGAATATAAAGGTAAGCTTATAAACGTTGGGCGCCATTCTTATGTAGTATCTTGTTTGCGGTAAGATCGAGTGACTCATCGGCATGCTTGCGGTTCCTGGATTAGCTCAAGGGTTGGAATAGGTTTTGGCCACTCGCTTTACCTACGCTACAGTAACAAAAGAAATATCATGATCAATATATTGGTGATGTTTAGTAAAAAAAACTCAAAAGCTCAAAACGAAGTTGCAGAATGAAATGTTCGAAGAGAACCAGTCTTGTCAGTTTGTTGTTGTCTCGTCAGTCAGGTGGAGTCTACCCGACCTCTTCTACATATTTATGTGAAGCCATGGTCATTGTGTTAACTCCTCTCATCTTACAACGACCCTATACCTGAAAATGTCTCTCAGTCGGCTGTTCAGTTTGTTGGTCTCAGTCTGTCCCTGAGTCAGTCCTCATATGCGCAAACACAACACCCACGCTAAATATTAAATTAGTAATTAGTAGCTATTATTATGTTTCCTTTTCTTTCTCTTTTTTATTGAAATTACAATTACTTGTTTTTAGTATAAGTTACTACTTGATACTTTTATATTATCATCTGATTCTCTTATTCTAAAAAAAATATTAAAAAAAAAAATATTTGTTTCTCCCTCTTTTATTCTCACTATTTGTTGTTGTTTGTACTCTCTCCCTATCCCGTGTCTATATATCTGTATGTTTGTGTATGTAAGAGTTGAAAAAAGGAATCCCTCGCCTGGTCTGCTCAATGATGATGGTACCAACATGCTGTAGAAGAACCTGTATGGGAGAAGAGTTGCTCAATAGCATGGAATATATATATATATATATATATCTAATTGACCTACGAACCACTTGCTCTTGCTTGAGTCTAGAGATATAATTCCAAGTGTCATGGGAGTGTGTTAAAAAAAAAATAAGTTTGCAAGTGAGATTTAAAAAAATATAGAAAAATCATAAAAACTAACCAGCAAAAAAAGTTTTTATAAACAGCACGTGTTCTTCAAAAAGAAAGGGGAGTCTGTGGAATATTGCATACAGGAAAATTGAGAGAACCAAAAGTGATGAGGGGATGAGGTGAGAAGAATAAGATAATTGAAGTGCAAAAAGTTTAAAATTAAAAATAAGTAATGAAAGAAAGTACTAAAAAATAACAAAAGTTCAGAGTAAAACAAATTTAACAAAGAATAAAGAAAAAGAAAATTTTGACATAATATAATTGTCATGTTTTTGAATATTTAACTTAGTTAATTCAATATTCTAAATACAAGAGAAATGCACCTTGTCGCTTGGGAATGTCAAGCAGCTTCATCTCTTGCACTAGCTGTATTTTGCACACTTTCAATTAAGATTTCGACGTAAAATGCACCAAGTCGTTCCATACATCAGTCCGAGTTGCTGCGAACTGCGAAGAATCGACTTTCCACGGTCTTCGTGTACACTTTTATCTACGGCCGCTATATTTTCTTCACTGCGTTGTTGGACGAATATTATCCAATAATGAATGCTGGGGCTCAAGATGGGTGATGGCGTTGCGAATAGTACGCTCAGTAGGCCGATTATGTTGACCATAAGTTGAACGAAGCGAAACACATTCTTTACAGAACATGAATTTTCGTAATAAAGTTGAATGATATGTAAACGTTGTTTAGACGTAAGTCTTTCCATTACGAAATGCCAAGCAATACGGAACAAACATGACAGCTTGACACGACTCACGCGTGATCTGTCAATAATGGGCTATTGGAAAAAGTACGTCTACTTGGATCACCCTTTATATGTTGTTCCAAGTATGCTGGTAATCTCTCAAGATATGTCCATTCTCTAGTATGTGAAGTTGGACGTTAATCTCGTGCATTGTTTCGTATAGGGCTTATTTGGTGTTTAGTATTTGTATAGTATTGTTACTATTGTCCCTTACCTCGGGTGAGGGGTGACAAATAAGTAAATTAACAACGGTGGTTGTGTTTGGTTGAGAATAATTTTATTTTCGAAATTATTTTACATGTTCTTATAAACAAAATCTTAAAAATACGTTCCTAAAACTAATCATACATATGTAAATAAAAAAGGTCTGATTTCAATATCAGCCTAAGTAAATTGTGCTGTTTGCTGCTGTGCCATAAATCACTGATGTAATGATCGGTTGTCTAGCCTGTTCAAGTGCACTGATAAATGTAAACAGGATCTGTTTCTTCTAGTACATACTCTTGTTGGCTAAATTTATTATATATATTATCGCATAGTGCGATGGAGGGAAGTAAGGTAAATTTTATTCCGTACATGCCTTTACTCTGATGTTGTTATGGATAATGGGTCCTTTATTGGTCGTTATCATTTTTCCGTTATATTCTCTAACTATGTGTTTCGCTTATTTTTTTTACGTTTTTGTTCCTTCTGTGCCTTGTGGGTACCGAATTTGATTGAAAAACACGTCCTCGGGTCCGTTCCGCCCGTTCGACTTGCCCGTTTGTTGTTGAATGAAAAGCTGGAGTTTTGCATGTGTTATTTGTAGTCGTTTGTAAATTTGTTGTGCACATATGCTAATAAGTATTGGTTCCTTAGACTGAGTTTACATGGGACAATTCTTGCTGGCGAAACTCTTAGTTTGTAGGGGAGACGGCGACGACGAAGAGAGCGACATGCCCACTTTGTTGTGCTTGGTCAACACGCTTTGTTATCTTATTCGTCGCTGTAAAATTGTTCATTCCTTTTCACATATGTATTTACATTCTCTGAATGGTTGCTGTTATGATAAGTTTAAAATGAATGTTACAGAATTTATGGAATTTAAAATTTAATTTTGTATATGTAAATATACATATATATATTATTATATATATACAGTTGAATACATATGATAACAATTTATATTAAAAAATATGTAGAAACTTGTAAATGGGTAGAGTGTATAGTAAATTGCGAAATGAAATGGAATGGAATACGTCAACGTATTTGTATGTGTCTTTCATTGTTGCTATATGTCCCAAATTGCAGAATTTTGAATATTTGTCCATTGAGCTAATGTACATGTTATTGCTCATACAAAATCAGTCTAAATGCATATATTCGCCTACTTTGTTTGGAATTGGTGCTGAACCTATTGGTTGTTTATTTCATATTTCACGTATGTTTGGCCAGTTATATCTGAGCGAAATTTCTTGGGTTTTATTTGTGGGGTTTCTTTGGACCCGTTTGTGTGTGTCTTGTATGATTTGTTCTTGTTGTGTGGTATTGGTGATTTCGTCCACTTGTTCGTTTATTTGGTTTAATTATATTTTTTAATATGTCTAACGATTCGGTTTTGGTATTAAAAATAGCATATGTCAGCTGTTTGAATTCGATTGTCACTGGCGCTTCTTCGCCGAGTCTTTGCGCGATGCATCTTTGTGGCAGACTTTGCAGCTGCTTGGTGAATCGCATTCGCTCGTCGTAGACATGTAATGTAGTAGCCATGCCTAAGCATACAGCCGTTTCTGTTACAATTTTCTGAAACGAGAGGATTAGGAAGAAAGTGCAAACAGAATTAGGGTACTCTGGATATATATGAAATATTTATTTTTATAATGCTATCATGTAAGCTAAAAAAAAAATCAATAGGGAAAAATCACAACTTGACAAGTGGGTGCGTGATAACCCCATTTTTTTGATATGTACATTCAAAATCAACTCCTGTTGTAGAAAATGGGAATGAGAATGTGCAGCGCTCGGGAGGGTGTGAGCTCTTTTTTATTGGTATATTGTTTTGCAAGGCATTGTTATCTCTAGGAAAATAGCAAGTTTTAGAAATGCAAATGGTGCGCTTCTTTGCGAGTTGGTATTCACCATGTGTCAGATGTGGTAAGGTTAGTATAGGTTGCCTCTCGGACTTATGTTGGACGTTGTCTACGAGCCGTAACATATACGCAATCACGCGAATCGCTCTAGAGATGAGGAAACCGATCTAGAAAGCCGGGCTAGTGCTATACTTCTATCTTACGTCTTTCTAGCGGAGAAGTACTGCAGGGGTTAGAGTTCGGCCAGGAATCAGTGTGTCAGGAGGGCCATTTCAATCCGTGCCACCGAAGTGATTTGGTAGCCAAATTCTGCGGCATATACCTATGTACCGCCTGGAACATAATGCCGGATTTGAGAAGGGAGGTTTTATACATAGATCTTCCATGTGCATGGTGGCTTCTAGAGACATGCCCATACGATCTCCCAATCTGACCATAGTTATATGTTGCACGTTTCTAAACTGAGTTTTTTTTTTGCAACCAGTTTTGCTAATAATAATGCGTCACACAGCTGTTAGCATCTGTGCGGATTAAATTGTTGCACAATATGCTTTCTCCGAAGCTTCGCAAAAGTCGTTTATTTAACGGAGCGAAATTAACTCAGCGGGGTATTTCAATGGCAGAAGTAGCAGGCAGATTTTCTGCAAATGTGTGCCACCTGTGGGCTTAGTACATTCATCTCAATCAGTGCCATCAAGCCAGAGTTCTTGTAACAGAATTTTTGCTTGAATTATAACTCACTACATCCATCCTGCCAGGTCAAAAAGTTTTGCAACGACGATAAAATGTGTCTCTGCCAGAGTTGTGTAAACTTATCGTGAGAGCGTTCCATTGGATACCAAGAGTTTTGGTTTTGGAGGCACTCTCGAATTTCAGGAAATTTAAGTCTTTGGTATATTGTTGGAGGATAGTGGCATTATTTGCCGTTAATTTTTCCAATATGAAACCAGCAGATTTAAGAGCTTTGACTACTTGGAAAAGTGATTCAGAGGCACTGTCTACGTCATGACTACCGGATAATATGTCATCGGCATTTGCTTGGTTTCGTATCATTGGTTCAGCCAAAGGATATGTTGCCTCACTATTCGGTACAAATTGATGTAACGTACTGATGGAAAGGTAAGGTGTACAATTGGCCCAAAATGTAACAGTTTTCAGACAATAATCAGTGATAGAAGAAATATGATTCGCTGAAACCATTTATCATCGTCAAGAATTGATAATAAACAATACATTTTTTCAATATATCCATTGAATACAAACTTATACATGCGCCACAAGAATGAGCAGCATGAGGTCTAGATGGAGAGTAGGACCAGTACACAAGACTTCATTACACAAGTTGCTTGAGCTCGAGTTTCTTGAGGCGATAAACAAAACTCGAGTTTTCGTGGTCACGTTATCCAGTTTTACAGCCGCAAGTAGAAAGAATTATAGTTGCCACTGGATATTATTTCATGAGGGCAGGTGAACTCCATGTAGCCGAAGTCAAGATGTTCTTGCAACACATTATAGTACATTGTATTTAACTTTCCTTTTTTCTTTAGAGTGCGCTCCATACTAAAAAATTGACGAAGCGCTGCACACCGGAAATGATCTAAAGTGAGTTTTTCGAGGAAATATTTCTTGAATGGAAGTCTCCGTTGAAAGTTCTTCTACTTGTGTCGAAGTGGTTCCTGGACCGCTAAGAATCGAACTGAATATTATGTTTTGTGCTAGTACTGTTTCGAAATTTTTTTTGTACACCTTCCACCAGAATTTGTGGAAGTATGTCACTGCCTATTACTATATTTTTATGTTCGAGCTGGTATATTGAAATTTGGATGAGCAAGTTCAGCAATTTTGCTTATGGTAAAGATTGGCAAATACCTCGTTAGCTTCTGTAGCACGAAGTCATAGGCTTTTATCCTTTGGTTGGTTTTGGATTCTACTAGTTAAGGAGCAAAGTTTGGATGAGTTTCGGATGATGTGCCCACCCATTCTGGAAATTTCGAACTTGGAACTTTCGACAAGAGGTGTCAATCTTTTTTGGACTTTCGAGTAAATGAAAGTTCTTTGTGAGCCTTGGCCAATTTGGGCTCTGATTTGAAGCAATTCTCCTTTGTGTTCCCCAGCTACTATGGCAGTTGGAAGGAAAGATTTGCTATCGTTTCCCGTATGTAATCATTGAATATGTACTTGCTTAGAGCAGCGCGGTTGCTCGCTTGAATTCGAGAACTGTAAATTCGACCTGGCTGTGGCGTGTTGTACAGTGGCATCGTGAGAACGGCTGCTGGTGGTTTAAGCATGTGGTTTCGCATTAACAAGCAACAAGGAGTGGTGTCATAACTAGCAATGTGCATATGCAAACCTGCTAGTACAATCATTACTGCAGTGACCTCGCGATAAGCAGTTTTTGCAGAGTTGGTTTTGCTTTGCAAAATGTATTCGGTCTGATACCGACATTTTCTAAAAGTTATTTCTTTGTCAGTAGGTGTCAGGAATCACAGCACGGACATGTGGTGTCTCTTTTTTGTTCTGCCACAAGTGATTGTATCCTGTTATGAGCGACGTTTTGAGTGTCGACTAGTTTCGATTTATTTTGGCTTGGATGAAGCCTACTAAGATGTTCCACTACTTTGTATCTAGAAGTAAGGAAATCGTTCATTTGAGACCATGTTGGCAATTCTTTTCGAGATGAAAAAGCTTGCTTCTACATTGGTAATGTATTTTGAGCAGTTTAAACGAGCAAATATAAACCAACATTGGGTATTTGCGAATGTAAGGCGGACAAATAGTCGTTAATTATTGTCTGTAGTTTTTGTATTTGCTCGCTGTTTTCAGTCTGTATAGTGGGTAAGGTAAGAAGAATTTTTACTTGATTGTTTACTAAGATACGTTCTCGTTTCTTGACGCTGTAGGTGCATCCTCAGTTGTTCGTCCCAAACGGGAAGGTGTACTCGGTTGAGCTATTCCTCGAATTAACGTAAAGTATTTGTTGTCAACTGAGATTCTGAAATTTTCTGGA
The DNA here is from genome assembly GCA_030068015.2 of Neoceratitis asiatica. Classification (NCBI taxonomy): domain Eukaryota; kingdom Metazoa; phylum Arthropoda; class Insecta; order Diptera; family Tephritidae; genus Neoceratitis; species Neoceratitis asiatica. The sequence goes on from CM061529.1 coordinate 10,023,147, forward strand.
AAACAGTCCTCAGTTCTGGAGTAAACCTCATTATAGACTGTCTAAACACTGTCCAACATTGGCCTAATGACTTATTCTTTATAAGTAAATAGGATTCAGTATGGTCCTGGATTGGTGATTCACTGAATCTTGAACAATATTTTATAACATTATCGCTATGTAATATAAAAAGTGGCGCAGCTTAGTTGATCTGTTTAGACCCAGTGGGCATTTGCGAAGATTCCTTCTTGGAACTAGGGAGTTCAAGAGAAGCTACTCTTTTGGCTTATATTCTCAAGAAGATTAAAAACAAACATGAACTCGATTTAAACCTTTGAAAAAAAGTTTCGAATGTTTTCGTAAATTGAAAATAGTTCGCAATTCGTCCTTTTAGTTGAAGAGCAATGCACTTTATGCAACAGAAAGAATTGAAAATAAATTTGTTGTGTTTGTAAGGTATTATTATTATTTTTATTATTATTATTATTAATATTATTATTAAATATTATTATTACATACACATATATATTAAAAACACCACAAATCAACACCAATCACAAACGCTTTCACTTTTATATAAACGTGTAAAAGAATTAATGAAATATGAACAGATATAAAGTATATATATAAATGTACTGTTATATCGGAAATGATATATGTATGTGTATTTAATTATGTTATGTTATTTAAGCAATCTTGTATATTGTTGTCAAAAATCTGGCATCAACATGAACATTTATATATACATATATATGACAATCGTAAAAGGATACAAAAGATAAAAAAAACTTTTTGAGTACAGCAGAATAAACGAGTGTGTATATGTGTACCAAGCCACCAAACAATTTACTTCTTATATAAACCTTATATAGGGTTTTCCAATAGGGATGATATGATTTCTAAGTGTCGTTTTGGCCATTTTTAATATGTCATGATCTGTCTTTTTTTCATTGTATTCAGTAATGTTTTCAATTTCATCCAAGGACCACCATAAACGTCGTGAATTTGCTGACTTTGCCTTGGAACAACTTGAAAATGATAAAAAAAATTTTAAGAAAATTATCTTCTCCGATATAAACAAAACTGTCGATTCTGGTGCGAAGAAAATCCACAAATTATTCATGAAAAACCATTTCATTTGCTTAAATTGACAGTTTGGTACGGTTTTTGGTCTCTCTCTTTCCGTACATCTTTCGAAATGAAGCTGGTAGCACCGTTACTGTCAATGGAGAGCGGTATAGATCGATGATAACCAACTTTTTATGGCCACAATTAGAAGAAAATGATTTTAACAACATCTGGTTCTAACAAGACGGAGCTACGTGTCACACAGCAAACAAGGTTTGGAGATTCGATTATTTCAAGAAATTGTGATATTGAATGGCCTCCAAGAAGTTCCTATATAAAACTTATATGACGTGGTCATAAGCCTTAAAATTTAATGCATGATTTTTATAAGGGATGCCATTTGTATTTCACAATCCTTAAACTATACCTGGTATTACAGTATTTATGTCATTGCAAATAAGGTTTAGCACTCTCCCTTTGAGAGACACACTTATTCATAAGGATATTTGCTATACAAAATAATGATTGCCTATGGCCTTTTAATAAGGCATTATATAGTATATTGTTATCTTATTATAAGCCTTACATCAATTTTACTGATAGGATTATGTAAGCCCTTATAATGAGGTATATCCTACAATATTATTACCATATTATTGATCCGGTCAAATTAGACCAAAAAATAAGAGTGAAGCTACATAAATTCTCACCAAGTTGAAAATCGGTAAGATTGTTTACAATACAATTAAAAATAAAATTTGGAATTTCCACATCTTTCCCCTGTAAGGAAAAAATTTTATTCAAGACTATGCAGAAAATAAACACACACAATATATGATTCTCTGCATGGACGAGAGCGAATAGCGCACCATGCGGAAAGTGAAACAATGCAGTGAGTGGTTCACTTGCAATTATTTTTTTCTTTATTAGCTGCGCTCTTTTAACAAACTGTCGATTCTGGTGCGAAGAAAATCCTTAAATGATTGTTGTTGTGAATGATGTATCCGTTGTGGCTGCTTGTGGCAAGTTGGTGATGGCCTTTGTGTTGTTGTTGTTGTGGCTGCATGTGAAAAGTTGGTGACGGTTTTTTTTTTTGAATTTCTTTATGAATTTTTTTTTTAACACACTGGGCCATACGGGGGAACGTAGATTTGATTTTAGTAAATTTAGTTTTCAAATTATTCCTGTTTTTTTGGACTGTATTTCTTTCACTCATTCATGTTTGGCCTCGAAGGAGCATTTTCAAGTCTTGACACTAATTGTCGGCTATTGTCAAATTTTAATTGTTTAATCACTTCTATGGTAATTTATACACTTTTATATATATACTTAGTGACCGCGTGAGAAAGTTTACTGTGCGCGCGCGAGCGCTAAGCGATAAAAGGAACAGAAGGATTGGCGCGATAAGAGCACACGGAAATAATAGGAATGGAAGGGTCATTCCTCGCACACGGCACTTACATACAATTTTATGCTGCCTTAAGAGTCGCGCTTAAACAGCTAAAGAAAAAATGCATCACCGATAAGATTCTGATGTCCGGGTTTGTAAGCAAGTTTTGCGCCTTATTCTTCGATGAAATTTTTCCATCTTTTTAATTTTGTGTTAGGGTTTTTTCCTGATATGGAGAAGATTGAAGATTGGTGGCCAGTGTAAATTGCTAAATCTACTATACCATATAAGTAGTTTGGGAGTTTCTGTAGTGGTCACACATTGGCGAGTAACTCTTTCTCAATCGCAGTTCTATTCGGTTTGGCTGAGTGTTCGTGAAATAAAATATATGAGAATTCGGTATTGTGATAGCGCGGCTCATATGTCGCATGTACTAGCTTCAGTAGTTAGTACGAAAGTTTTGTTAAATTTTGGTTGGAAGAGTTCAACCTGGGCTTGCAATTCTTCTTTTGTTTTGTTCAGTGTTTTAGGGATAGTCTAAGGTAATTTTTATTTTTGAGCTTTGATTCTTTGCTATCGTTCTTTCTTCTGAGAAACGTAAGTATGGTTCCAAAGTTGTGTATGAATTTTCGATAATAACTTGCGAGGACTGCGAAAGATCTCAGTTCCTTTAGCGATATGGGAGTAGAAAAATCTTTAATACTGTTTATTTTTGAAAGGTCAACTGTGATTCTGTTGCATTTAATTATATACCCTAAGTATTCTACAAAGTGCTGGAAGAAGTGAGATCTCATTGGTTTGATGAAGCACTTTTATAATTTTTCGGATGTGTTTGAATTGATGGGGCATACATCGGGTGTTTATTTGTAATAGCTTGTGCATTAAACTTCCGGAAGTCTACGACCATTCTGTGCTTAGCTTTCTCTTATTCGTGCGAACCTTTCTTAGCGACTGTACAAATGGGTTAGTTACTGGGTTGTATTATATTATTTTCTAAGAATTTATTTATTCTTTGTCGATGCTCCTCCTAAAATTTGTGCTTTTGTGTCGTGATGTTTTTACATGGAGGGACCTACAGTTTATTCTAAGCCGCCTTAGAACGGCCGATGGATTTTTATGAAGAGCTTTTATTTCATGTTCAATTAGAAAAATTAATTTTCTATAAGTTTGGATGTTGCTCGAACCTGGCCTCGAACCCAGGCTTTCCGAGTTGTAGTACACTATTCTAACCACTCGGCGCGTTGTCCGACATAGGGTACGGGTATTGCTTGATCCAAACGGGATATGCGGATTTCGTCCCAAAAGTAGCTTGTACTTTGACAGTATAAGGTAGTACTGCGTTAGTTCTTTAATTTTTTTTTTTGTAATGATTCACTTTTTTTCTTAGAACTATATTTATAACTGAGTTTGTGTTCGAAAAAGTTAATCTCTGCTTAGATTAAGATTAAGTACATGTTCATGCAGAAACATATTAAATTCTTCTATGCATCTGTTTCATAAAATGTGAGATCGTGTTCTAATATTGTTATTATATTTTTTATTTGGATATTGAGTAATATTTAATTGGAATGGAGTTACTGATATTACATATAGTTATATTGTGGTGCAAGCGATTGTAATTATTCGTCGCGTGTTAGGTTTACACGTTGAACGTTCGTTATACGTTGAGGTTGCTGGGTGAATCTCTAGTAAATGGAATATTTGGTGGTAAAGCTTGCATTTGACGATCACAGCTAATTTGTGGTACTGCGGATTGATTCCTGTTGTATTGATGTGACTGATCTACATCATTGGGTTGGTGTTTTCTACGAGCAGTTTCTGCCTATTAGGTGTGCTTGGTTCCTCGAAATATTTTCTGTTTGGTAGAAATTGATGCTGCGCTGTATTGTATGGTGTGTGGTGATTGCATTGCGAGACACCGAATTGTGAGTTCAAGTTGTCGTGGCATATCATGATTGCTATAGCGTAGGCGGTTACTAAATCCCTTGTATTATGACTGAAGAGGGTATTTGCTTTCTAAGCTGAAAATGAATGTCCTGATATATGCTGGTTCGCATATTCTTGCAAAGCTGGGGGATTCCCTTATACTCCATCTCGACTGTAGTGAGTGCAAGATTTAGTAACTTGCTGAACTATGGACCTTTGTTTATTTTTTAATTTCTTCGAGTAACATCTAAGTGTAATGTAGACGGTTAATTATAAAGTAGAAATTGAATTCAGTGTCGCGGTTGATTAAGATATCAGATGACTCTCCTTGAATTTTCGAATGTACAATTGAGAGTGCTGCGTAGTATGTGGGTGTAGTGGAGAAACCTTTGATGATTTCCATGTCCAAGTGTCCAGGCACGTTTTCTCTACGAACGGTATTGTTTATATCGCCTGTGAATTTGTGATTCGTCTAAGATGTTTGGTAAGCAATCTCAGTATTGGTCTGTGACTGTGACCTAATCATGCGTTAAAGGAATTAATTCTTTGTTGGTTGACGTTTAGTGTTGTTGTTGGGGCAGAGATTTGTGCTTGGAGTCTTGCGATTTCCTGTGCAGTCATTTCGGAGTCGATGTCCAACAATGAACGTGATAAGTTGAAAAGCTATTGTCGTTTTTTTCGCGACTCTGGTCTGATGTCCCTTTTCCCAATCTCTGTATTGGTTTGTGACTGTGACGTTAATCATGTGTTAAGGGAATTCTTTCTTTGTTGGTTAATCATGCATTAAAAGAATTCATTCTTTGTTGGTTGCCGTTGTTTAGTAATGTTGTTTGGGCATCGATTTGTGCTTGGAGTCTTGCAATTTCCTGTGCAGTCATTTCGGAGTCCAACGTTTTTTCGCGATTCCAGTCTGATGTCCTTTGGTTTCCGGATTCACTGCTCGTCTTACTTATGTTTTCCTTCTTCAGTAAAGTGGAGTTATTTTATTCTGTAATGTAAGGATATGGCTTGATCAAGAAAGAAGAGTCGAGCCCCAGTTAATATCATTTTTACGATATTAGTTAAAAAACTATTTTTTAGTTGCGACGTCGAAGTGCGTGCTCTTTATTCATATTCTTTTAGCTAACTATTTACATAAATTGCATTGCTATTTTATGCAATTCGGATGTGTCGGTTTTTATTATTATCCTTCTGATAGAGTGTTTTGATGTTTTGATATTGTAACTTGTTGACATGGATGTTTTAATGCCTTGATGATGCAGATAAGGATGTGTCATTAACTAGACTATCTGGGTGTTTATGACGTTAAGTCTTTTTGTGGTACTGTGTACTTTACGGAGGATATGCTGATGAGCAGGTGGGCTAAGATGGTGAGAGAAGGACGCTAGGAGCAAAGCTTCAATTGTCTTCGCTACTGTGGAAAGTAGAGATATCGGCCACTCTCCTTTAGTTGAAGGTTTCCCAGCTTTAGCACCGGTTATAATTAGACTGGTAAGTACTCTTCCCACTTGTTCCGCTTATGATGGTTTACCTTTTGCCGAATCTCAAAATTGAATTCCATAATGCGGGGATCTCCTAGATCGGCTAGGCGTAGTGCACCGCGCCTAGTAGTATTGCTGCGGTCCACTATCTCGTTCCTTGAGTCCTTTACAGTTAACTTGTATGACTCCGGAAGGACGTTCGTAACAAGGAGGGTGAGGGAGTGGTGCATAGAAGAACAACGTGTGTATCACACTACTCATGAGTGGTGTGAAGGACATAATACGACCGAAAGTGGCACCAGGCAGTGCAAGAATTGCTTTTGATTGATATCACATCCAGACGCACTATGGTCTGACACACGCAACAGACTGTTCGATGTACTAGGAGCTGCTGGGTAACCCCCACGCGGGAGGTGGTGCTTGATGGAGTTGGGGGTGGTGTAGGTGGATCGTGGAGATCTGGATGGCTTGAAGCGCGGCTGGACGCTGGGAGCATGGGGCCAAGTAACGCGTGGTCCACTCCCTGTGAGTCCCAAGGCCTGATCAGGTCTGGAGATGACTGCAACCATTGCACTGATTGCATCTTACCGAGACGGACGAATTGTGGACTTGGTTTCTACGCCAGCTCTAATAAGAAGGATTTTAAGCAACCCTGCTGCTTTATGTTCCTCCGTTGATGAACTGAGACGAAGTTTACCTGAGGACCTAAACTGGGTTTGGTCGCCGGAAGGGTGACAGCCCTTGGCCAGATAAAATCCGGGTCAACTCCGGTGCGTAGAACCGGTTGTCGAGAGAGTCGAAATCTTATTTATTGTTCAATTTGCTGGAAATTTGGACCGATCTATCTCAAAAAATCTTATTTATGGTTTGATTTACTTGAACTTTGGTTCACTGCAGGCTTTTTGCTTAAGTTACGATGAGGCCGACTATAACTTCCGGGAAGTGGACCTCTGGCCGATGTGTTTAAAAACAACGTGTTGATTTACTTGAATTTTTGATTCACAGATAGTTCTTACCTTAGTTAAGATGAGGTCCACTTTTTCTTCAGGGAATCGGACCTGGGGTCAGTTTATCCCCTGAAATCTTGTTTTTGGTTTGATTTACTTGAAATTCGGTGCACAGATAGTTTTTTATCTATGCTATAATGAGAAACACTGTTTCTTCCGGAAATTGGACCTGCACAAGATCAATCCCCTAAAAAAATTTTTTTTACTTGATTTACGTGAAATTCGTTAAACAGGTAGCTTCGTACCTAAAATGAAATGAGGGCCACTTTGTTTTCGAAATGACATTAGACCGATCTATATCAAAAGAAAGGTATTTATCTTGAATTTCTTGAATTTTGGTGCACTGGTATCTTCTTGCTTAAGTTATGAGGAGATCTAATTTTTGTCCCAGAAATTTTTTGCACAGGTAGCTTGTTGTCTAACTCAAGGAAGGGATATAGATATACCCCCAAAAAACTTTATGGTTGTATTAACTTGAAATTTTCTGCATACTTTTCCTTCCTGGCAGTGGGTCAAAGCTAGATCTATTATTAAAATGAGGATCCCTTAATCTTCCAAGAAGTGGAACTGGGACCGATATATCGAAGGAACACTTTTTTCCGGGAAGTGTAGCCGGCATAATTCTACTCCCAAAAATCTGATATGTGTTTTGATTCACTTGGAATTTGGAGCACAGTAGCTTTTTTTCAAAGTTAAAATGAAAACCACTTTTTCTTCAGAAAAGTAAACCTGGGACGAATCTTACTAAAAAATCTTATTCATTTCTTGATTTACTTGAAATTTGGTGCAACTAAATTAACAAAGGTAGTACTTTTTCTACCGTGAAGTGCAACTGGGATGGATATTCCTTAAAAAACATTTATGGTCGATTTATTTAAATTTTGGTGAAGACTTTTTATTTCGGGGAGTGGAAATTGAATTTTAGTGCAGAGATAGCTTTTTGCCTAATTTAAGATGAGTACGAATTTATTTTCCGGAAATTGGAATTGCTGCCGATCTATCAAAAATAAATCTTATTTTTTGTTTGCTTTCTTGAAATTTGGTGCACAGGTAGCATTTTGAATAAGTTAAAATGAATACCACCTTATCTTCCGTTTAGTGCACCTGGAATCGATCTATCCCAAACAAACTTACTTGAAATTTGGACCTGGACCAATTTATCTCCAAAAACGTTATTTTTGGGTTGGTTTACCTGAAATTTAATTCACTGAACCTTTTTTTTTTTTTGCTAAGTTAATTTGAGGACCATTTTATCTTCCGGGAAGTGTACCTGGGGCAAAATAAAATGATTACCACTGTTTGATATCGCCATTAACATTACACAACATCTGATCTAGTTCTACGTAAAATATATATAAAATCTTTTTAATCGTGCGAAATATCTTATTTCGAATTCTCTCATTCTTCTCACTTTCAGCATTTTTTTATGTTTTCTAATTTGCCTTTGGGAAAACTGTTCGCGAAATTTCGTGTCATTAGAAAATCAACTACCAATTTTTTAACAAGCCACGTCAAATCAAGCCGCTTTAAGTAAGCTTGTAATTTATCTAATAAATAAAGAATTAATTCGAATTTAAAAAGAATTATTCTAATTTTGATTTCGTCTACATTTCGTTTAAAAATTTTTTTTCTGCATAAGTTGATTACATTCAACGTTGTAAAGAGCCAAACCTAAAATAGTTGGAGCGAACATGGAGTCCATTGGTGTAGCGCAATTCCAAGAGACTAATATTTGAAGCAGTTCAGAATCAATTTGCGATCAATACAGCTCTATGGTAAATGACATGGAAAAGGTGTCAACGCCAATGCAACAAGTCACCATCCCGTGTGACCTGATTGCTCTGCTGATTTCAACAATAACCTCAATTCAGGAATGTGAAGGTGAATTGCGAAATGGCGCTTTGCGTAGTGCCACAAATCATCAAAAGCACTGCCAACGCTGCGTATCAGTGCCATCTCTGCGAACGTCAACGCAAGCGCCTGCGCCAAACGAACTACAGCCACAATTTACATCGACAAAAATGCCGCCGCGCAAACGGCTACAAACAACACAGCCGCCTTTACCTTTACGGACAACTCTGCAATCCAAAAATTGGACGTTATTTTTGGTTAATTATATTGACACTACGGATGAACAGCAATAGCTATTGACAAAAGCTTATGCACTTGAATAAAGCTTGTAAGGCTCTTCCAAAAATGCTGTTACGTCTTTCCTGATTAACCCTGAAGATGGGCCATAGATTATTAAGGAGTAAGGGGTCTTTAAGGCACAGTTACAAAAAAGTTGCAACGTTTTCCGTCCATCAATGGGAATCAGCTCGATCAGTTTCTTGTTCTTTCCATCAGGGTAAGAAACATCGTCGTCTTTTTTAAATCTGCTATGTGCGGACATCATTTGATGAATCTCACACTACTAGAAAGTTTGGTGTGTAAGTTGCTTCTATCCAAACAGTACGAATGGAGACAGTGCGCTGTGCCGTTTCCAAAAATAAAAGGTTTTAGTGAGTGCTTGAATGATATCGCGAAGTTCATATCGCTATTGCCGAGAATTTCTGATTTATCTTTGCGCAACATCAAGCGACCTAGCACAATCGATGTCAGCTGCCTAGCAACGCAATCCGACACGCCAATGTGAAGGATATACTGTTCTAAATTTTTATAATAATGCCAGACACAGCCTGAGCAAAAGACAAATCGTTTAAAGTGCGGACACATCAGCTCGCCGAATGTTGTAAATTTTCGTCATGCGATATTAAATCAAAATGGAGTAACGTGAAAACCAACCATTTGTGTTTTGGATGCTTACACAAAGAACATAGCTTTTCAAACTGCCATCAAGTCAGAAATCTTGCTGCATCAGGATGCAAGGGAGCTAAATATTCAGAACGTTGAACGCGTGCTTAATTATTTATTTGAAAGCCAGTCAATATTATTCAACATTTTTCCACTTACATTACCAGGACCGAATGGAAGTATATCTGTGCATAGCATGTTCGATGAAGGTCCAGGAAGAGAAGGCGGTCCTCATTTTAACTTGACAAAAAAAGTACAACTTTCCATTGACTCAAACCATAAACAATATTTTTGAAGATGAATAAGTTCCAGGTCAAAATTTCAAGGATATTGAATATGATTTTTTAGGAAAGATCGATCACAGGTCCACTTCACGGAGAATAAGGTGATATTAATTTTAGCTTGGGGAAAAAAGCACTGGGAAAAAAGCACTGGTAGCCACCTTTTTAGATCATTAGTTAAAATTCCCTTTCGCCTTTTTTAAATATGTGTGTACAACAATTTGCGGCAAGTAGTTTTTATTTTGAGGAATTTTGGGTAATCAATAACAACTAAGTAATATAAAGTCGCGCCTTAATAAAATTTCAAATAAATCGAACAACAAAGAATTTGTTTGGAGATAGGTTGGCCTCAGGAAGGAAGTGGTCCACAATCCAATTTCTTCGTATAGATCAGTTTCAGTTCCAAATTTTAAATAAATTGAACAGCACATAAGTTTTTTTGGGACTGATCGATTCCATTTCACCTTTCCGGAAGATAAAGTAGTAGTTTTAATTTTAACTTGGGCAAAAAGCTATTATGCGCCAAATATAAATGAAAGATAAACTGACCCCCATTTTAATTTAGGCAAAAAGCTACTGTGCACATATATCAAGCCAAGCAAACCATAAACAAGATTTTTGGTGATAGAGCGGTCCCAGGTCCAAATTTCAATTAAATTGAACGATAAATAAGATTTCACTAACAAGTTTTAGTGGTACTCATCATAACTTAAGCAAAATGCTATCTGTTCCCCCAATATCAACTAATTCAAACTTCCGGGAAAATAAGGAGGTCCTCAATTTAACCTGGCAAAAATAGCTATTGTGACAAAGTTCAAGTTATTCAAACCATAAGAAAAGATTTTTTGAGATAGAGCGGTCCATGGGCCAAAATTTAAAGTAACTTGAACAATAAATAAGATATCATGCGATACATTTGCCCAGGTTCACTTCCCGAAAGGTAAAGTGGTATTCATTTTAATACGGACAAAAACTTCTATGAATCAAATATCAACTAAATCAATACATCAAAAAACTGTTTAGAATAGATCGGTGCCAGGACCATTTCCCTGAAATTAAAATGGTCCTCATCTAAACTTCGGCAGAAAGCTTCCTGCGTACTAAATTACAAGTAAATCAAACCATAAACAAGATTTTAGGGGAGAAATCAATCTCAGGCCTAATATCCAGTAAATTGAACTATATGATCGATCCCAGGTCTACTTCCGGGAAGATAAAGTGGTATTCAATTTGATTTGGACAAAGAGCTACCTATGGACTAAATTTCAAGTAAATTGAACTATACACATAATTTTTTGGGATAGATAGATCCAATTTCCACTTCCAGGAAGATAATATGGTATTAATTTTAACTTATGAAAAAAGCTTATTAAAACCAAATATTAATTTAATCAATCCGTCAATTTTTTGCACAGGTAGCTTGTTGTCTAACTCAAGGAAGGGATATAGATATACCCCCAAAAAACTTTATGGTTGTATTAACTTGAAATTTTCTGCATATTTTTCCTTCCTGGAAGTGGGCCAAAGATAGATCTATTATTAAAATGAGGATCCCTTAATCTTCCAAGAAGTGGAACTGGGACCGATATATCGAAGGAACACTTTTTTCCGGGAAGTGTAGCCGGCATATATCTACTCCCAAAAATCTGATATGTGTTTTGATTCACTTGGAATTTGGAGCACAGTAGCTTTTGTCAGAGTTAAAATGAATGCCACTTTATTTACATGAAGTCGAATTGGGCTTGATCTGTCGCAAAAAATCTTACATGTTGTTCAATTTACCGAAAGTTTTGACCTAGGACTGCTCTATCTCAAAAAAATCCCTTTTATGGTTTGATTAACTTGAAATTTAGTGAACGGACAGATTTTTGCCTAAGTTAAGATGAGGACCATTTTATTTTTCGGAGGGTGTACCTTTTTTTCTACCGTGAAGTGAAATTGGGATCGATCTGTCTCAAACGATCTTATGTGTTGTTCAATTTACTAGAAATTGGGACCTGGAATCCTTTCATTCCAAAAATTTTGTTTATGGTTTAATTTACTTAAAATTTGTCATAGTAGCTTCTTTGTATGGTTAGAATGAGGACCACTTTGTCTTCCAAAATTAGACCTGGGACTGATCCATCCCCAAAAACTTATTTATGATTTGACTTGCTTCAAATTTGGTGCACCGGTAGCTTTTAACCCAAAATAACCACTTTGATTTCCGGATAATGAAGTCTTATTTAGTGTTACCTAAGTTACGATGAGGGCCACAAGAAAGAACGCTGCCTTCGGTCATGTCGAAGTCTTTATACCTTTCCATGAAATTTATTATGTTAATATAGGCTTGAATTCGAATCTGTAGAATACCAATTTCAAGCTGCTAGACGCGTTTTTGACGGATTTCTGATCCAATATCTCATATCTTAACAAATAGGTGGTTTGGGTTCAGTATAATATAGTATTTCGATTTCGATGATTTTCAATAACAATATGCAATTAATAATATGGGTAAATAATAACAAATTTCAATCTCATAGCTGCCTTTTAAGTGGATTTTTTACACAATACTTCATATCTGAACAAATCAGTTGTAGGTATACTATTCCGATTTCGATGAGTTTCATTATCAATATGCAATTCATAACATGTGTGGATAATACCAAATTTCAAATTTCAAATGCAATTAATAATATGGGTAAATAATAACAAATTTCAATCTCATAGATGCCTTTTAAGTGGATTTTTATACCCAAAACTTCATATATGAACAAATCGGTTGTAGGAGGGTAATATGATATAGTATTCCTATTTTAATTATTATCACTACCAATATGCAATTCATAATCTTTTCTTCTTCTTTGGACGACATGACCTAGCCAGCGTAGCCGGTGTCTCTTGATTTGCTGAACTATGCCAATGTCGTTGTATAGCTCGTACAGCTCATCGTTCCATCATCTTCGGTATTTGCCGTTGCCAACGCGCGAAGAACCAAAAATCTTCCGCAAAACTTTTCTCCCGAAAGCTCCTGAAGCCGACTCATCGGATGTAAACATCGTCCAGGCTTCTGCATCATATGTCAGGATGTTTGAAGTTGATATCCCCACAAAACTCATATGGCTATGTAAATTGACCCTGGTTAGTTCTAGAAGCGCAGTCAGAATTTGGAAGGACCTCTCCGAGCCGTTCGATACCAAACGAGGGTTCAGACAAGGAGACTCTTTATCGTGTGATTTCTTCAATTTGATGTAGGAGAAAATAATACGAGCTGCAGAACTAAATATACCAGGTACAATCTTCTACAAGTAGGCAATTGAAAAGTAAAGTCCTCTCTCGACGAACCAAAACCAAACTCTACAAATCCCTCATCATTCCCGTCCTGACATATGATGCAGAAGCCTGGACGATGTTTACATCCGATGAGTCGGCTTCAGGAGCTTTCGAGAGAAAAGTTTTGCGGAGGATTTTTGGTCCTTCGCGCGTTGGCTACGGCGAATACCGCCGGTGATGGAACGAGCTGTACGAGCTATACGACGACATTGATTGACATAGTTCAGTGAATCAAGAGACAGCGGCTGCGCTGGTTAGGTCATGTCGCCCGAATGGATGAAAGCGCTCCAGCTTTGAAAGTATACGATGGAGTACCCGCTGGCGGAAACAAAGGAATAGGAAGATATCCACTCCGTTGGAAGGGTCAGGTGGAAAGCGAGTGGTATCACTTGGTATTTCTAACTGGCGCCAAATAGCAAAGAGAAGAAACGAGTGGGGCGCTATTGTTGAGATGCTATAAGCGGCGCCTACGCCAAAGGAAAAGAAGAAGAATATTGTCGCCAGCTACATCCCACCTAATTCGGACTTCTCGACCTATTCTCTTTATTCTTCACGGTTAAAATCATTAAGCTCTGATGTTAAGACATTTGACAGTATTGTTTTAATTGGTTACTTCAATTTATCCAATTATCATGGTAAAAAAATGATAATTTACTTGTACCTTTCGCAAATAAATAACATTGTAATAAATTTAGAAAGACATTGGATTTAATGATATCTGTGCAAAGCCTCAAGCTGAATACAAAAAATTTGAAGTGCTAAATTTGTGCGAAAGTGCTTGGATTTGTTCAATATTTTAATACTTTATTTATTTTTAAACTAAAAAAAAAATTTTTTTTATTTAAATATTTTTTATTTACCTCTTTTTCCTAATTATATACTTGTTTTCCTTGTCGTCACCTTGCCCGCTGGTTGAGAAACCCTCTACATCCCGGGTAGAGAGGCCTGCTGAAATTTCAGTAGACCCCCAACCTCAAGCCATTATAAATAATAATCTGTAAATTTAAGAGTCTGGTTTCAGGAAACTGGTTGTTGTTCCACCCAAAAAATCTATTTTTGCGTCTAGATTTGCAAATCATACAACTGTTGATGAGTTAAGGCATTACATCTTGTCAAAATTAGATAATAATGATTTCAATATTCCAAAATTTAATTTTAGTTATTAAATTGAACATATCGTCATTCAAAATTGATGTTTCTGTTGATACATTTGAGATTCTTTTAAACAGCTCGTTCTGGTCCCCTGGATCTGTTGTACGTGAAGTTGAACATAAGGTTATTAAGAAAATTGATAAGAATATTGCTCGAATTCCACGACCAAACGAGGGAAACACTAATAAGTAAAAAAACTAATAAGTAATCTTTCGCTGCGTATTTATTATCAAAATGTTAGAGGCCTGAATGCCAAGTTGACTGATCTTTATTTAAGCAGTCTTCATTGCAACTTCAACGTAATTTTATTTACAGAAACGTGGCTAAAATCTCACGTTTTTGATAATGAGATTTTATGCAGCGGGTATCAAATCTATAGAAGTGATCGCTTGAACAGGATCGGAGGGGAGTTCTCCTTGCAGTTCATTCGTCTTTACCCTCAGAAGAAGTTTGTACTTCTCTCATAGATTCCATTGAATTTAAATGCATCCGGACTTTATTTATATAATTTTATCTTACATAACTACCCAGTCGGACATATCAGTATATCTTCAACTTATTAGAGCAATTGAAAGTATTATTTCATTGATGAAAGATTCTGACTCCATTATGGTCTTGTATATCATGGAAACAAATCGATGATAACATCACTCCCGTTTGCACTCGACCATGTTTTACCGATTTCTTAGAGAAAATGTCTGACCTCAGGGTTAACCAAATTAATTTAGTACCAAATAAATTTCATAAAATCCTGGATTTAGTGTATGTTGACAACATTTCAAAATTTTCTGTTATTCGGTGCGATCCTTTTGTTCTACCAGAGGATACCTATCATCCTGCTTTGAACCCATGGCCAGCCCACGGGTTGGTAACGCGTCATCTCTATTTGCTTCTAGTTCTTGCTTTGATTTTGCAAAAGCTAACTTAAGAAAGTTAAATCAGGAACTATCCACATTGATTTGGCCTGTCTATAAAGGTAATACCGAGGAAAGTGTTCATCAGTTTAATAGAAAAATTGTAAAATTGTTTGAAATTTTGTGCCAAAACGTGTTTGTGCTTTAAGTAAATATACCAATTTATGGTTTACAAAAGTTTTAAATTTTTTATAAAATAGGAAAATCTCGCGCTTTTAAACTGTATAAAACAACTAGCTTGCCAACAGACTATATAAAATACTCAAAGCTAGTTTTATGATTTCGTAAACTCCAAACGCTGAGTCTGTTTGTTTCCATCCGCCATGACATAAATACATATAAATCTACTACATCAAGTGACTTTTTCATATCTCTAATATGTTTGCATAATTCTTCAGGTCTAATTTCTCTATCCATTCAACTGGAAATAATTTTGTCCGTCAAGAGAATTTTTATCCTCATAGCTCAATTAACACCCCAATTGTTTTTTCCGAAGATGTGTTATGCCAGTTAAAGGCTTTAAAGTGCTCTTTTAATTACGGCCCTGACATGATTCCAACATGCTTTCTTAAATATTGTGCTGAAAATTTGTACCGGCCTTTGACAAACATCTTTAATGCATCCCTAAAACAAGGCATATTCCCTTTGGCATGGAAAAAATCATTTATAATACCCTTGCATAAGAATGGTAGTAGATCTTCGATTGAAAATTATATAGGAATAGCAAAGATATCTGCTATACCTAAACTTTTTGAAGCCATAATTACCGCCAAATTAACGTTTTCCATATTTCCTCTAATTTCCAGTTCCAGCATGGGTTTTGCAAAGGCAAATCTACTATTACTAATTTGCTGGAATTTGTTACTCACGTTTCAAATGGATTTAGAGAAAGCAAGGATACTGATGTTATATATACTGATACATACAATACATACAATACTTATTAAAAACCTAGATCTTCTTGGATTTCAACCAAGCCTTCTCCAATGGATATCTTCCTATCTCTGCAACAGGACTCAAAGAGTATTATTTAATGATATCTTTTCTGACATAATGTATGTACATCTGGAGTTACGCAAGATAGCCACTAGGGACGGATTCTGTTCTTGTTATTTATTAACGATTTATCTTCAGTTATAAAGTATTCAAAGATTTTACTATATGCCGATGATGTTAGGCCTTTCCTATCATATACCTCAATTAATGAAAGAGGTTTTTTACATACCGATTTGAACAATTTAGTAACTTGGTGTAATAATAATGGTATGCCTCTTAACCTTAACAAATGTAAAACCATATTATTTACACGAAAATATATTCAATCACCATGTTACACAATAAACAACTATAGCCTAGAGCAAGTATATAATTTTGTCGATTTGGGTGTAAGAATTACTTAGTAGTACTAAACTTAATTTCAATCTTCATAATAATACAACTGTGTTGAAAGCTAGATGCTCTTGCCTTTGTAAAGCGGTGGTCTAAAGAATTCAGAGACCCTTATATTACGAAAATACTTTTTACGTCATTAGTAAGAGCAATATTGGAGGACGGTTCGGTTGTGTAAAACCGCTTTGCGTCATTTGCACTGGGACTCCCGCCAAAATCTTCCTCCGTATACTAGTCGCTGAAAACTTATAAATGTATCCACACTTTCTAGTCGCAGAGAAGTGTTAGGAATAATTTGTTTTAGTCAAGCTTCTAAATGAACTGATTTGCAGTTAGGTGAAGTAAATTTTAATGTCCTCAAACGATTATCGCGACAATTTAGACCAATATTCTTAAAATCTTGTAAAACAAACTTTGAACTATATGAAACATTTCGCCGTTAATGTCAGTATTTCAATTGTTATTCAGCATATTCGATATGACAGACTCACTTTTCGTAAAAAAAATATTATACTAACTTCTCTTAACAAGTAACTAACTAATTTTCTATTTTAGTAGAAATAATCTTATATATCAGCTGGTGAGTTTATTTTCTGTAGCTGAACAGTTTTAAATCTCGACGCTTAACAATCTCTTGCTTTCTTGCAGAGAACGTAGAATATAGAGAAGGTCCAATTGCGGACAGTCGTGTGGGCTGCCGGAATCGACGAAAGAAATAAGAGACTATTCACCACTGCCGCCAAAATTTAACAGAATGGTCTCTGGTAACCAACATTTCTGAGCAGAATGAGCAGTAAAATCAACGGCCATGTATGTTATTTTAACATAAGTTGTTAATAGACATTTTTGTATTCTTGTTTTTATTCTTAAGATATCTAAATGTGATATAGCAAAAACATAAATTTACAAAAAAAAAATTTTTTTAGTGTCAGTTATGAATGACTTCTAATAATTACGAAATTTAAATAAATTTTCGATTTTCCATATATATACTGTTGTATGTTCATTCTTCATAGTTGATTTGCCGTCGGCATTTCGAATAACTCATTTGTTGTCGGCGTTTCGATAATAAAAATACCATACATCAATTTTTGGAATTTAATATATTATAATAATATTATAATAAATTTATATTAATAAATAAACAGTTTAAAAAAAATTTAATTTCTTTTCCTACATCTACATTCTAGAATCAGTAAATATATCTGGTATGTATCTGTATGCAAAAATTCATAAAAATAAATTTTGTCTTTTCTGTCTGTCAGTCAATATTGCTTCTTGCAATATTTGAACCTGCGTCAAAAGTAGCAAAAATTGATTTTACTAAACGCTATACCACCTGCGCCACTAAACAGTTGATATTCGATGCGCTTAATTGTGTATTTATAATAAAAAAACTAATAGAAATAGATTCTCATTTTTTCTTCATCTCAGCCTCATATATATATGTATTTGTATGTATGTCGCTAGCAGTATTTGCTTTGCTAGACGCAATTGAAAATAACGGTGCCATAGCATATGGACATATTTACATGCATATATGTATAAATAAAAATGCACATATGTATGTATGTATATGGATTGTAGGTATAATTGAAAAAATTAATGCATTTTACATTTACGTAAAATGTGTTATTTTGATAAATCAAAAATACTATTTAATGAAATCATAAAATGCACATGCAAAATATATATACTTACATACATCATACATAATAATCGCATGTTAATAATCCTATTCAAAACCAAAATATTGGTTAATAATAACAAAATCATACATCAATGACCACAATAAGACATCCATATACAGTGACGGACAGAAGTCTACATACACCCCCTATTTTCGTTCAATTGAAAGAAGTTTATTGGAAAATTTAACAACTTAGTCTATTTCGACTATTTTCCCTTCATTTAAAGCAAAAAATTTCATCAATATCAGGTAACATGATCTTTTTAGTTTTTAGTTCGTCCACCGTTCGCATCAATAACAGTTTAAAGCCGTCGTGGCGCTAGTATTTTCTTCACAACGAATACAAATAGACTTTTGCCCGCCACTGTATCAACAAAACTAAACATCAATGAGAAAACAAAAACAACTATCGCATATAAACCCCTTTCCTTCCTTCTACTCTTCATCAACAAACAGTTTTCTCAAGACGAAGTCAAATTTGCCATCAAATATGCTTACAAAAGTCGCAAACTCATACATTCAAATGAACCTATGTGTATACAAAAAAACCGATACACACAATGTATTTTACAATACCCTTTTCCCTTACTCCCTCCACCAACAAGTCGTTTCAAAGACCAAAAATCCAAAAATTAGAAATTGATGTTGGCTGACGACGACGTGAAAACACATACATTCATGAATTTTAATATGTATACGCCAAACACATACAATCTTAAAAATGCCTAAGCCCTTGCTCTTCTACCCGTCATCAACAAGCATTTTCCTCGCGACGATGACAAAATTGACAAAAATCAGAAATCAAGTTGATCAGAAGTTGAAGACACATATATTCAAAGGAATCAATGCGTACACAAAAAACATATCCATATACAAAAACTTGCCAATTCTCTTTCCTTGTACCCGCCGTCCACAAGCTATTCCTTTGCGACGTTGGCAAAACTTGCGAAAAAGTTGAAATTAATACTGACGAAAATAAATTTAAAAATGTAAAATAATACCCCGCTTGTTGGGATTCGAACCTGAGTATTACAAGAACACTTTAACAGCGTCTTAACCATCGCACCACAGACAGCTTTGAAATTAGTTCGTTTTATGAGGTACTCATTACAATTTGCCGGTAAAAGCAGACAAAATCTTAGTTTCGTCGAGCACAAAAATCCAAATCAAGCCGATGATCATATGGAAAAGCAGTGAAATTTCATATTTAGTAATCATAAAATTTTTTACTCATTTTAAACAAAAATTTTTTTTAACGTTTAAGATTTTAAATAATATATATATATATATATATATATATATATATTATATATATATATATATATATTATATATATATTTTTTAATTAAACTTACGCAACGCATTTATCTACATGAAAATTAAATAAAAAGGCTTATTTGGAATATGATTCTAGATTTTTATTAATTATTACAATGATTTACTTTATAAAAAAAATCCTTTACATGATTTGCGAAATTGTCAACAGTTCAATGACAATTTCTCAGACGACTTACTGCATACATATATTACACAAATATAATATTTTATATATGAACATACATACACTGAGTCAATTTAGTTCACCCGTTTTTTTTAAACACAGTAAGCATTATTATAGCTGGAAAACGGCCAAATGCACTTCGACTATAATATGCCAGATATGTCTTCAAATAAAGAAATGTCTTCAAATAAAAAAATGTCTTTAAAAAGCTAGGCAAACTGATCAAGTAAATACTCCTGTTACTTAACATTGTCTAACTTATTTACATTTTTGCTTTTACATACATATCTCCCAAATGCCAGCCTCTGGTAGGTCGCTGTTAGCCAGAGGTGGTGAATAGTCTCTTATTTATCTCGTAGGGGGAACAAATGGCAATCGACACGCCATGGACTTTCTCTATATTCTACGTTCTCTGCTTTCTTGACTCGGCAAATTCCGTACGTTATGGTAACCATTGGGCTTAATTTATTAATTAATTAATCTCGCCATTTTATTTAAATCGCTGCGATCCTCTTGTTCTGCCTGAAGATTCTCATCCTTGAAGTATCTTAAGAATATCTTCATTATTAAAAATGTCCTATATAACCACAAAATACTCTTATTTCTTTTAAAAAAGCAAACAATATTAATGTTGGAAATGCGTTATCTGTGATTTCGTGGCCAATGTACAACGGTAATGTAGAAGAAAGTGTTTCTCACTTCACAAGTGTTTTAGAATCAATATTTAGACAGTGGGTACCTAGAGAAAATAAGCCAGCTCGTACCACATACGCCTAATGATTCAATGCGTAATTAAAGTACTTGAAAAATCAAAAGACTAAACTATTCAAGCTCTACAAAAAGTCCACTAAAGTTTCTGACTATTGTGCTTGTTTTATAATATTTTAAATACCTCGTGCTACAAAAAGTATATAAGAAAAATTCGTAAAAATATTACCGGAAACCCGAGGATATTCTACAGTTTTGTTAATTCGAAGTACTTACGGAATCGCTGAGATGTTCGGAGATTTCTTCGAATCTAATTATGCGCCGAGTGCACTTCCAACCACACAATCTGTTTCTTACAAATTACCCTCCTTCCGTTACGTAAGAGTTCCTTGTATTACCGCTGTTATGGTTTACTACCACCTTAACCCTCTAAAAAGCTCATTTACTTAAGTTATGTGCCGATTTCCTATATATACCATCAACGAACATATTCAGTGCTTCAGTCAAGCAATATTTTACCTCTACATAAATCTGGTAGTAGATCTTGTTTTATAAACTACTGGGGCATGGCCGGTATGTTTTATTCCCTAAATTTTTGAAGCTGTTATAGCTGACCAACTAGATTACTCAGTGTCATCAATTATTGACACCTCACAACACGGGTTTTGTAAAAGTAAGTCCACCGCATCGAACCTATTGGAAATCACTGCCCATTCCAGTTTTACAAATGGTTATCAAACCGATGTTATTTATATTGATTTCTGAATAGCATTTGACAAGGTCTCACACTCAATACTTCACTATAAACTCGATATGTTTGGGTTTACACCATCCTTACTCAAATGATCGTTCATTATTATTCATCTTATTCATCAATGATCTGCTAAATGTGTTTCATCATTCTAAAGCACTTATGTACGCAGATGACGTCGGGCTCTTTAAATCAGATCGTTCTATAGAAGATAGAGAACTCTTGCAACTTGACCTAAATAATTTTGTAAAGTGGTGTGACGTGAACTTCATGGCGTTAAATTTAAACAAGTGTAAATATATGTCCTAGAAGTTACTGACTTCATTGACTTGGGTGTCACAATGGACTCTAAATTATATTTAGGAAATCATATGAATTCACGTGCTGATAAGACTAAAGGAGTCTAAGATTTCATTAAACGATGGGCTGAAATACGCTTGGAGTTTTATTTTGAGCTAAGCTGATAAGAGGTATTATCAATAGTCCATTCCAACTTAGCGAGATTAGCTCAGTATCCCTTTCAGACAATCTTGGTATTTTATACCCCTCTCCTTGTGTTTATGCAAAACAAATTTTAAAATGTGCGATCCATTCAGACGATTGTGTAACGATTTTAATTCTTATTAGGTCAGCTTTGATTCTTCTGACTCACTTTTCTGTAAAAAGAAATATTTCCTGAGAGTTTTAAACTTATAAATAATCTCTTTATTCTCAACGTTTCTTAATCACAAATTACTTTATAGCAGCCGATGAGCAAATCTGTAGCAGCTCACTGTAAGAGGCAAGTGCAACCGCGGCCTTCCGCCATCGATTTCAGACTCAGGAAAGTCCAGGATGTTTATCTAACAGGCACGCTCTTTGGTAGTCCATAGGTAGCTTGTAGTCTAAGTTAATATGGCGAACTGTTTTTCTTCTGGGAAGTGAACCTGGGGCCGTTTACTTTTTAATTGAATATTTATTGCCCTATTTACTTGAAATTTGGTACACAAGTAACTTTCTGCCTGTGTTAAGTTGAGGACGAGGTTATCTTACGGGCAGTTAATCTGGGTCCAACCTATACCAAAATATATTATTTATGGTTTGATTTGAAATTTGGAGCACTAGTAGCTTTTTGCCTAAGTAAAGAGAAGAACAACCTTTTCCTCCGGGAAGTGGACTTGGATCTACAGTTTTATTGAAGGTTTATTTACTTGAAATTTTGTGCACAGTAGCTTTTTGCCCAAGTTTAAATGAATTCCACTTTATTTTCCGGGAAGTAGAAATGGATCGAACGTTTTAAAAATTTTGTGTGTGTTGTTGAATTTACTTGAGGTGGCCCTTGGACCTATCTATCAGAAAAAATTTAATTGAGGACCGCCTTACCCACCGGGAAGTGAATTTAAAGCCGATCTATATTGAACGAAATTCTTTGTTATTTTTTTTGAAATGTTATTTACTTGAAATGTTAGATCGATCGTTCCACAAAATTTTTTTTGTTTCTTTGATTTACTTGAAATTGGTGCACAGGAAGCTTTTCTCCTAAGTTAAGATGAGCAGCTTTTTATATTCCAGTAGGTGAACATTTTTTCTTCCGGGAAGTGTAATTGGGATCGATCTATCCTAATAAACTTATTTATGATTTGATTTACTTGATATTTGGTGTACAGGAAGCTTACAACCTAAATTAGGATGACTGCCACTTTAATTTCCGGATATTTAAATCTTGTTCCTTTACTTCAAATTTGGGTCTAGGACCGAATATCTTGTTTGTTTGATTTACTTGAAATTTAGTACACAGAAAGCTTTGTGCTAAAGTTAAGATTACCATAATTTTATCGGCCGGGAGGTGGGCCTCGGGACGATCTATCTTAGCTTTTTGCCTAAGTTAAGATGGGGACCACTTTATTTTCTGCGAAGTGGGCCTCGGATCGATCTACTCTAAACAGTTATATTAAAGGTTTGATTTAGTTAATATTTGGTGCACAGTATATTTTTGTTCAAATTAAAATTAATACAACTTTACCTCCCGAAATCCGAAAAAATCTAATTGAGGACCACTTTACTTTCTTGGGAGCATTTTTCCTACAGGAAGTGGGATTGTTATCGATATACTGAAAAAAACCTAATGTGTTGTTCAATTTACTTTTAGTTCGAAGCCGGAAGATTGTTCAATTTACTTGAAATTTGACCTGGAACCGATTCAGCGCCAAAAATTTTGTTTATGGCATAATTTACTTGAAATTTGCACAGTTGCTTCTTGCGTAGTTAAAATTGAGGACCGCCTTATCTTCCAAAGGTGAACCTAGGTCGATCTATCCCAAAAAACTTATTTACAGGTAGCTTTAAACCTAGTGCACAGGTAGCTTTAAACCTAAGTTAAGATGAGAACCAATTTGACTTCCGGATAGTGGAAGCGTATTTATTGTTCAATTCACTTGAAATTTATGATGGGTTCCGATCCATACCCAGAAATTTTGTTTATGGTTTGATTTATTAGCAATGTACTACAAGGAAGCTTTGTGCCCAAGTTAAGATTACCACAATTTTTCTTCCGGGAAGTGAATATGGGGCAAATCTATACAAAAATTCTTATTTATGGGTTGAGTTACATGAGTTTTGGTGCAAAGATAGGTTTTATGCCTCTGTTGGGAGGAGAACAACTTTTTTTGCAGGGAGGTAGTACTACGGCCTATCTATCTAAAAATAAATGTATTTATTGTTCGATTTACTTAAACTTTAGTGTACAAGCAGCCATTTGCCTATGTTAAGTTGAGGACAAGTTTATCTTCCGGAAAGTGAACTTGGTGCGATCTATACTAAAAATTCTTATTTATAGTTTGATTTACTTGAAATTTGGCACATGTGCAGCTTTTTACTTAAATTGAAATTAGAGACAGTTTATCTTCCGTGAAATGTAATTGTGGTCGATCTATCCGAAAAAATCGTATTTATTGATCGATTTACTTGAAATGTGGTTTACAAGTTGCTTTTTGCCTATGTTAAGTTGAGGACGAGTTTATCATCCAGAAATTGAGCCTGGGGCCGAAATATATCAAATTATATTATTTATGGTTGATTTACTTGAATTTTGGTGCACAGCCAGTTTGTAGCCTAAACCAAGATGAGGACCATTTGTTCTTTAGGGCTTGAAATTTGGTGCACTAGTAGCTTTTTGTCTAAGTATAGATGACAACCACTTTTTCCTCCGAGAAATAGACGTTTGGCAAACTTATCCAAAATATTATTTTGTGTATGATTTTTTTACTTGAATCTTTGCGCTCAGAAAAGTGTTTGCCTAAGTTAGCAGGAGAAAACTTTTTCTTGTTGGAAGTGGACCTGGGGACGATATATCTCAAAAAATCTTATTTATGGTTTGATATACTTGAAAGTTGCTGCACAGGTAGGTTGTCGCCTATGTCAAAATGACAACCAGTTTTCTTTCCGGGAAGTGAACCTGGGGCAGATCTATTCAAAAACTGTTTTTTATGGTTTGATTTACCTGAAATTTGCTGCCCAGGTAGGTTTGAGCCTACTTAAGGAGGATAACCACTTTTTCTACCGGGATTTGAAATTGGGGCTGCTCTAGCGAAAATATCTTAACTATTGTTCGATTTACTTGGGTCCCACTTTTTTCCCGGGAAGTTATTTATGGTTTGATTTACTTGAAGTTGGGTGCACGGCCAGTTTGTAGCCTAATTTAAAATGAGGACCACTAGTTCTTTGGATACCTGAAATTTGGTGCACTAGAAGCTTGTAGCCTTAGTTAATATAGGAACCAGTTTTTCTTCCGGACAGTTAACCTGGGGCCGATCTGTCCCAAAACAGCTTATTTATGACTTGGTTTACTTGAAGTTTTGTGCACAGGTAGGGTTTTGCCTAAGTTATGATGAGTACCTCTTAATCTTCCGGGAAGCTTAGTTGAAGACCACTATGCAATGAGATGGCACTAGGAGTTTTCTAGTTTTTCCCGAATATTTATGGACCTTTGGGTTGGCAACGTCTAATATCGCAGACGATGAAACTATGAGCTGTACGGGTTATACGACGGCATTGACATAGTTCAGCGAATAAGAAGACAGTGGCTACGTTGGCTATACCATGTTGTTCGAATTTAGGAAAGCGGTGCAGCTTTGAAAGTTTTGGATGTAGCTGTACCCGCAGATGGAAGCAGAGGGAGAAGAAGACCTCCACTCCGTTGAAAAGATCAAGTTCAGAGGACCTGGTTTCGATTTGTGCTTCCGATTGGCACAAAACTGCGGGAAGAAGAAACGAATGGCGCCCAATTATTGATTCGACTATAATCGGGTAAGCGTTGCCTACGCAAATGTAGAAGTAGTAGATAGGTCTGTGAGAAGTTTAATATATTAGATAACTACAAAATTCTTTTCAATGCTAATTAAAATATTTAAATTCAACAAAGAGAGAAAGAACCACAAAAAAGTTGGGTCGGACAATCCTCGTTAAAACAGAAATTTGTAAAAATTTTCACTGCTTGATTTCAACATCTCAATCTTCTCTTCAATAAACCAATCAGATGATTGTTTTGACAGCGCTCAAGTTATTATTTGGTCATACAAACACTCAAAGTAAGACAAGTCATGCGCAGCTAGTTCGCCTTCTTTTTTTTTAGTTAGTTTAAGGAGCTGTTCTTGGGAAAGTCTATGGTTAACGGTGTATATAAGTACAATAATGGGCCAAGAACACTATCCGTGGAACACCTGCGGTGATTGGAAACTCTTCTGTTATATATTCGTTGATTTTAACAGTGCAACTCTTGTTAAAAAAGTAAATTCAAAAAATTTATGAAACATGCTACACCTTTAAATCATTTTATTCCAGGGAGGGGACCGATCTTTATAAAAAATATTTATGTATGGTTCGATTTGGTGAATTTTTTACGAAGATAGAGTTTCTTGCACCATTAGTATAGTACAGAAAACTTTCTTTCGTGGAGGAAGATACTGCTGGATCGGCAAAAATTGGTTTGATGTAGATATAGGCAAAGATCGTACGTTATTATGAATTACCGTAGATAAAAATAGTGGGGTTCGGCTTACTTCGTACCAATATTTACACCTTCGTGGAATATTTCGAGTAACAAAAACCCGATTGACTATATCAGATATGTGCCTCCTCCAGTAGGCAAGGAGTAATATTTAAACGACAAACACTGTACGCGCAAACATACTTTTAATATACGAGTAAATATAACAAGAAAACAAAAACTGTGCATTAGTTGAAGCTTTGGACTTTTAATTATTATTATTATTATTATTCCCAACAGTTTAAGTATCTCCCGCCTATCCGCACGAGGGGCGCAGTCCGCATGGCGTACGGAACTTGTTTTGTTTAATGCCGAGTCACGATGAGTAGGAGTTTGATTAGTTTCGAGAACTAAAAAAGTTCAGCTACATAACAAAATTTCATCAGTTGATTAGTTGAGAGGCGACAATATTGTTTTCTTAGTATAAAAGAGCTAGTCAGATATGTCAATTATGTTTGAATGAGAGTTGATATCGAGACACATGTAATGTAAAGGCTCGTGAAATTCAAAATTCGTTTTACATGTTTTCAGAAACAAGGTGAAAAAATATCTGAAAAGTCTGAACAGAATATTGAATTTTACTTTAGAGAGAATGAAGGGGCTAGAAATTGAGCCCGTTATTATTTTAACCATGAGAATTACATCAAGCATTTAACGACGACTACAAAGAGTTGGGAGGTTAATAAGTTTCAGAGGACTTGTATAAGGAGGAAGATTATTTTGAGAGTCCAACTTTATGTTTCTTAAGGCAAATCGGAGGAATAGTTTTTGAATAGACTCTATCCTATCAGGATAGTTTCAATACCTCGGGTTCCAAATTACCGATCAGTTTTATAGAATAAGTCTTACTAATGTTTTATACAAAGCTTTACTAACACAAGGATCATTAATCTCCTTTGACCACCGTTATAAAAAAGCTAATATACATTTGGCTTTCTTGACTATCACAACAATTGCCTCATTTACAATACCAATTACAATATCTAAGTTGAACGAAATACAAGGAAGACACAGCAACGTGTATCCGGGTCTCCTAGTATACCTAAATATTTGAATAATTTTATCTTTAATATAAATAAAAAATTCGAACTACTATATATGGATTTTGTAACCGCTAAGAAGATTAATCGAGTGAAAATTAGCCGGAATAAAGAGGATACGAGATGGACCACAAATATAGCAAAGGGGAGCCTTTCGTAAGTTTCATAAAAATATATGATGCAAGTTATCGAAATGATCGACAAAAATTTGTATGAAAATCTATTGCATGCACAATTATGTATGTACTCTTACGTAGTGCACTTGTTCAGAAACCTCAAAATTGACTTTAAGTGAAACTTAATATGCAGTATGAAATTACCTGTACACGCAACGGAAGTCATGACATATGGGAATATAAGGGGATTCTACTTAACATAAACATTAAATATACAATGCATACATACATACGTACCTTCTAACGTAGATAACGTATTTTTATTTATACACAAGCTTGTACATTTGTCGGTAAAAACATCAAGACGCAAAACCACAAATTGGAGAAGGAGCGAAAATCGCTTCAGCGGTTACAAGCGCCAAATATATATATATATATATATAAACTTGTACATATGCGATGAGTGCGAACGGTATATTAAATTTGTTCGGCTAACAAGCAACTTTGACGTATTACACTAAAGTAACCGATTAGGTGCCATAAAAATATGGGAAAAGATACGCCACGAGGATTATATACAGCAGTGCTAAGAGCGATCTAATCGGGAATCAGCTTTAACAATGCTTATGCTAAATTTCATTTAAGAATAGTGCTAAAAGAATAATAATACTAGTTTACAAAGTATAACATACCCAGAAGTACCTTGTTCGGATTGATTTAAAATGTCCTGTAGTTTAAACCAATATGGTCAATATTTTGTTGATGTCTTTGGGAAGTTTATATTAAAAAAAAGAATACTAATTGAAAATTCGTTAAACAACATTCTGCCTCCAACTCATGGCATGAAATTTCTTTCGCATGAAATTTTTATCGTTATTATAGGGACATATTATGAACTTATTTGTTCCCTTTTAATTTCCGTTTATCAAAGCGCAACGAGAATCTAAAATAGTTAATTTTTTCCCATTTTCTAATCCATAAGAATTTAGTTTTTGACATTGATAAAAACTTCCAGAAAACCATAGAAATCAAACATTGTTACGATTTTTCTAAATTAACCTTATTTTCACTTATTTCACAACTTTCACAGACTATTATTTTTACTTTACAGTAGGGTTACCACTCACGAGGTGGTCGCCAGCAGTTGTGCTTTGCCCTTATATACTAAGCAGCTTGTTCGTATTAGCGCCTGAATTGATCGATAACGAACATTCTCGATTCACGGTCAAGAACACCCCAGTTATCTTTTTTTTTGAATTTTCACCACAATATTACACATTTCTATCAACTAAATCATATCAATTCCCTGGGAACAGAGAAGCAGTGGAAACTGTTTAATAATTTTTGTATTTAAAGAATGATCTGTTTTAAAGTGCATACATGTAAGAATAATTTATTGACGATATGAATAAGTAATAATAGTAATTTAAATGGTTAAGAAATTGAATGAATGTTCTGCTGACGACCGTTGACAGACTATTGCTTGACACGAATGCCACTGACGACTGCTTCGAAACGACTGACTCTTTTCTACTCCTGTGCTACTCTCTCGCTGCTTTCTGTCAACTGTTTCTATGCTTTAATGCTATCGCGCTGCTGCTACATCGTGGCGCTGCCACAGTGCCAGTGTAACATTCGGCCATCCTGATCAGTCATCTACCTCAGATGACCAAAGCTCATCGCTATTGACGCATGCCTCCACAGCTTCATATTGTCACAGCTTGTGGACGTGTTACTGCTACTCTTCTAACATTGAAACGACCATTTCGCTTAACCTCTGTTATCTCATACGGGCCCTGATATTCGCTGGCCAACTTCCTCCCCGCTACAAACTGAGTGCGTCGATTGCTACCAGATCACCGATTTTATACCGGTACTCTTTCTTGCATTTGCTATCAAATTGCTTCTTAGAGGCTAACTGCGCTCGCTCAATCTCAACTTTTGCATCTCGTCGTAGCTGCCGTCGTTCTTCTTCAAAAGAGTTATACATTTCCTTCTCTAGTAATTGTGTTATGTGGTCACTGCACTTGTTGTTCATAACATAAGGTCCTCCGACGATAACTTCGCAATGATCGACAAAAGTATACTGCTTCGAGGTTGCCTCCATAGGACCCAGATGGTCGACATGCAACGTATGCAACGGCTGGTCTCCTTTCTCGATAGAATTCAGATATGCTTCTTTTTTGCCAAGCTTCTTATTAAAAATTATACATTTTACGCAGTTGTTGATAACCTGCGTAACCTTGTGCACCAGGTGAGGTATCCAATAATATTGCTGAATAGCATGCATGGTTTTTTGTACGGCGAAATGACCAGCGTTGTGGGCGTCAACAAAAATTTATTTCTCCATCAGCTTTGGGACCACTAGCAGATCATTACCATCTATCGATTTGTACATCAAACCACCTTTCATCTTGAATGCCTCATACGGCCGACTGGTAAGTATCTCTGCAACAGCTTTTATCATCGTTTTGTTGTGCTTTATACGTGCCGCTATTTCTGATGACACCAGCATTACCTGCTGAGGGTAGCGACTCAGTCCGTCAACGTGTTTCAGTTCGCCCGATCGGTGCTCCACCACGAAATTGAGGTCTTGTAAATACACAACCCATGACGCAACTGCAAGTGGCACTTCTTTCTTACTCAAAGTCTGCTTAAACGCCGCGCAATCAGTCACCAGCTTGAATGATATACCCAACAAGTAATGTCGAAATTTCTTCCGTCGACTTCTTACTCCAGAAGCACACTGGATAAAGCTGGCCGTCGAGCCACTGCATTAGCGTCGCACCTAAACCTTTCGATGCGTCCGTGTCCTTCTTCAAATCACCTTTCAGTTGTTAATTGCATCGAGTTCCACTGAACACTGAATCTCCGGAAGAAACCAGTTAATCCCAAAAACGGCTATACGGCTTTAATATTCTTCGGGATTGGAAACTTCCTAACTGCATCTGTCTTTTCTTTACCTGGCCATACACATCCGTTTTTAATATAGTGCCCCAAGAAACTTATTGACGTCTGCAGAAAACGACACTTTTGCCACTTCCCTCTCAAACCATATTTCGCTGCTGTTGCAAAAACCAACTTCCTTTTCCGAAGGCATTCTTCAGCTGTTTCCGTATGAACAATAATATCGTCCATATACAAATCTAGAACATTATCATTGATGAGGCTTTGAAAAAGATAGTTAACGAAACGTATAAAAACTGCGGGCGAGTTGCAAAACCCAAAAGGTGCTCTATTAAATTCGTAAAGCCCCCTGCTCGTAACGAAAACGGTGTACTTTTTGCTATCCTCTTCGATTGGAACGTGGAAACCTCCATTTTCCAGATCCATAACAGTAAAAAATTCCGATTTCTGCAGCTTTTCGAGTATATCGTTAATTATCGGCACAGGAAAGCAATCTTTCAGCACCATCGAATTCAGTTTTCGAAAGTCGACACATATGCGATTTGTGCCGTCCTTTTTCCTAACCACCACGATGCGACTGGCAAAATTTGACGAAGACTGTCAGGAATACAGCTTGGCGAATGACGAAATGGGACTACTTCCCCATCCGGAATTATTTCCAGCATAACTGGACATTCAGCACCAGATTCCGCCGGCTTGTAGTTACTGATCATTGAGCGCACTTCAGTGTTGTACTGCGGAGGTACATCAACATAAGAATTTGTTTCAACTACAATTTTGTCGAACGCACCTTTTTCAGTATCGTAATATCCGCGCCCGTGTCCACCATACAGCTCACTTCGACATTGTTTAACTTCAAGCTCTTACAGCATATTGCATTTTGAACCTAATTTACTGCTGCAGCTAAAGTTGGGCATTGTTTATACATATGATCACTCTTATTACAACGAAAACACTTCATATCTGCTTCTCGTTCGGCTGGAATGGCCTATTGTCTAACTTATTGGACTTCTCATTTCCCACTACTCGCTCGTAGATTTCGTACTGTTCTTGCAGCTCATTATACGATTTACAGCTGGAAAGGTTGCACTTAAACTCGTCCTTTAATTGCAGTCCCTCAACAATGTAACGAATCACCGACTGCGTGTCAATATCACTACGTGAAGCCACCTTTTTCATTTGCAACACGTATTCGTAAAATCTCTCGTGTTTACGTTTTTTTCGTTTCCGCAACTCTGCATGAACATCTGCACTACACACCTTTGAACGATCAAATTCGTCTTCTAACATTTTACGTATTGCACTATATTCGTAAACAGCGACAGATTCGATATATAGTTTTGCAGTTTTTGTAATCTTCGCCCTAGCCTGCACGTAATTTTGCTTATCATTTAACCCGTAACCATCAGCATTCATTTCGAAATTAGCAAACCAATGCTTGACTGGCATGTTTTCCCCATCAAAATCGGGTATTATTTTCTCAAAACTTTCTGCCACAATCTTGGCGTCAGTTTGCCTTATTTCGTCCGCTTGTATTTTAATCGTCAATAATTGAATCAATTGCTTAAGCAAATCGTTATTTTTGCTGTCAACATTTTTGTTTTGTTCCCTCTGTACTGCCTCTGTTTCTGCTATTCTCTGTGCATCATTTTCCATGGTGTTTTTTGCTACTACTTGGTTTGCTTTTCTTTGCTCGTTCGCCTGCGCCTGTGTATCTACGTTTGCTCCCTGCTGTGTGGAACGTGTGTTGTACGGCTGTCTCGCGTGCGCTCCCGGCTTTGTCTGATGCTGTAGTTTGGTGGTATTTTTTGCTGCGCTTGCGTTTGGAATTTTATTTTCCTCGAAGTTCATATGCGCAAACTGATTTCTGCGAACAACAACAACTTCTCGCGACTGAACATGCAACTGTAGAAGTACAGTTTCCTTCCAATAGATTACGCTTAATACACCTTATCTCCTTAACTCCTCTTCGAATTGGCACAAAAATCGATGTCCAACGGGTTGAGCCCCAAATGTAGGAATGATTTATTGAAGATATGAATAAGTAATAATAGTAATTTAAAAGGTTAAGAAATTGAATGAATGTTCTGTAACAGTGTAACATTCATATGCAACATATTGAAGTATTTATTAATAAATCACTTATTAATAGGTTTCAAAAAAATATAGTATTTGCATTAAATCATTTGCTATTTTGTGGCTGATACTTGTTGCTGCTGCAGCTCGAAAACAGCTATTTATTTCCGTAGGTTCATCGTTGATTACATATGTATATATATTGCGTAAAGCGCAGCATAAGTTGATAATTTTAACAAATTTCTGTGTCTTTATATGGCAGTTCCCCGAGCAACCAATAGCTTTGTTCATCACTTTCATAGTTGGATAGCAAAGAGTGTCATGGCTTGATCTTGTATGACATGTATCTGCAGCCCTTAAAATTATTTTATAGTCACAAATCTGCAGAGCAAGCAAATTCAATTTTGTAGAAAATTATTATGAAGGCTTACTATCAACGCATTAACGCTAAAGCAACCTTTCCTTTTTTATACAAACACAACAGAAATGTTCGTCATCGTGAGGTTTACCTAATTTGACGTGTATCGCGCCGATACATTCAACCATTCGTACAAAAATAAAAATTAATATATGAGCGTTCACAATTTTGTATGCTTCGTGTGTATGCAGTTGAAAATAAATTCGGAAATTTTTCATTTTGATAAGAAGGTTCTTTCAGATTTTCTTTCAGCATATTTTACAGTGTACTTTTTTGAGTCTCTGAGTGCTCGTTCATCTATGATTCTCGTCTTTTAGGATATGGTTTTTTGCAATTTTTGTTGAATGTGAAAATTATGAATTTTTTTTAATTTGCTCGACTGGATCGAATGGAATTTTTCAAATGCCAATAAACACTGATTATGCTGGCTTATACAGTGGCAGGTGCTTTCACCAATATGTAAGTCCCTCTATGCATATTTTGTTGAGATTTGGAGCTATTGTTTTATTACTTAACTTGCTTTTTATTTATGTAAATGATCTGAAATTATATTAAAACTAGTTCCACAAACTTTTACTTTGTGGTCCTTCATCTAACCATATGTAAACTAATAAGACAAAATAAGCATGGTCATAAGGTATAACATAACTTTTGACACTTTCTTTATTTTTCTTATGTAGTTTAGATGAAAGTCTGATACTGTTTATTTTTGTCTCCTTTTTGCTAAATACCTTTTTATATTATTTCTCCTGAACTATTCTTTTACGAAATGTTGGTGACAGATATTTCCATCTGCCATGGAATTTATTATATACACGAAGATTTATTGGCGAGAATTTATGGTAGCTAAACTTTTTTAAATATGCTTTAGTAAAACCTTATCAATATTTGTTATATGTGCTGTCTTAATAATGTCATAAAAACATCTACCCGTTTGCCATCATTGCCATTACCGACGCCAGGTTTTGGAAGAGTCTATATGTAAACTGATTTATTTTTTGAGTTTATTTTGAAATAATTTTTCGTCCCAACATACCTTTGAATTTGCCTCTTCCTTCAGTGATTAATTTTTGAAGTCTTCAAAATGACAAGAATTAGTTTAAATTTTTAAATTATATACAATTTTTAAGTGATGTTCCTTAAATCGTTTTCTTGCATGCAGAATTCATACATTTCCTGAGTGCCATTACATATCGGACAGGAAAATACTTTTGTGTTACATGGCTAACGGTGCTAGACTTTGTTGACGTGTTACCTACAAGTATATAAATGATCAGTACAGGTTATAATAATAACCAAGAATAGATAAATTCAGTATTTTTTTTTCTTTTCTTTTTAAATATCGTAGTGGCTTGCATAAGTTAGCACCATAAGTTACATATTCTATAATAATTCACGTAATTAAAAAGTGCCGATGACATAACATACCGACTCTCCACTGAATTGCACGCGCAATTAAAAAGAGTTGACCACACACAAAAATTTCCCGTGGAAAAGTAATATTCGGTGCTCACCGTTAACAGCGGCAGCGCTGTTTTAGAAGTTAAAATTTAATGCTAAGTAATTAAAATTAAGAATTCACAATTCAAAAAAAAAAGGAGAGCTACTTCAAAAATATTTCATACAGAGCTGCAATATATATTAGAGTTCCAGATACTCGGTTATAGAGTACTGTGAGCAGATCGATGCTCGCTCGATACTCGGTAATTGCTCAACTGCTAAGCAAAATAAAAAAAATTAATTTTTTTTGTCAAAGTTTCTTTGGGGTTTCAACGATTTTTACAATTTGCATATATAACTTTAAAATTATTAAAAAAAAATTCTAAGAAAAAAGTGTAAGTAAAAGTACTCGAAATACTCGTGCTTGGCCCGAAGCTAACTTAGAAAACTGTGCAATTGCAGTTTCAGATAAAAATCGCGTGATTTTCAGCACATATCCGATTAGTATTATTATTATTTTTTGTTGCAAAATAAGATTACAAATGGACGTATCATGTATTTTGCAATTTTTGTAAAATCAACACTACTAGTATTATTGTGAAGAAAAACGTGGTACGTTTTGCATCATATATTGATATCGTATATTGAACGTCCCACACTTATTTCATAATAAAACAAGTAATAGTATTGTTCGTTAATTATTGTGCGTGTTTTTTAGTTTTTTTTAAACTATATTCAGTTTTTCCTTTTTAGTTTGACGTGCTATGATAACGTGTTCTGTAGATTGCTTTTTTATCAGTCCTTCTTAACGATACGAATACTCCCAAATACCTTCCTGTTGTTCGGCCCGTCCTTCTTAATGACAGGAAAATACGTTAAAATTTTTTTTATCTGTCTATCTTAACGACGAATACGTTGTTGCCGAAATAATAACACTCGAAAATACATTTTCCCTTGGAAGCATAATGCGCTAACATAAAATGTTCTCCATTTCCTAACCCTTGCTTCTTAACGAGTGGAAAACTCGTTTTGTTTCGGAAACATATTGTTACGATCTTTCTGATTCCCTCGATGATTTCCCAAATCTTTCGGGTACGATCTCTGGATTGTTAAATAAAAAATCGCCAACTTAATTTACAGTCTCTTTATTTATAAAAACTTATTTAATGTCCTTTTATTATTCAGTAATTCACAATTCAATTTACAGTTTACTTTTTTATTTACAAACACTTGCATAAAACTTCGCAATGTACTGTTTTTACTGTAATGTAATCTCCAACGCGTTTACTTCACGACTGAATCAATTTGGCAGCTGAATGTCGCTCTTATATAGTAGTCGGCCGCTCGCAACCAACCGTCTAGAATAATCGAGGCGTTCTCGCTAACGAATAATCAAAGCGTTCTCGCTAACGAATGTTCTCGTTTCTCGCTTTACAACATGCCAGCTATCGGCTTCTCTCTTTCATCTGTCATTCGCTTTGCTTTTTCGCCACACTGCCTTCCACCTAAGTCGGATCGTCCCGATCACACATATTCGCAGTTCCAAAAGCAGCACGCCTCTCTACGTGGACCACTTTCATCTTGTTTCTCGGCCTCCCTACGGTTTGGATTTGATACACTACGTCGTTTAGTCGTTTGATTATCTTGTATGGACCTTCCCAATTGCATTGAAGTTTTGTTGACAAACCTCTCTTTCGTTGTGGATTGTACAGCAACACCAAATCTCCATTTTGGAAGCCTTCGGAGTTCATCGCCTTGTCATACCTAGCCTTCATTTTGTCACTCATAATTTGAGTTCGCTGCCTCACAAGAGAATGTATCTCTCTTAACTCTTACTCGAGAACAGTAGACGCTTCCTTCCCAATTCTTCTCGCATCACCAGTTATTACAAATTTTAAATCGCTGGGCAATCGAAGTTCACTACCAAACAGTATCCTCGCAGGTGTTTGACCTGTTATTTCATGCACTGCGGACCGATATCCCATCAGGAAAAGCGGTATGTGTACATCCCAGTCATCTTGATGCTTGTCCACTACTTTCCGCAAGTGCTCTTCCAGGGTCCGGTTGAATCGCTCTACCATGCCATCTGATTGAGGATGCAGGGCTGTCGTTCGTGTTTTTCGAATACTGGAACACCGCCGCTTCAAAGTTTCTTCCTTGGTCTGAATGCAATTATATAGGCGCACCGTATCTGGTAACCCTATTGTGAGTGAATGCATCCGCAACTGTTTTCGCTTCCTGGTTTGGAATTGGGTAGACCTCAGGCCATTTACTAAAGTAGTCCATAACCACAAGAACGCATTTGTTTCCTTGTTTACTCATAGGGAATGGACCGGCTAGATCCATGGCAACCCGCTCAAATGGTGCACCTGAGTTATACAGCTTCATCTGCCCATGACCTCGCGACTTTGGTCCTTTAGCTGCTACGCACTCCGTGAAATTAGCAATCCACTCAGCGACCGATTGACGACAGCCAACCCAATAGAACCACTGCTTGATCTTCTCCAGCGTTTTTGTAATGCCTAGGTGCCCTCCTCTAGTACCATTATGGAATTCCTTAAGAACATCCGGAATTCTTAACTTCGGAATTACTATAAGCTTTCGAAAGCCCTGACCATCTTCACTTTCCCATAATCTATGCAAACAGCCAGATATCAACTCTAAACTGTTCCATTGTGCCCAGTATGCTTTCGCGATGGGACTTTCCACTGCCATTTGTTCCTTACTTGGCCGTCTATTCATTTCCAATCCGTGCATTAATAATTCCTATTCTGGATCTTGCTGACATTTCCTTAAGTGACTTGAATCCCACTCTTCTGCTGATGTAACTGTCATTAGCCGGACGTCTATTATGTCTTCCTTACCCTCGGTTTTTGAGCAATGCTTACATTCCAAATTACATGGTCGACGGGACATAGTATCAGCATTTCCGTGCGTATTACCCTTGCGGTGCTCGATGGTGAAGTCATAACTTTGCAGTCTCTCAATCCATCGAGCTAGCTGCCTTTGAACTCTAGTAGCCACCCAAGCGCTGCATGATCCGTTTTAACTCGGAAATGTTGAACATACAAATATTTGTGGAAGTGTTTAATGCAATCCGCCAACGCTAATAGTTCTCTCCGAGTTACGCAGTACTTCCGCTCTGGTTTCCCAATAGATCGGCTATAGTAGGCAACTATCTTCTCCTGCCCATCAATCACTTTCGAAAGTACACCTTCTATGCCATATCCACTAGCACCTGTGTCCAGAATAAATGTTGCACCTGGAACCGGGTACGCTAGCATAGGTGCAGTGCATAGTCGTTCTTTTAACGCTTGGAAAGCCTCCTCTTGTTCAGTTCCCCACTCGAAAGATCTATTTTTCCTTGTGAGTTCATGGAGACTATGAGCTACGCAGGCGAAATTCGGAACAAATCGGCGATAGTAAGTACACAGCCCAAGAAAACTTCTTAATTCATGCAAATTTCTGGGTCTCGGCCAATCCTTCACTGCTTCTATTTTTTCCTTCGCAATACAAACGCCCTTCGTGGTTACTTGATTCACCTCCTACTTGAATAAAGAGCACTTCTTAGGACTTAGTTTAAGACCAGCGCCAGCTATTCTCTGGAAAACTTCTTCCAAGTTACTCAGATGTTCATCGAAGCTTTTTCCCAATACGATGATGTCATCCAGATACACCAAACAAGTCTTCCAGTGTAGTCCTTTGAGCACATGGTCCATTAGTCTTTCAAAAGTGGCAGGAGCGTTGCATAATCCAAATGGCATTACCGTGAATTGCCACAGACCGTTGCCAATACTAAAGGCTGTCTTCTCTTTATCTTCTTCACTCACTTCTACTTCCCAATACCCGCTCTTAAAGTCAAGTGTTGAGAGCCATTCTGTGCCAGTTAACGAGTCTAGTGTATCATCGATCCTGGGCAAATGATAGCTATCTTTCTTTGTGACATCGTTTAATCCCCGATAGTCCACGCAGAACCGCAACTGGCCATCTTTCTTCTTTACGAGTACTACCGATAACATCGCTTTCGCTCATTTCGTTAATTATTTGACCAACAGCGTCACGTTTAGCTAGTGTAACGCTTCGAGGAGCTTGACGAATCGGTCTTGCGTCACCAGTATCAATGCAATGTTTCACTACGTTGGTCCTGCCTGGTTTGTTGCCATCCTTGACGAGTATGTTGCAGTATTTACAGATCATCTGGCTTGCCTTGTGCTTGTACTTGTCTTCCAACCCTTGCGTCCATGCATTTATATCTTCCTCCATGTCGTTGCTGCCACTAGATTCGATTCCAGATGAATCATTGCAGTTAATAACGGCTTCTACCTCTTGACATTGCCCTAATACAGTTCCACTAGGAATTTTTACTGGTGATCTGAGGTCATTTAATACTCTCACTGCGATGCGTCCATTCTGTTGTGTCTTAGCCAGGGTTTTACCAATAAGTTCGTCCGGTGTAGAATTCTGTGCTGCTTCGACAACCCACAATTCTTTTGTCCCACAATCTCCATTAATTTTCGCCCAAACAACTGCTTCTGACTTTGGTGGAATCACTTCACTGCCTTATAAGACCACTTGTTTGCTGCTGTATGTGGAATCATAACCAATGCTTAGTGGTACTTCCATGTTCTTATACTCCATAATTTTGTTATTCAAGTCGATCTTGATACCTTGATCCATCAATAAGTCTACTCCTATGATTACCTCATCTACGATATGCGCGACTATAAAGCTGTGTAACATCGTCACATTCCCTATTGCGACCTCACATGTTACTTCTCCCACCACTTGTGTGTCCTCACCAGTCGCCGTTTTCAATATTGCTCCAGGTAATGGTCTCACTTCTTTAGCGATCAGGTCAGTTCGAATGATGGAGTGTGATGCGCCCTTATCCACTGTTAATATTCGCTCTCGTCCATCCACATTTCCACCAATAGTAATATTGCTCGTTTTTCTGCCAATTTGCGAGACAGAGATTATGGAGCATTCAGTTGCAGGAGTCAGCATACGCCCCTTTAGACGGGTGGTTTCACGTGTTTGAGCATACGCCACTGTTTCAGCGAATGTTAACTTTGGATTCGCATTTGTCTCTCGCTTGGTGTAAACGTCTTTTATTCCGCTGTCCTGTAGAAATTCGTTGGGTGTCTGGTCGCGCTTTTCTGACTCCATCTGGTAAATCTGTCTCCTGTATTCGCTACCATAGCGTCTTTCCAAGGCTCGCATCAAACGATCGTAATCACTCTTCTCATAATCAGGTATAGTTAGCAAAAGTTCTGCTGCAGGTCCTTCCAAAGCAACGAATAGCGCAGCAGATTTTTCGTCCATGCTCCAATTATTTGTTTCAGCCGTCTTCTCAAACTGGAGCTTAAAGGCTTGAAAAGGAATTTTACCGTCGAAAGATGGTGTTTTTACCTTGGGAGCGCTCACTGAAGCGGTTGGACGATTTAATTGCAAATCCCGTACACGAACTGCTAATTCGTTGACTTTGGCTTCAATTAGCTCCTCTATGTTATCTTGCCGACCTTCCAATTTGTTTACTTTGGTCTCAATTAGCTCCTCCATTTTGTCCTGCCGCTCGTCGATTTGATTTCCTTAAGTTCTGCATTCTCTTTCACCAGATCTTTCTGTATTTGTGCGATTGTTCCGTCTAATCCATCAAACTTTTGTGACAGCTTAGCATTCTGTTCATCCATCTTTTGTGAGATGCTGGCTTTCATTTCAGACATATTTTGTGAATTACGGGGATCATGTGCATCCAGCTTTTGTGACATGTTGTCATTGATTTGTGACATGTTGACATGTTGTAGATGAGCCAGGAGCACCTTTCTGAATCTTACTTGATGGCTGCTCGAACCCTTTCGCAGAATCACTAGCTTCTTCCTTTTCAATATCTTTCAAGGATATATCTTCATCCTCGCGACGGAATTCGTACTGGTTCAAGTCGATGCCTTCAACTTCCATTGCTTCTCGCAGTCGCGATTGCAGCTCTGCCTTATTTCCTGTTGTAGACAATCCTCGCTTTGCCAACTCCTTCTTGAGAGGAGGTATCGTCAAATCCTGAATCTTCACCATTTTTCAATTATTATCCTTTGGGATTTATTAAACAATCCCACTTCTGACACCAATTGTTACGATCTTGCTGAGTCCCTCGATGAAAAAATCGCCAACTTAATTTACAGTCTCTTTATTTATAAAGACTTATTTAATGTCCTTTTATTATTCAGTAATTCACAATTCAACTTACAATTTACTTTTCTATTTACAATCACTTGTATAAAACTTCGCAATGTACTGATTTTAATTACTTTACTGTGATGTAATCTCCACCGCGTTTACTTCACGACTGAATCAATTTGGCAGCTGAATGTCGCTCTTATATAGTAGTCGGCCGCTCGCAACCAACCGTCTAGAATAATCGAGGCGTTCTCGCTAACGAATAACCGAAACGTTCTCGCTAACGAATGTTCTCGTTTCTTGCTATAGAACATGCCAGCTATCGGCTTCTCTCTTTCATCTGTCATTCGCTTTACTTTTTCGCCACAATATGTTTGGCAAATATTAGGAAATATTAAATAATGTTTCCGCTTAGTAATATTTCAATATACATATATGTATGTTATATGATATGTAAGTGATGTTTCAAAATCCACCACGTGTAAACGTTATCCAAAGCGAACAGTAGCGAAGACAAGAATTATAAAATGAGTCTTCTGCTCTAGTGGTTTCTTGCAGGACAACTTTACCAGCTGCTTCTAGGGATTCTTCTGTAACATCGGAGATTAGCAAAGAACATGCTGAAATGCAAGCCAATCTTGAAACAATATTGTAAAGAAACTAACAGCTTAAACGCGAAGCGATCGTAACATTATTTTAAAAAAGAAACGTTCACCTAAGAAAAATTGTGTACAATATCCAAATAAAATGGCAAAAACTACTGCCGAAAAGGATACTATGGTTGCAATCTGAGTCTGATGACCAAGTGCGTGTCCCGAAATTGCCTAAACCGCCGCCAATATATCTTAGAGAAGAGAACTCTAACAACCTGGTCAACAAATTAATAGACCTAATTGGTAAAAATAAGTTCCATAAAGTTACAACTAAAAAGGGTAATATTCAGCAAGTAAAAATTCAAACATACGGAAAAGATAGCTACCGCAAGGATGCAAGTAATTTCGAACTCAAAAGTAGTAGAAGCTTAGCCGTTGTACTTAAAGGCATAGAACACAGTGTTAGTCCTTCAGACGGAGAAAATGATCTCAAAGTATGTGATTTTAGGGTAAGAAATGTAATAAGCATTAAAAACAAAGCCAACATACCTCAGCCAAAATTTAAGGTTGATACTAAGCCAGATTTGCAGCTCTTAAAAAAGAGAGAAATTCATCCTCAATTGCGGACCCTTCTTCACCGTCGTATTTTCGCAGAGGAACCACATAATCAGTATCATAATTGCCACCTTACCAAGTGTATGTGTGATTTGTGGAGATTTACATAGCTCAAAGGATTGTATGAAACCAAAAACGACTTCTGATTCAAAAATATGTAGTAATTGCGGAGAGAATCATACTGCTAATTATAGAGGCTGCCCAACATAAATATCTTTAAGAAATAAGGGGAATAATAAGACCATTAACATCATCCTTGCCTTACTACTTCGGGCAATTTATCTACCATAGAAAACAATTATTCTCAAACCAATTTTTTATCCGAGGCCCAATCCTTAAAAGTGGTACCTCAACCACCAATGAAAGAAACGTCCTTCGCGTCCGCAAACTCACTTGAAAATACGTTATACGTTAAATAACTTTATACGTCCATCCATGCCAAGCGATTTTATCTAAGCCATAACAGCAGCAATATATGTTTTTGGAACGCTAACGGCTTGCGCCAGCATAAAAACGAGCTTCGAGTCTTCCTAGATATATATAGATATAATGCTAATAACTGAAACACATTTAATCAAATTTAACAATTTCAATATTGATGAATTTTTGGTTTATGACACCAAACATCTTGATTGCGGAAGCTCGTGGCGGAACTGGAATATACATATGTCAGGTGATTACAGGTCGTTGGGATCTAGGCTGATATCTCCAAAGGGTAGAAATGTATATAAAGCCATTCAAAATAACGCATTTTACGTTTTATTTATCGCACAGCTAACGCCGGTATGTTGGCCGATCTAAATTTAGCTTCAGATCTGATTGACTTTGGAGTAACTTGCCTTACGGTCTCCAGTGTAAAGACATTAGAAGGTTGGGTACCAATAAGAGGCAACTTTAGAGAGTTTTGCAGAGGTTCCGTTCCCCTACCTTACAACATTACCTCAATAAATGCTTAAAAGAACTTCAGATTGTCCTGGCGCAACTTCTGATACTAACTACTCTTTGTGGCGTACAGCTAAAAGTTTTAAAAGTCCGGTCATTTGCGACCCTCCGTAATGGTTAGTGGGCTCGAACCGACTAGGAAAAGGGTATATTATTATTATTATTATTTTCAAAAAGTTGATGAAGATAGGGAAATTTTTACCAATGACATTAAGAAAGAGAGGGCTCCTGGATACGATAGAGAAACGATTCTTCACAAACGGCAATAAAACACATGCTTTATATCATTAATAGCACATTAAGATTGCATATTTTCCTAAATCTTGGAATCTCTCGGAGATTATTATGATCCCTAAGTAAAGATTCAACTTTGATAGGCTCATATTGGCCTATTAGCTTAATAACGATATTCTGCAAAATCTTCGAAAAAGTTTTATTAAAAAAATACAACCAATTCGGCTTTAGAGAAAAGCATAGCTCAAAAGAACAGGTGCATAGAACCCCTACAAGCATAAGATCAGCCTTTAAAAGGAAACAATATTGTATTGAAGGATTCCTCGATGTTGCTCAGATATGTGATAAAGTTTGGCTAGATAGTTTAGCTTATATAATAGTCCTTAAGCTAAGAGGTACGTTTCCAGAAAATATTTATACCGTATTAAACGTTTTCCTATTGCCAGAACATTTCGAGTGCAAAAAACTTACACTACTGAGTCATATGAAATATTAGTTGGTGTTCCACAAGGAATTGTGTTAGGGCCCGCCTCATATTTAATTTATATAAGCAATCTTCCCACAAACTGAAGTCTCATTATA
Organism: Neoceratitis asiatica; assembly: GCA_030068015.2. Lineage (NCBI taxonomy): Eukaryota > Metazoa > Arthropoda > Insecta > Diptera > Tephritidae > Neoceratitis > Neoceratitis asiatica. The sequence continues at coordinate 10,066,646 of CM061529.1, forward strand.
TCAACTTTTGCTTATAGCTGTACTTAGTATACATTTGAGCACCGTTACGGCCACTTATAGATTACAACAACATTTAAAAATATTGAAAGAATTGCTAACTACAATGAGCATTAAAGTTAATGAGTCTAAGTGTATACAAGTAACATTTACCCTAAAAAAATATTAAAACCAATCAATCCCTATAAATGGTAATAACACATAATAACACAGAATCCATTCGATACTTACTTGGGAATTATATTGGATCGAAGACTTACTTGGAAAACCCGCATAAATCAAAAAATTAACCAAACTAAATTGAAAATTGCGAGTTTACATTGGATTATAAATACTTAGTCCAGATTATTACTTTTTATCCAACTTTGTGGCTTAGAATCTAAATCTAGTCTAGACAGAATTCAAAGGCTACAGTGTAAAACCTTAAGAACAATATGCAAGGTCCTTGGTATGTAAAAAACTTTATAATTCACAATTATCTCGGAATTAACACCGTAACAGAAGAGAAAGAAAAACTTCGTAAGAATTACTAGTTAAGGTTATCTAACCATCCAAACATGAAAATTTATTACAGCAGAACTACCTCAAGCGATTAAAAAGAAAGGACTTAAGTTTGCGCTGTGATTAAGGTTTTGTCGCAATCATTCGTTGCTTTCTTTGTTAATCGATATACATATTTTTGTATAAGAAAAAGCTGTAAAAATAGCTGTAATCAGATCAAATACTAGATTTTTCAAACCGTGTGGGAAATATTGCTGCCTTTTACTTAGTCAATCCTATGCTTTTGAATGCTTAGTTGGTAAGTTGTCTGCCTCTAAGCAATACGAATGGAGAATTTGGAGGAATGGCCAAGTGAAAATTCATTGTTACCAGGAGTATCTGATATGTCGCTTCGATGAATTCAAGCTGGCGTCACGCTACCGACGAACCGAATAGCCTAGTTCACCGTCATAGCCTAGTTCACCGTCGCCAACGTAAAGAGTGATCTATTGATGGCAGTAAGCGTATACATCATCAGTTATTGCATCAAAGTCCATCCGTCACCAATGACGTAGAACGTGTCTTCAAAATATTTGCAGCAAATTGTCAGGCCCAAATGAAATTATACCAGCATATGTCATGTTTGATAGAGTCCTTCATTACACTTTAGGAGGAAAACATCGCTGTCAAGTTAAGTATACGTGGGCAAAATATGCTTATAACTCGGTAATGATGTGGTGGGAGCCAGTTTAAGGGAATTTCGAGAAGAGTTTCAGTCAGAAATAAGTGTAATTTTATTGGGTTCCACCTCAAAAATGTTCATACCATTGGTCGTTGAACTTGACACCTCAGTCTTTCGAAAAGGATCAGCTCACGCATTTGAAGTAGTTACCAGTAGCAAGTTGCTTGAAAGCGAAGCCGGTTATTTTGCTCTTAATAACAGCTAGAGTGGGTTGCATGCGGACCACGCGAAGAAAAGCAAGTGATGGAGCCGCGCGTATTGTATAAGTAAGTTACACTCACTTCAAGAATTATATATGCCAGTCAATGAATTTTATACAGCAAAGAGTTTTTGTGAGGTGGGTCTATTATGGATAAAGGATGACGTCACATTTCCTGGATTTGGAAGCACGAATGCTGAAAGGCAACCGTTTCTCCGCCAGGTATAAAAGTTATATTGGGAAGTATGTCAGTAGGGGATATACCAGGTTGTTACAACCTGTTGAAGGGAATCGAATGGGTCAAATGACATTGTATTTGCCGGAGCACGCACAGTCCCTTAGCGATATCGTTTGCAAATTTCGCCAGGGTATGATAGCAGTAGCAACCGACATATTGAAGATGTTTATCCAGGTGATAATAAGAAATGCAGACCAGAATGCGCAGCGTTTTTTACGTAGAGAGGATGCTCCAAGGAAGCGAAAGAGGTTTGCCGAGTTCTCACAGTGCCAACGTATCCAAGAAAAACATTTTATCGCCGAGCTTATAGAGCTTCGTTCAAAACAACGCGAATCGAAGTCTAGTTACATCTACAAGCAAGCACCATTTATAGGCAACGACGGATTAATGAAGGTTAATGGTCGTATTGACGCGAAGTATTTTCTTCCTGTGTCAGCATTTCGTCCGTCATCCCAGAAGGTACTACGTTCAGAAGAAAGATTTTTGGATTTCGACCATCGATCAAGAGTGCTCACAGTGCGGTATTGAATGAAGATTCAACTGCCCTGTAAACCCGGAATCTGGAGGATACTGGGAGAAATTGGTCCAGGGCGTAAAACGTATGGTGCAATGAATCCTAAAGAAAGAAGCACCACGTTTGGAAACCTTTTGAAGAAGAACCAATAACACCAAATCATTTGTTGCTTGGATGTCTTGATTTAATTCAAATGCCCAGTAATGATAAAGAAGTTACGTGTCAATGAAACCAATACAGAATTGCACAAGCATTGAAAGATCGGCTATGGAAAAGATGGACATGAGAATATTTGACGTCATTGCTATTTAGTAGTCGCCTGCGATGCTAGCTTACCACATAACCAATGAATAAAAGGTCGAATTACAGTAGTATCTACTGCTAAAGATGGACTGGTTCGATCCACAGCTGTACAAACCGGTCAAGGTATCATGCGAAAACCATCCAGGATGCTAGCCGCTTTAAGTTTGTGAATCTCCAAAAGAATTCTCCTGAAGGTGGAATATTGCAAAGTTTTTAAATCACGTAACTTTTATACAATACAATTGTTTCCAAGTTTCGCCTTCAATGTTCAATACAATTCTGTTATAATCTTTATATATTCATATCATGTAAATATGTTATTTTTGAAAATTATATGGCATCAACAACATGCAGTGACGTCAAATATCTTTTTCATTAAACAATTGGTGGTAATTACTGAATCTGCTTTTCGCCGGAAGCCTAATAAGTAACAAAATCTTATAACTTAACTAAAAGATTAAGCTCGTTAGCAGAAATAGTTTTGGAAAGAGAGTTTGATTCAACTTTTGGCCATGAAGCCTCATCGAGGGCTAGTGTTTATCGATGATGTGCTGAATTCGAATTTCGTGCAGGTCGTTCTTGTTCCAGAAACTGTTGATGCTGTGTACAAACTGATATTGAAATATCGTCGTATGACCAATCGTAAGATTGAGATAACTATAGGGACTGGTGGAGAAGGAAGATGGGAAAGAAGAAGAAACATTACAAATTTTTCATGTAAATTTATTAGGAATGCTATAATCGCACTTGTGTTGCTATAACTGATGCATAAACAGTATAAATTCATACTAGCTGTAATCCAGGGGTTTACCAAATTCTGTTGGTTGTACCCAACGAAAACAACATCAGCTGAAGAAGTAACAACGATATTGTAAAAACAGAGTACAATCTCTGGTAATCCGGTAAGGATTGTCTTCGGCTTTCACGTCAGAGGAATTTAAAAGGTTTACCAAATTCTGTTGGTTGTACCCAACGAAAACAACATCAGCTGAAGAAGTAACAACGATATTGTAAAAACAGAGTACAATCTCCGGTAATCCGGTAAGGATTGTCTTCGGCTTTCACGTCAGAGGAATTTAAATGATACTACACTATTCACCATATAATTACAACAGATCTTCCAAGAGAAGGAAGATATGTCGAATGACTCAACGCGGTAATTAAAAAAGTACTATCTAAATTATATGTTGACGATCTTAGAATATGGTATAAGAATGTTGGCAATGTTCAACAAATGATAAAGATGCAGAGCAAGAACAAACTCTCTTATAATTTACGATGGAAGAAGGCAGTCATTTACTAAGTTGGCGATAGAGCTACCATTAAACGCATGCAGTGATTTGAAATTTAAGCCGAAATACATTTCGGCCGTATAAACTTTCCTACGACATAATAAAAGACTCAGATAGCAACAAGACTAACAACATTATCTTCGGAGAGATGAATCTACATATACTCGTAGAAGGATAATCGGGATGTGGGAATAATTGTGATAACTATTTACGTTAATGTGCCTTCGAAAGAGGCGAAGATACGAAAAGGAGGTAGTTTGAAGAATGATCACTCAAAAGATTTCCTATTTACATACTTTATTTAAACATTTTAAAGTAACCTTTTTTTCGTAAACAACATTAAATTAATCATTTAATATAATGTTATACAAATTACACCAGACATATGGATGTATATATTAGGCCATCATTTCTTGAATATCTGGTCAGGTAATGTCATGTTGTATGTCATCATTTAGCCCGGTCAAAGTAGACAATAATTGCATTAATTCACAACAAGCGGAAAATTTAGATAAGCATAAGGGTACCATAAATCTACGCATTTAGGCAGAAAATCGAAAAAACCTCAGCATGCCCTGGTCTTCCTATTAATATATATATATATCAATGATGAATAGCTTTGTTTAAAGTAATAAGATTATTACACACACTTCATTGAATCAACTATCCCCTGTATATTCATTACTAGTATGTTTATTGCTAAGATAACTTAATTAAGTATTGACTATTTAATTTTAATTAATAGAATGCTAAGTGCAAAACCTTATGTGCGCCTATAAAATAGGCTACCAAGTTTTCATTGACTTTTTGACAACTGACGAATAATTTTGAAGTAAATATCGAAGAAAATGTCGATGTGCGCTGTTTACTTTTAAGTGTCAGTTGTCAAAAAGTCAATGAAAACTATGTAACAAAATTTGGTAGCACTAATTCTATCTGCGCCTGTTTTATAGACGCCTATAAAATTTTGCTCTTAGCATTCTATAAGTATATAAATTTTAAGCGCAATGTTGATATGACGGGTGAAACAGAGACAGCCTCCTTCCCAGTCCCATCCACTAAAAAGAGTTTTAAACGATTTATGGGGTTGATATCTTATTTTCGGAGATTCATTGAATCATACGCCACTATTGCGAGAATGTGTTACTGATGCACTTAGCAGAATATCTTGTTTATTTTTGGAAGATTCGTTAAGTCATAGATTGAAGTTATAGACGCAGCAAGAAGATGATTGCGTAAGAGCAATAAGAGCATTCTTTGAAGAATAATCAAAAATTTTCTAAACTTTTAATAAGTGCGGATGATGTAAAACTTTATAAATCTTATACTTCGTCAAATGAAGGTATCTTACTGCAAACAGACATAAACAGCATGGTTGAATGGTGCAAAATAAATCGGATGCCCCTAAACCTTAAGAAATGTAAAGTTATGTGTTTCTCCCGAAAAGCCACACAGATAATTACTTACACAATAGATAATTACAATTTGGAACAGGTTGACAGTTTTATTGACCTGGGATCACTATGGACCCTAAATTGAACTTCCTTCACACATCACATTGGTGTGATAGTCAACAAATCCAAAGACATCTTGGCTTTTGTAAAACGGTGGTCAAAGGAGTTTAATGACCCTTATGTTACTAAAGCTTGGTGAGCTCCGTGTGCGGCAAATTTTCAGTATTCTTTTCCTCTTCTGTGTCTCCTTAAGTTTTTTCAAACAATTGTTACCACACAGGATAATCGACTACCAATAGAATGCGCGTGAAAATACGTACACAACGGGTTAATATAACTGCAATGGTGAAAATGCTCAAATTATCTCGTAAATGATCAGGCTCATTTGTGTGAAGCAAATCTCACCGATCGCGAAGACGGCAGATCACCATCAAAAGTACGTTTCATATCTGACATGTATTTAAATGAAGACGACTGAGATATCAACGATGATGAGAAAATATAAGATCTTATGAAAAATTTATCGAATTTCGCAAGCATTCCTTATAATAATAATTTGTAATTTACTGACTTATTCAATTTATAAATAATCAAATAATGATACAATACAATACCAATACATGTTGTATATGTAAATACATAAAAATTAACAGATTCATAAAATTTCCTTTTGTTGGATTCTACTTACGAGCTCTCGAACTCTGAGCAGGTCATTCGTGTGCCCTTATAGAACAGATCGTGGCTTTACTCCATCAAAATTTTCACTTCTGTAGATTAAAATGGCATTTCAAGCACCCTACATACCGCTACATAACACAATTTCGGTAAAACCAAGGAAAAAGCAGAGCATGATACAATGGGAAGAAAGGGGACTGCCTACCTTGTAACTTTACGATCGACCACAACACGTGCGTAGTGGGATAGATACCGAAAACTGAAGAAGAAAACGACACAGATTTACAGACGAAAAAAGAAAGAGGCCGAAATGCGTGAGTATGAAAAGCTTGGGAAGCTGGCAGACATGTGTACTGCTCCAAAATCTTCAAAATTCTATTGAAATATGCGGTGACTTACAGAATATTTCAAGACCGGAGAGTACTCATGTAGGATCCAAGGAGATAATCTGGCCACCGAATTCCAGGGCATGCTGAGTTTATGGAGGGAACACTTCACCAACATGCTGAATGGGAGTGAAAGTGTGACACCCTAAGTTTATGAACTTGAATCCCCAATTTTAGATCATAGCATAGACTATCCAATGCCCGACTATGAAAAAAACAATAAAAAGACGGTGGCCGAAGGCTTGCCGGCCGAACTATGGTCGGACGAACGCATGCTAGACAATTGTAACATCAGTGTGCTCTGCCCAATCCATAAAAATGGGGACCCCATGGCCTGCCAATTATCATGATATAAGCCTCCTAAATATCGCATATAGGGTCCTATCGAGCGTATTATGTGGGAGATGATAGTATACTGATTGGACCTTATCGATGTGGCGTTAGATCTGGAAGGTCCACCATTGATCAGATATTCACCAGGCGACAAATCTTGGAGAAGACATGCTAGAAAAGAATCGGTACACACCACCTTTTCATCGATTTTAAAGCCGCCATCCATAGCACAGATAGGAGCTGTCTACATGCAGCTATGTGGTCAACGCGTCATTCGCGTCTTGGCTATCTCGTTACTGGTGACAGTCATAACTTTGAAGTTTTAGATAATTTCGTCCATCTTCAAGCCAGCATCAACAACACCAACAATGACAGCTTTGAAATCTAACGCAGACCCTCTCTTGCCAGCAGGTACTACCATAGACTGAGTAGGCAATTGAAAAGTAAAATCTTCTTTCGACAAATCAAAACCAAGCTCTACAAGTCGTTCATTTTTCCCGTTCGACGACATTTACATAGCTCAGTGAACTAAAAGACAGCGGCAACGCTGGAGAGGTCATGTTGTTCGAATGGCTGAAAGCGCTCCAACTTTGAGAGTTTTCGGTGCAGTACCCGCCATGGAAGCAAAGGAATAGGAAGACCTCTTACGCCAATGTAAAGTTGTCCATTTAGTAGTTTCGAAAGTGCAGAGCTTTTTGTCAGTATGCACGACTTGCAAAGTCACAGCTGCACCTACATACTAAACACTTCTCCATTCACTACCGCCCGCTTTAATAAATTGCTTTCATTCAAAGCCCTGGTGGTGTCTGAAGGGTATTTCGTACATACAAAATTTACATGTCCAGCATCCTCTTCACACTCTGGGCATATTGGGCAATACGCCGAATTATCGTAGCTAAATCTGTTGAGGTATATTTTGAAAACTCCATGTCCTGAAAGGAATTTTGTCAGAAAGAAGTCGGTGTCCCCGTGTCTTCTTTCCATCCACCGGCTTAGGCAAGGAATGATCTTGTTGGTCAATGTGCCCTTCGCAGAGTTATTCCAGCGCTCTTGTCAGTCACTTAGAGACCGACGCCTTTTTTCGACAGGGAATTTTCTCCAATTAACGACCACATTTCGAACCGAGAGCCTTAAATACACTCTTTTTATTTCCTCAGACAGTATTTCAATTGAGCTTTGACCAGCTAGAATATATGATACTTCATCCGATATCGTTCGGAATTAACACATAACGCTAATTGAGCTCAATCGATATAGGGCTCTCAACTTTCTTTTTTGCAAACTGGTACAAAGTATACCAGAATATAACTTACCACCCTGCTTAATAGCTTTCTCTAACTATGTGTAAGCCCGCTATTATTTAGCATAATACGGGATAGACTAGCATGGACTTTTGAAGCCTTATCAACCGCGTACTCTATGTTAGCTTTAAAAGATAGTCGGTTATCGATCATGCCGCCAAGACATTTTATTGCGGGTTGAGATGTGATCAGCTCAGACCCAGCTCGAATATTAATCACCTCGACTAACTTTCTGATGCTAAATAATTCAGCCCTGTTTTGTGTGCAGTCAGTTGAAGTTTCCGTGTTGAGAGCCCATCTATAATCTTTTTTATTGATTAGTTGACCTTGTCTTCAACCTTGAATATAAAGGGAGATGAAAGTAGAGATCCTTTTTTCAATAGCCTTTTTTGACAGATCATGCGTGAATCGCGTCAAGATGTCATGTTATTTTTGTTCAGTATAGTTTGGCATTTTATCATGAAAAGACTTACGCCTGAAAAATGCATACAAAGCATTCAACTTTATTACGAAAATTCACTTTCTCTAAATAATGTGTTTCGTGCGCTTCGCTCAACTTATGGTAAACATAATCGGCCTATTGAGCGTACTATTTGCAACACTATAATCCGTCTTGAGACCCAGCACTTATTATTGGATAATAGAAACTCTCAGCGGCCGTAGCTGAGAGTGTACACGAATACCGGCGCCATTCACAGTAACTGGGACTGACGTATGGAACGATTTGGCACATTTTACGTCGAGATCTTAAATAGAAAATAACATATAACAAAATATAGCTTGTGCAAGAACTGAAGCCGGTCAACATTCCCAAGCGACATCGCTCTATGGGCACTTGCCACACATCGCATCAATCAATGGATTTATTTAGAGAACACTTCAGTGAGCAGATAATTTAAAGTTTTGGGCCGGTCGATTTTCCAGCAAGATCGTGTGATATCACACCGTTCTTGTGGGGATATGTAAAGTCTAAAGTCTCTGCGGACAAGTTTTTTTCGATTTAGGCTTTGGAGCAAAACATCGCCCGTGTCATTCGCCAGTTGCCAGTCGAAATGCTCCAACGAGTCATCGGAAATTGCACTCAACGGATATATAAGTACCATCTGAGACGTAGCCGCGGCCAACATTTAAAAGAGATAAGGGAAACAATTCCAAAACGGTTCCATACCATTGGGAAAATGAATGATGGGGGGTGGTAGGGGTACCCCCCCTTTCTAACACTCAAGAGAGATATTTAAAGTTAAAGTTGCAAAAAATTTGAACTTTTTCCTTAGTTTTTGTCTGTCAAAGCAATTACCATAAATTTTGGTGATGCCACCAAATTTAACAAATTTTATAACAACAAATTATGCGCAATTAAATAAAAATATTATGAAAACTAAAATCAATTTATATAAATAACATATATAGCAACCATCTCTGCAAGTTTCATAAATATAAGTAAAGTATTTTGGCTAATATAAGCATTGGTACCGAGTTGGAGTGCACAGCCAGAGATAATCTTCAAAAAATAAATGCCAAAGAATGTTATTTCCAATGATAATAAACATTTCCCATTAAATTTGAATTTTTTGTTTATTTGTTACCACTGTGTCTACGGCGCTATCGTCGGCAAAACCTGCTACCTTGGCTCTATTTGGAAATTGTAACCTTAATATTTCATCATACATCAAATTCCAATGGAGTGGGCCAAGCACATATCCTTGGGGAACGCCTGCCGAGACTATCAATAGCTGCTGCTGCTTTAATAGCATCGACCGTTTATCGAGATTTCGTCTCCCTATCTGAAGCGGCAAGAAATTACCCCGTTCATCTGCCAATTTTAATAACCTTTCACTAATAATACCCTCGAGAATCTTCCCCCGGGTGTCTAGCAAGCATATTGGGCGATAGGAGGATGGATTACCCGGGTTGTTATTACTTTTGGGGATAAGTACAAACGTTTGCAATTTCTACCTTCTATATACGAACGTATATACGAACATCTCCACTCTCTTCGCAATCGCCAATTTCAATGCCTTGTTGGGAATACCATCTGGACCCGGAGCCTTTCTACAGGCAAGTTGAACTTCGTCCCGAGCAATCATTGGTATGTCATCTGTACAATACTGTGTAGCGCAGCGGACTAGATTCTCCAACCTTTAGGAAAATAGTGTGGTAATTATGTAGCGCAATGTTAGTGTGCTCGTAATCCTAGTAGTTTTTTGAGATTAAACTCTCTTCATTACTATTCTATAAGCAGTACCCCATGGACTTAAGTCCGCTCCATTGAAAATGTGTTTAAAGCTCCATTCTTTACTAAATTTCATTATTTCATTTTTAGAAGCTTCCTCGCCGTTCAACAATTTTGAAGTTAGTTATTTTAATGTCTTTTTTTGCAGTTTTTACTACCTTGAGTATGATCCAATATTTCGCAATGCTGAGGTACGCAACTGACAGCAATTGAATTGCCACACTAATACTGAAACTGGTGGCATGGTTAACCTTTTCTTCGAACTGAATCATACACTATTTCTTCGCTCAGTGTAACAACGTATACCAAACCATTTCAAATTCTATATTTTTTTACATTTCTGTTTAATCTATTTTTATTGTCCGGTATATTACTTATAAGTAATTGTATTACACTTTTCATTCAAATAATTAAATGTATATTATTATTGTGTTACATTATATTTTGTATTTAATAAATACAGTGGCGAAAATGCGAAGCGAATGTCAGATGAAAGAGAGAAGCAGATAGCTGGCATGTTCTATAGCGTCAAATGAGAACATTCGTTAGCGAGAACGCTTCGATTATTCTAGGCGGTTGGTTGCGAGCGACACTCAGCTGCCAAGTCAATCAGTTGTAAAAAGTAAACGCGTTGGTAATTACAGTACAGTAAAGTAATAAAAACAGTACATTGTGAAAGTTGTATACAAGTAATTGTAAATAGTAAAGTGAATTATAATTTAATTGTGAATTACTGAGTAATAAAAGGACATTAAATAAATTCTTTATAACTAAAGAAACTGCAAATTAAGTTGGCGATTTTATCGTACTCGAAGGGTTTGGGAAATCATCGAGGTTGATTCAGCAAGATCGTAACAATTGGTGTCAGAAGTGGGATTGTTAAATAAATCCCAGAGGATAATAATTGAAAAATTGTAAAGATTCAGGATTTGACGATACCTCCTTTCAAGAGGCAACTGGCAAAGCGTGGATTATCTACAACTGGAAATAAGGCAGAGCTGCAAGCAATGGAAGTCCAAGGTATTGACTTCAACCAATATGAATTCCGCCGCAAGGATGAAGATGTATCCTTGAAGGATGTTGACAAGGAAGAGGTTACTGTCGCAAATCAATGCCAACATATCAGAAAAGATGGATGCACAGGATGCCCGTAATTCACAAAATATGTCTGAAATGAAAGCCAGCATCTCACAAAAGATGGATGTACAGGATGCACAGAATGCCAGCATTACATCACAAATGGTTGAACAGAGGGAGCAGATATTATCCTTAGAAGGGACAATCGCGCAAATACATCAAAATCTGGTGAGAGACAATGCAGAAATTAAGGAAAGACAGGATCTAATAGAGAGCAAAGTCAACGAATTTCAAGGTCGGCAAGAAAAAATAGAGGATCTAATTGAGACCAAAGTCAACGCATTGGAAGATCGTTTCCGGGATTTGCAGTTAATTCGTTCCACCACTTCAGTGAACGCTCCCAAGGTAAAAGCACCATCTTTCGACGGTAAAATTCCTTTTCAAGCCTTTAAGCTCCAGTTTGAGAAGACGGCTGAAACAAATAACTGGAGCATGGAGGAAAAATCTGCTGCACTATTCGATGCATTGGAAGGACCTGCAGCAGAACTTTTGCAAACTATACCCGAATACGAAAGAAATGATTACGACGGGTTGATGCGAGCCTCGGAAAGACGCTATGGTATCGAACACAGGAGACAAATTTACCAGATGGAGTTAGAAAAGCGCGACCAAAAATCCAATGAATCTCTACAGGAATATGCTTCGGAAATTGAGAGATTGGCTCATTTAGCCATTAGAGACGCATCGAGTGAGCACCTCGAAAGGGTAAAATACAAAGATTCATCAGCGGAATAAAAGACGTTTACACCAAACGAGAGACAAATGCGAATCCAAAGTTAACATTCGCTGAAACTGTTGCGTATGCTCAAACACGTGAAATGGCGGCATTCATAAGCAGACCAGCATACAAAGTCAATAAAGTTGAGGTTGAAACACCAGACGTGATGACCGAAATATTGAGAACTCTGAAGTCGATAGAAGGAATGAATCGTTCTGGTGTCAAGAATCAGGCTGGAAAATGCTTTAAATGTGGAAAGCCTGGTCACTTCGCACGCGAATGCAAAACGGTTCCAGCATACAGGAAGGACAGCGAAAACGGAAGGCTGAGGAGGATGAACCATCAACTTCTTAGTCGTTAAACTAAAACGAGCCCGTCTAAAGGGGCGTATGCTGGCTCCTGCACCTGAATGCTCCATAATCCCCGTCTCGCAAATTGGCAGAAAAACGAGCAATATTACTATTGGTGGATATGTGGATGAACGAGAGCGAATATTAACAGTGCATAAGGGCGCATCACACTCCATCATTCGAACTGACCTGATCGCTAAAGAAGTGAGACCATTACGAGGAGCAGTATTAAAAAAGGCGACTGGTGAGGATACCCAAGTAGCGGGAGAAGTAGCATGTGGGGTCACAGCTTTATAGTCGCGCAAATTGTAGATGAGGTAATTATAGGAGTGGACTTCTTGATGGGTCAAGGTATATAGACTTGAATTACAAAATTATGGAATGTAAGAACATGGAAGTACCACTAAGCATTGGCTATAATTCCACATCAACAAACAAGTGGTCTTAGAAGGCAGTGAAGTGATTCCACCAAAGTCAGAAGCAGTTGTTTGGGCGAAAATTAATGGAGATTGTGGGACAAACAAATTGTGGGTTGTCGAAGCAGCACAGAATTCTACACCGGACGTACTTATTGGTAAAACCCTGGTTAAGACACAAAAGAATGGACGCATCCCAGTGAGAGTATTAAATGACTTCAGATCACCAGTAAAAATTCCTAGTGGAACTGTATTAGGGCAATGTCAAGAGGTAGAAGCCATCATCAAATGCAATGATTCATCTGGAATCGACTCTATTGGTAGCAAGGACATGGAAGGAGATATAAATGCATGGAAGCAAGGGTTGGAAGACAAGTACAAGCACAAGGCCAGCCAACTTATCCGCAAATTCTCCAACATATTTGACAAGGATGAAGTGAAACATTGCATTGATACTGGTGACGCAAGACCAATTCGTCAAGCTCCTCGAAGCGTTCCACTAGCTAAACGTGACGCTGTTGGCCAAATAATTAAGGAAATGAGCGAAAGCGATGTTATCAAACCATCTGCAAGTCCATGGAGCTCTCCGGTAGTACTCGTAAAGAAGAAATATGGCCAGTTGCGGTTCTGCGTGGACTATCGGGGATTAAACGATGTCACAAAGAAAGATAGCTATCATTTGCCCAGGATCGATGATACACTAGACTCGTTAACTGGCACAGAATGGCTCTCAACACTTGACTTTAAGAGCGGGTATTGGGAAGTAGAAGTGAGTGAAGAAGATAAAGAGAAGACAGCCTTTAGTGTTGGCAACGGTCTGTGGCAATTCACGTTAATGCCATTTGGATTATGCAACGCTCCTGCCACTTTTGAAAGACTAATGGACCATGTGCTCAAAGGACTACACTGGAAGACTTGTTTGGTGTATCTGGATGACATCATCGTATTGGGAAAAAGCTTCGATGAAGATCTGAGTAATTTGGAAGAAGTTTTCCAGAGAATAGCTGGCGCTGGTCTTAAACTCAGTCCTCAGAAGTGCTCTTTATTCAAGAAGGAGGTGAATTACTTAGGTCATCAAGTAACAACGAAAGGCGTTTGTACTGCGAAAGAAAAAATAGAAGCAGTGAAGGATTGGCCAAGATCCAGAAACTTGCATGAATTAAGAAGCTTTCTTGGTCTGCGTACTTACTATCGCCGATTTGTTCCGAATTTCGCCTGCGTAGTTCATAGTCTCCATGAGCTCACGAGGAAAAATAGATCTTTCGAGTAAAAACTGAACAAGAGAAAGCTTTCCAAACTTTGAAAGAACGGCTATGCACTGCACCTATGCTAGCGTACCCGGTTCCAGGTGCAACATTTATTCTGAACACATATGCTAGTGGTTATGGCATAGGAGGTGTACTTTCGCATGTGAATGATGGGCAGGAGAAGATAGTTGCCTACTATAGCCGGTATATTGGGAAACCAGAGCGGAACTACTGCGTAACTAGGAAAGAACTGTTACATTTGGTGGATTGCATTAAACATTTCCACAAATATCTTTATGGTCACATTTTCGAGTTAGAACGGATCATGCAGCGCTGAGGTGGCTACTACAGTTCGAGAATCCCGGAGGGCAGATGGTACGGTGAATTGAGAGACTGAAAATTTATGACTTCACCATCGAACACCGCAAGGTGAATGCGCACGGAAATGCTGACGCTATGTCCCGTCGACCATGTAATTTGGAATGTAAGCACTGCTCAAAGCCGAGGGTAAGGAAGACATAATAGACGTCCGGCTAATGACAGTAACATCAGCAGAAGAGTGGGATTCAAGTCACTTAAGGAAATGTCAGCAAGATCCAGAATAGGAATTATTAATGCACGGATTAGAAATGAATAGACGGCCAAGTAAGGAACAAATGGCAGTGGAAAGTCCCATCGCGAAAGCATACTCGACACAATGGAACAGTTTAGAGTTGATATCTGGCTGTTTGCATAGTGTATGGGAAAGTGAAGATGGCCAGTGCTTTCGAAAGCTTATAGTAGTTCCGAAGTTAAGAATTCCGGATGTTCTTAAGGAATTCCATAATGGTACTAGAGGAGGGCTCCTAGGCATTACAAAAACGCTGGAGAAGATCAAGCAGTGGTTCTATTGGGTTGGCTGTCGTCACTCGATCACTGAGTGGATTGCTAACTGCGAGGAGTGCATTGCAGCTAAAGGGCCAAAGTCACGAAGTCTTGGGCAGATGAAGCAGTATAACTCAGGTGCACTATTTGAGCGGGTTGCCATAGAAGTAGCCGGTCCATACCCTATGAGCAGACAAGGAAACAAATACGTTCTTGTGGTTATGGACTATTTTAGTAAATGGCCTGAGGTCTACCCAATTCCAAACCAGGAAGCAAAAACAGTGACGCATTCACTCACAATTGGGTTACCAGATACGGTGCGCCTTTTGAAATGAATTCAGATCAAGGAAGGACCTTTGAATTGGCGGTGTTTCAGGAGATGTTCCAGATACTTGGTATTCGAAGAACACAGCCCTGCATTCTCAATCAAATAGCATGGTAGAGCGATTCAACCGGACCCTGGAAGAGCACTTGCGGAAAGTAGTGGACAAGCATCAAGATTGGGATGTGCATATACCGCTTTTCCTGATGGGTTCGCAGTGCATGAAAAAACAGGTCAAACAACTGCCAGGATACTGTTTGGTAGTGAACTTCGGTTGCCCAGCGATTTAAAATTTGGAATAACTGGTGATGCGAGAAGAATTGAGAAGGAAGCGTCTACTGTTCTCGAGGAAGATTTGAGAGAGATACATGCTCTTCTGAGACAGCGAACTCAAATTATGAGTGACAAAATGAAGGCCAGGTATGACAAGCCGATGAACTCCGAAGGTTTCCAAAATGGAGATTTGGTGTTGCTGTACAATCCACAACGGAAGAGGGGTTTGTCTCCAAAACTTCAATGCAATTGGGAAGGTCTATACAAGGTAATAAAACGACTAAACGACGTAGTGTATCGAATCCAAACCGTTGGGGGGCCAAGAAAGAAGATGAAAGTGGTCCACCTAGAGAGGCTTGCTGCTTTTGGAATTGCGAATGTGTCTGATCGGGACGATCAGAATTAGGTGGAGGGCAGTGTGTCGAAAATGCGAAGCGAATGTCAGACGAAAGAGAGAAGCCGATAGCTGGCATGTTCTATAGCGTCAAATGAGAACATTCGTTAGGGAGAACGCTTCGATTATTCTAGGCGGTCGGTTGCGAGCGGCCGATACTATATAAGAGCGACACTCAGCTGCCAAGTCAATCAGTTGTAAAAAGTAAACGCGTTGGTAATTACAGTACAGTAAAGTAATGAAAACAGTACGTTGTGAAAGTTCTATACAAGTAATTGTAAATAGTAAAGTGAATTATAATTGAGTTGTGAATTACTGAGTAATAAAAAGACATTAAATAAATTCTTTATAAATAAAGAAACTGCAAATTAAGTTGGCGATTTTTATTTAACAATCAAGAGATCGTACCCGAAGGACTTGGGAAATCTTCGAGGTTGATTCAGCAAGATCGTAACAAAACATATAAGCAATCATATTCATATTATTCGCCTTTCAAGTCAAGATCCCCTGGTTCGATCTCTGCCATAATGAGTCTGATGAGGAGAATATTTCAAAGTGAAACCGGAATCGCTTGGCCACTTCAAGAGTACTCCAATTCCCACCATCGATTCGTTTTTTCCACCTAATTTTCATTTAATGTTTTGTGTTAAGTGTGGTCTTCCTGTCGATCATTATGTCAAAATATCACCTGACGTCCGAAATAAAGAGAAATATCCGTCTAAGTTTCATGAAACTTGTGGTAACAATTCGTATATAAACAAACAAATTCGTGAAATTCGAACCTGGGAGAGCCCCAGCAGAGGTAGAACCCGGAAATATAAATGTGAATGTAAATATCCCAGTGACAATTTTAGCGAAGGAACAGGATGAGCCGTTAGTAAATAATTAGGTAGAATTAGTTAAAGATAAAGAATAAATTAAAAGTTTACACCGGATGTAGATAGAATAGGCGCGCAGATGCATATTTAGCAAAGATTAAAAGTTGAAACTGCCAGAAGTATAAAAATGAGGGAGAACAGAAAAAACAGAGGAGAATCAGGAAAACAGCTCGACGAAATTTTGCAAATATAGTGACGCTGTAAGCTGCCAAGACTCAACTCAATGTATGTGTTAGGAGATACCAACGGAAAGGAGATCGGGGCATCCATTCAAAAGATATTTTTGTTGCATATTTTTATTGTATTCCGTACTAAATATTGCTAGTATATGATAAGAATGCGTGCCTATTTGAATTAAGTGTAATTATTAGTTTATTGTAGTTTTATTATCAGAGGTATTATTTATATACTATTTTGTAATGTTTCAACCACCTTACTATTTATTCATATTTATTTATTTATTGAATTGTTTATTTGCTTTTACGACTTGACAATATATTTAATTAAATTTTATTTTATACTTGACCGCTATGAACTCCTTTGATATTCTTTTTGACTGTGTGAAACCTTGCAAGGGTGTGAAACTTTGCTTGCCCTGTGGTTCGATAAAGCATTTCTAGGTATGTTTATTATTGTTATTTTGTGAATTTTGGAGAGAGTCAATGAAACTTGGGAATTTTTTTGGAAAAGGAAAATGAGACAAATTTCGGCTGGATGTACTGTCTGAAGATAGCGTTACTTAAAAGGAAAGAAACAGCAAGAGAGAGTTCGTGGTGATGTGACAGTATATTTCACATACTGTGAGCGAGATTATTTCCCGAATATTTTTTTTTACAATATTTTACAATTCTACTACAATCATTTTTAATATGTTAAAGTGTTATTAGGATATAACAATATAATGACAAGAATGTCAAGAGCTACTTCCGAAGAACGAGTTCTTTCTTTTCTGATGGAGATCTTCAGCGTGGACGGACGTGTTTCCCAATCGGGTGATACAATCAATATTAAAGTGTGCCTTAAGTTCTATTAAAATCATATATAAAATATCAGTCCGATGAACTGTGCTTGAGTGCATTTTACTTTACACGAGATGTACACATCCCAATAACCTGCTTAACGTGTATGATGTTCTCCTGGCTCCAAAAATCCAATAATATATAAGCTGTATCCTTTTTGTTCCGGAAAGATAATACACAACACGTGCTCCTGGCTCCAAAAGCATACAATCTGCATCTGTGGTAGCTCCCGACCACCTTATGGGCAACCGTACGCTAGTGACACTAACTAGCTCACCCAAATAGCAAAATTAAATTTTAACCACGCAAAGAAGTATATACATATCTTAATGTATATATATATATATATAAAAACACAAATTTCAAAAATATGCATATATTAGGATATAACTTTAAACTACCTTGGGAAATTATTCTCATCATTTAAATCATGTAAATTCCTAATAATATAATTAAATTATAATGTATAGTTAACATATAATAAAATTAAAAGAAAAGTGAATTATATACCTAGTTAAGTATTCTACATTCATAGTTTTCATTAAATATATATACCTAAATCAAGAGTTAAAGTAAAATGATTAATTGTAAATATTTAAAAGTTTGTTCGTGCACAATATCATCTTCATAGTTCTCAAGCATAACTTCAAATTTTTCGTAATTTCAATACTCTTAAAGATTTTTACCTAAGAGAAAAGATCGCGAAATACCTACATACATGCATATGCTTCATGGAAAAATTTAAGTAAGAATTACAACAAAAACCATTGAACTAAGTTTTAGCGCATGCTTAAAGTTAAATTAACCTAACATCAAGTACAGCCAACGCAAACCATCAGGCACCTGCTGACATCGTTGAAGAACAACAACATGTAAGTGCTCTTGACTCTCACTCATTTATTTTGCATATTTCTTTTCCTTTTTGTTATTATTTGATACATCATAATGAAGATGTATGTATATATGTAGGTATGTAACAGTTAAGGTAGATCACATTGCATTTTTTTTTTCTTTCTTTCTTTCTTAGTATGGTGAAGCCACTATGAATATTTAATTTTCTTAATTTTTATTTCAAAGATATAATTTTTCTTTGTTAATAAGATAATATTATTAGAGCAGCGAAGTGAAGGAATCATAACACTTTTAATTCTAACACAAAATGTAAAGACTCTTTGAAAGATTTTCTCTCAAGATGTATTTTATTTTTATTCATACATGTACTAAAAACAAGAAATAGCACCTTATATATATTACGTATACATATATATTTATTGTATTGATAGGAATAGAATTAAATAACAAAATGTGAATTTGAATAATGGTTATTAAAGTGAAGGAGTCTTAAGTTTATTTAAAAGGGGTGTGAGATGATTTAGACCTTCGTTTGTTATTAGATGGGATTGGAGATGTTAGTTAAAAATATCTCTCATATGGTTGGGTAGGGGAGAGAAGAGAAGCGGATGTATGGCTTCTCCAGTCCGACCGAAGCATTTCCGCCTTTCAGCATTCCGTCCGTCCGTTTTTTTATTATTGGGTTTTGGGTAATGAGGTTTTAGTTTTTTTTGGTTCCTTTAAGTTAAACGTGCATGAAATCTTTCGTAATCCATCCATGATCCACGTACACATATGGCAAGCAAGAACCACCCCAATCCGACGAGCTGAGACCTGGTTAAAACTAGCATGCACACTTAGCCATGTACGGGGCTTTTGATACATAGTAATGTATCCTACCATCATTTGGTTATTATTTTAGTTAACCATAACAACATCTATATCACTGAGCATTACAATATATAGATAAATTTAAAAACTGTAGTGTAAAACGGAGAATCTAGAACAGTGCTATTAGTAGCCCGCGAAGGATCCAATTCTTTTTTTAAACTACTTTCAATTAAAGGAAGTCGGAATTCGAGGTAAGTTCAAATGAGTATAAAACTGTTGGAAATATTAGATTTCGACAAATACGGATATGTGCACACATATACATATTTAAATATATGCTACTAAAATTAAAGTAATCTAATCGTTAATATAGAATAAATAATTCAAATATATCATATTTTTAGGTCGACAGCATGTCTGACTTTTCACTACTACATAGATGTATGTCGATATGCCTAAGTTCTCATAGCGTTTTAAAGTCCTAAATCCAATATTATGACGTAGGCAACAAAAGTTACCTAGTTGAATGACGATTAAATCATTATATTTCAGTTACTCAGTTGTATGTGTCACATACAACTTTGTGATAGAAGGAAACGAAAAGTTTGCAGTGATAACGTAAAATCTAAAATTTTTCTTAAAGGTATGTTATGGACTTAAATGGTAAGTTGCTTAGACATCTTAATATTGTAAAGATAATTAAAATTGTCTTCTTTTTTGCATAAAAGAATTAAGTTCATAAAGTGAGGTTAGATTTAACCCAAACTATTTTTGCAGATTTAGAAATAATTATTTGTTTGTCTCCCCTAGAAAAAAATAGAAAATATGGACTCTGGATCTTAATGGCGTTAAAATGCACCATGCAGAGCTGAAACTCAACGACAATTCTTAGATCCTTTTTTGAATATAAAGAAAATGTATGAACTATATAGAGATGTATGTACCTATTCAAACAAACAACCGGTGAAGGAGTCCTTTTATAGATCTGTGTTTTGTCAACACTACAACTTATCTTTTCATATAGCAAGGAAAGATAGATGTGATTTTTGCGAGGAAGTTAAAATGAAGATCAATGAAGTAACACTCACAGAACAGAGAAGGACGGACTACGAGAAGCACATTGAAGAGAAAAATGCAGCTCGAGCAGAAAAACAGAAAGATAGAGACAATGGAAATATATTTTTAGTCTTTGATATGCAGAACGTATTATCATGTCCTCGTGCTGAAGTGAGTAACTTTTACTATAAAAGTAAACTACTAAACTACAACTTGACTGCAATCTTTCGAGCACAAAGCAAGTATATTGCTCATTGTGGAATGAAGCCATAATGGGGAAAGGTGGCAATGATATCGCTAGCGCTCTTATCAAGATTTTGGAAGCAGTGTTTTCAGATAATCCGCAGTTGAAATCGTTAGTTTTGTGGAGCGGTAGCTGCGTGCCCCAAAATAAAAATTCACTTATGTCACTTGCTATTTCTACTTTTATGCAGACCCATCCACACATTGAATTAATTACAATGAAATTTTCAACCCCTGGACACTCATGCAATCAGGAAATAGATGCCGTACACAGCTGCATAGAACGGGTTTTGGAAAAATCGGAATATTACTCCCCGGTTTCCCTTTTACGTTTACTTTTGAAAGTAAATTCCAAAAAGCCTTATAAAATTATGCAACTCAAAGAAAATGACTTTAAAGACTACAAAACATATGCAGCTTTGTACAATTACAAATTGGTGCCTTTCAGTCAAGTCACTACTCTTAAGTTCTCTTGATCTCTTCTAGAGATAGAGTACAAAGTAAGCCACTCTCACCAGGAATGGAAGAAAGTGTGCATTCGTGAATATCGAGGTACGCGATTCGAATCTACAGGTGGAGATAATTTTATGCGACCTCCAACTAACATATCTGTATCAAAAACAATTCCTCAGAACAAAACATTAGCGATAAGAAGTATGTTTAAATACATGCCAGCAGAAGACCAATCCTATTATAACTCTATATTGCCCAAATAGTTTTTGTTAATATGAATAATCGTTAAACTACAAAAAAACTAACAAAACCAACAAGTTTAATTAGAAATTTACTTTAAGTTCAGTTACTAATTTAGAAGAAATACAAAGTTGTATGTTACTTTACTAGCAATCAAGTTTTTTCGTTACTTTCATTTTTCATTTTATGTTTTTTAATAGAATATTTCTCTTCAGTTTACTATATATTTATGTTTATAAGTATATTTAGTTTACTTCTTTTCATCGATTTTATAAAACTACTTATTTACTAAATTTTTGGTTAGAATAGCCCTAAAATCTTTGCCGTCTGATTAGGAGTTTTTTTAAATAATTTTTTTCTTTGTACTATACTTTTATCTGTACTTTCATTTTTCAATTTATGGTTTTTTAATAGAATATTTCTATTCAGTTTACGTTCATAACTAGATTTAGTTTACTTCTTTTCATCATTTTTATTATTATACATTAAAGTTCTGCCTTCCCCCTATTTAAATTCTTACTTTTTTGATTTCGGCATTTATGCATTTCTTCCTCATTTTTCGTTTTACTAGCTTCCCTATATTGCTTTTATAAAATTCCTTTATTGTATTTACCACCTTTTCTACTTAATATTTCTTTTTAGTCTTTATTTCTTTTTTCTTTTTCGTTTATATATTTAAGCAATTTTGATTAGAGAAATCATTGGTTATAAAAATTTTCGAAATCGGACGAAAACTTCAGATGTGAGGTTTTGGTCAAAACTCAGTCAAAAACACATTTAGGAGCATGAAATTCGGTATTATACACAAATATTACGAATTGCACATTCGTACTGGAAATCATCGACATCGGATAGCTGTATCATTAGTCCCCATGCAATAGATTTTTTCAGATATGAGGTTTTGGGTAAAAAATCCATTAAAAAGCATCTGTTAGCATGAAATTTGATAATATGTACATATATTATGAGTTACATATTGATAAAGAAAATCATCCAAATCGTAAACTAAATTATATTGCTCCCTACAACCGATTTGTTCAGATATAAGGTTTTGGGTAAAACATCCGCTAAAAAGGCATGTAGGAGCTTCAAATTTGGTATTATCCACACATTTTATGAATTGCATATTGGTAGAGAAAATCATCGAAGTCTATACAGTCGAGGTTTTGGATTAAAAATTCGTCAAAAAAAAAAGATCTATAAGATTTATAAAAAGGGTTTGAAATTCCGTATTCTACAGATTCGAATACAAGTTCATATTGACACGGAAAATTATCTAAATCGAATTTTGCAATTTGCAATATATTTCATATGTTCATAAAAGGTATGAAGACTTCGGCATGGCCGAAGACAACCGTTCTTTCTTGTTTTTTATAAATTCATCTTTACCTTTAATTTTAAAATTTTTATTAGGAAAAGAAAGAAATCATTAGTTGAAATATTAGTTAGAGTTAACGTTTTTACTGTTAAATAAATGAAACGATAAAAAAAATATTTGATGATGATGGAGGATGAGAAGTTACTAGTTCTCAATTTTGATCGACATAAATCAGAAAATTTAAATTATAAGGTCTAATAATGAGCCAAACTTCCTATGGTTTAAAATCTAGTTGGCAGTTAATTTTTTTTTAAAGTTGTCCCCTATAATTCTATCGCATGGAATTGCAAGATATAATTTACTTTATGAAAGTCGCATGGCATCAAATATTTGTCTGTATTCAACTCAGCTTAAACTAACTTCATTTGCTATGCCTTAAAAGGTGATTATTTGATTTTTCTCGATGTCTTCAAAGACTTCTAAAATTGAGTAGTGTAAGGCTTATACTTTTTACTACGTGAATAGGAAAATATTGAGACAGAGGTTTATTGGTTTGGAGTATATAGAGGATGTTTTTCCCGAGTTACTGTGTTATTCAGATGTGGTTGTTACGATTCTGATTATATCGTCGGTAGTTTTACAGGTAATTACAGAAAATAAGTTTTTCTAGTTACGGCTGTCTCTCGGCAAGGAATGTCAAGCCCTCGGAGTGTATTTCTGACATAAAAAAGCTCCTCATAAAAATCCATCGGCCGTTCGGAGGCGGCTTAGAATAAACTGTAGGTCCCTCCATTTGTTGGTAAAAACATCAAGACGCAAAACCACAAATTGGAGGAGGAGCTCGGCCGAAAATCGCTTCAATGATTATGAAGCGCTAACTATATATTAATATTTATATATATTTTATATAGTTTTTGTAACTTGGCCTGTTATTACTTTGGTTGCTGGTTCCCTGACTACCATTGTTATTATTATAGTATAGGACGAGGAGTCCTCGGTAACTTGGCTCTTATTACTTCTACTGACTCTCCTTTTATATTTGTGTTTAATTGCTCACATATGGCGCCAATTTTGGATTCACTCCCAATTCATTTCAATTTCGGCATTTACCTTCACTTTGGTTTTTATTATTTAGATTGCAGTTTCTTCATGTGCACCTTTTATGCAACTAATTGCAAGGCTTCCACAAAACTTTGTAAATTTTCTGGCTTTCCATCGAAATCGGGTATTTATGGAAGATGCCATTTTTAAAAAGTTTGTTACGTCCGTGGTAATTTTTGCAAATAATTCTTCTCAAAACTTTCTTTTCCTCTAAATCAGTGACAGGTATATTTGATTGCAAGACTGAAGGGTCAAAAAATGCGGGAGTATTGAATTTAGATGGATAGAATAAGCCCAATTTATTCCTCTCCGATATATCTATTAGGTTTTATCGTAGACCCCTTATAACGTCAGAAGCTTTCACCCAAACCAAAATGGTTAATTTAGTTTTATTTTCTAAAATTATTATCGATCTTTGTTGTGTTTATCTGTAAGTATTGCAACATGTTTATTTTTGCTCTTTTTTCTTTAGATTTTTTTTGTATAAAAACCATTTTAAAATTAAATTTATGCCTGTTAATTTACTTTTTTATCTTTTATAACTCATACATATTGATATTACAATATGGGATTGATTAACGTTCCATCCTTGGTTTTATACAATGCTAGTTGTTCTTTAAGTGATATCGGTTGTGGATAAGCTGTTCATGGATTTATAGATATTAGCAGTGGGAACGTTGCCAAGAAGCCCTGACGTATTTCGTATTGGCCTCTGCATAGCTAGACCTGACTATGGTGGTTCAGGTTTTGGACTTCTCACATTATCCTTAGTCTTCTCAGGGTAGTTTGCACCAGTGACAATGCCCAGGGCTTTTTTCTTTTTAACACCTGGGACACATTGCACGGTCCCCATGAAAAGGAGTCTACTAGCGATAACCGGTCAAGCGCTTTATTTAATAAATAATCATATTCAGTGAACGAGATCGTTTCATGTATAAGAATAAAAGATTTTCTTAAGCTTATTATTCTCTTGTTATTTCACTGGGAGCTGCGACAGAGAGAGAGAGCATAGCATACATATACTTATTTATATATAAATCAATTGTTAGTTCGCTAAGTGGGTCAGCTGGCGATCGTATATTATGGTGATCATATCATATATGTAATTATATGTTTCATTGATTGTTTATATTTATATATTATATGACCTTCTACAACGCTTGAGTTGCAATTAAGTGTTACAATCATTACGGGCCAGCAAAGTGTTACAATGTTACAATGTTTTAAGACAGCACACTCATGTCTGCATCATAAAAATAATCGTTATCGTTCAGAGCTATTCGAATTGTTCTTAAATGGATACACTTTCTTGATGAGTTTGCGAAGTTTTCGGCTAATTTTGGAGCAGTAACTTTAGGATCACCATTCACTTCCTTCAGAATAAAGATTAAAAAATTTTCAATTTCACCATACGATTTCTTCTCTTTTCTGTGCTGAATAACCAAGATTTTCACGGAGCCATTGTTGATGCTAAAGTGTTTAAACCACAACTAAATCCAATACTAGCAAATTAGAAAACATAATTTAAAAAAAATATACTAAAAAAAAGGTATCTAACCGCCATAAAAACACACCATTTCGACATAACTGCTAGTAAACCCGTGGTGTATGTAGACTTTTCCAAGGATATTTTTGCGTTTTTTCACCATAACTGGTTTATTTCATGTCAGAGAATAGATTTGTTTCAATACATGTGGTTAGAAAAGGATTTAAAATAAAACTGTATACCTTCAGCAAAGTGATTGTATTTTCTACACAACGAATACAGGCGGTGTATGTAGACTTTTTTCCACCACTGTATATATATAAATCCTCTGTACGTGTGTTAGTCATTGAACTCCTCATAAACAGCTCGACCGAGTTTGATGAAATTTCTTGTGTGTATTTAAATGGGTTCGAGAATGGTTTAGATTTACAATCCGGTCAAATAGATATTGTTTTTTTACTTAAATTATTTATTTAAAAATTGTTGTTGATGTTAGCACGATTTACATAGGATACGGGAGACTGCGCTGTAGTTGCCGTGTTAAATACTGAGTATGATTCAGTTTCAATTACGTCTGGTAGATGGCGTTTAGATTAGATTCTGAGTAAGGCCGATTAGAATAAAAATTGGACTTAATATGCCACAACAAGGTGTGGCCGGGCTTGCTAATCGAAATAATTTGAAGAATAATTGGATTCGAACATATACTCCTATAAATTAAATCCGATGGGATTTCTAAAATGATTATGCAATTCCGATCGGATTTAATTCCGATTCCGATCAAAATCGGATTTCAAAACAGCCCCGATTAACCGTCTACGAAATAACATACACTGTTTACACTTCTAGCTAATTGCATAAAAACTAAAGGCAGTAAGCGATAATTAGTTTCGTTAAACTAAAGATAAACAATATAAGCAGTATTTTAATTCGTAGAATTAGGTTTAAATAATCTCAAAATATCGTAGAATTAAGTCCAATAGCAAGTAAGCATTTTTTATATATAAAAGCACGTAAATTAATAAAATACCAGGTTCAGTTCGATTAAAACATTGATCCATTTAGGACGTAAGGCTTTGTTTTTATTTATGTTTATTTTTCGTGATAACGAACACTTCTCTACTAACCGCCGCTCTTACTGCGATGCTATCAATATAGTATTAAATTGCAGGGATGGTAGGTACATTCGCTCTTACGCGTTACTGAAATTTTGTTATACATTTACAGCAAGATTGGACACATAATTTACTTAAATAACTGGCGAGGCCTAGTCTCCAGTCTATTATATTCTACTACAGTCCGAAAGCTCTAGTTTCCGTTACATGCTCTATTAATGAGCTTAGGGCCATGGCAGAGAGGGACTTGTTTCTGTTTCATACTCCCGTTACAAAGTATGCCACAAATCGAAGTAGGGTAGTCAGAAAGATATTGTTTCCGTTCTGCTCTTCTGGTCAGAAAGGACATCTTCCCCATCCAAGCAAGCACTAAGATGTCATGCTTTTTTAATATTTAAGTTCGACTACAGGGCCTCAAAATTACAAGTTCTTTATTAAAGTTCTTGGTGTCTTAACCTATATGCATGTTTTAAGCTTTTATATATATGTTCCGAAATTTGACATAACTAATCTTCCGATGAAAGTAACGTATAACTTATTAAAGAGCTTTCATTCAAAATCATCGCAGTGTATGACAGATATCTTTGGCAACGAAACATTGTTTGTCCCATGTCTTTTACACAGTCTCGACATAATCGACAAGGCACTGAATTGTCATGACCAAATCTGTAAGGTCAGAAAGGACATCTTCCCGACCTAAGCAAGCACTAAGATGTCATGCTTTATTAATATTTATGTTCGACTTCAGGAACTCGTCCAAATAGATGAAAGCACCAAACCAAATAAAAGTAGTGCTCGCTATTGTAGATTCTAATAAAGATAAAGAAGAATTAGATGAATTTTCACTTATTACATTGGAATAATCTAAACGAAAAAAAAATCGATTAATGATCAGTAACAGTTTTTTATTCATAGAAAATTAATATCAAATATTTTTTGTGTTTCAAAATTTTATATATAATTTTCATATCGAACGATTGAACAAAACCAATAAATATATTTTATACTCGAAACATATTGAATGGTGAGAATGAAATAAAAATTATTGCACGAATGTTAGTAAATCGTTAATCTTATTTAATTATTTTCGTTTTCTACGAAACAAGCATGTTTATATGTAAAAATCGTTTGATTAGTATTCGCTTAGTAGTATTTGATTATTTTGTAATCAATTCTGGATACCAATTACAAGAACATGAAAGGTAAGGAATTTTTAACTCGCTTCTATGGAATTAAAAACGTAACATCTTCCTCACGCGTTTCTGGTAAGGTTGAGTAAGGTATTCTCACCCGCTTCTCTCATGTCTATGTTAAAATAATTACTATAGAATGCAAAGCGAATAGTATCGAGATTATAAAAACAAAAACCGCATGCGTTATGTTAGTGTAATCGTGCAAGTGAAATATCAATGCCTATATTCGCCCAATCTTCTGTATGTATTTTTTTTATATAGAGGTAATCTCAAAGCTGCTAAAGAAAAGTACTGCATGATTGCGTGAAATATATAATCCACGAGAACAATAGAATACGCCAAAACTAACCATAATTCAAACAAAATTTCAGGTCTCATCAGAGTACTTATGGAGTACCAACAGCAAAGCTGGTTTGAAACTATGCCACAAAAATAACTACATTGAGCATTCACGCAGTATTATATAATATTTGTGAAAATTACTTTCGAGCATCCTTTCAGCTGAGAATCTATACCTAAAAAAATATTTTTTGTTTCCTTTAGCCTAGGAATCGTGTGTGAAAGGCTGGAGCAATTTCATTAATCCTTTTTTTGTTGTATTCGTTATTGCCAGGAGCAGGTTCTTAAGACAAAATATACCTTTTTTCCGGGAAGTGGACGAGGGGACATTTTTTCCGAAAAAAATCTTACATATTGTTCGAAATCTGGAACAGAGGCTGCTTTTTGCCCAGCATTAAGAAAAGGATCCGCAAAGTGGACCTTGATCGATCTATCCGAAGATATATAGTTTATTGCTCAATTGAAATTAGGACCTGCGATCGACTTATCCCAAAAATATTAATTATTTTTCTATTTACTTAAAATTTGATACTTATCTATTTGGAAGAATATTAATTATGGTCCGATTTACTTAAAATTTTGTACGCTTGCAGCTTTTTGCCGAAAATAAAGATAAGGAACACATTTCCTGAAGCGAAATGGACTTGGCCGATCCATACCAAAACTTGTTTGATTGAACAACTTGAAATACATTTTTTTCCAGGAAGTGAACCAGATACTGAAATTTTTGAGACAAATATCTTTATATATATATTTTGTGCGAAAGTATCATTTTGTCTAGACAAAAAATGCCGGAAATGGACTTGGGAGCATGTTCTAGAATTTTAGTGAGTTGGTTGGTTTTTGTGTGGATTAACATATATGTACAATGTTGAAATTTAGCGATTTACATTTTTCTGGTTGAACCAGGCAGAATTACGTTCTGAAAAATTCATTAATCTTCGGGATGTTGTCAATGTATTTATTTCGTTTACAAATAATAAAAGAATTTTTATTCAGGCCTAACCTAGCTTTGAATATGATGCCGAAACCCTTTGAACGGATTGAACCAATATTTAAATAGATAATAATTAAATATCCAATATATCCAATCTTCACCAATTAATTACATAAGTTACCGAGCTAGAGTAGCGACTTAAATTTTCTTTATTAGTATAAATTCAATGTAGTAAATATGTGCGAAATATATTTATTCTTTGCCTTGTTTTCTATATTATTTTGTTTTGTCTTTACACTCTATACATTATACTCAAAGGTTTGCAGCATCACCAGCACGGTAAGTTGAGTTCCGGTGGTTTTTGTTAATAAACAAATTATTGATTGAATTTTGAGTTTTTTATTTAATTCTTATAGCGGATATCAGCGGCATCTCTTCACTGATTCAACTTAGTATACTTTTCTTTTGTTTAAATTTATTTCAAAGTAATTTTAGGTAAGAATTTAAAATTTAAATTTATTTAGGTAACAATTTAATTTAAGTATATTTTAGGTAATAATATGTAACTTTTTGCAATTTATTATTATTATGTGATAAATTGCCATTAAGTAATGGTCACAAATCTTAACTTCAGTCTTTTCTTAAATTTTACGTTAAATCGCCATAAATAATCCAGCCCAGGTTTATATCTCGCTCAACTAGTTATTATGTTACAAAATCCAAAAGCCATCATTGTAGCATTTGATAGAAAAGGTCGGCTTCGAGTACATTTTCCTAGCTGACGTAAATTACCTAGATTGTCTAGGTTGACGGTTTGTCATTCCCTGATAACAACTATTTGTTCTCGGATATAAGGGACTTAGAAGCTAACTACTGTTTTGTAAAAACATTTAATTCATCTTCAACTAACTCTCTTTGAAGCAGAGTATGATGACGGTGTTTATATTTCAAAAAGGTTGAGTTGCTTATACAAACAATAGATTTATGATTATGTGATAGGCAGATAATGCACATATCGAGTTTTACTATTACTTCAAACCGCGAATTGGGATTTCCGGAGCATTTCCGTAAATTTCGGACAGGTTTTTAGAACGTGTGTTCCCGATAAAAACAAGTTGCAGTTTATTCTATTTAAATTGAAACGTTCCGAACTGGCTTGCTCAGATGGGAAATGGTTTTGATAGAGGGTGGTTCGAATACCCTGCTTGGGTTGAGGATCAGAAACTTGAATTTACTCAGCTACTAACGTGGCTCCTTTAATATAAGCGTGATAGCAGGCAGAAAATTTCAGCTTAAGATTTTCTATTATTGCGTTATAGTCATAGTGTGATACGTTCAAATTTGACAGACAGATTTTACTTCAGTAAACGATGTCTTCAATTCCTCTTGTTCAACTACAAAACGGAAGACGTTTGGTTGGTAGTATTAAGCCTATTCCAGAAATTCATTAGCAATCTGAAAAAAAAAAATTATGAAAAAACTTTTATTTTCCTTAAAATATATTAAATTATCAAAAAGCTTGTAATCCTCTACAACGATTGCAGATCACCCTCAAAATTCAATAAATGTTACGCGATTAAAATTTAAAAATTACTGGACATAATTCATTTAATTTTTGTTGTTGTATATTTTGAGCTTTTCGGCCTTTAAAGCAAAAACTGTGTTTTCTTTTCTGCTTCCTACGCGTTTCGATACATTTTTATCTTCTTCAGAGAGTCTATTTATAATAGAAAACATAATTACATAATTATCAAACTGCATACAAAAACATTTCTTCAAAACATACCTAAACATATAATCACTTGTTTAACATATTTGATATTTTCTGTGGTGTCACATTTCTTTATCTTCATTAAACATTAAACATTAAACTTCAAACCCTTTTCCCCCTTTTTGACTATGACGTTGTGTATGCGCAATTTATGTTGTCCACATCTTCTTTGTAATTCATAGCATAGTGTATTTGTTGTTGTATCCGCAGCCTTTCCAATGTTAACCTTACGTTTGTTTTTTTTTCTCAATGTCCAGCACCCTGGCATTGTCACATCTGCTGTGTGATAGAATATGTCAAGTGTTGGGCTTATGCTGTTGTTATTTTTTTTATTCGCGTCCGGTTTTTGCTCGCTGCTTCTAACTCCTAGCACTCGTTTCGTTGTGTTGTATATTTATTTTTATTTTCTCTTTGGTTTTAGTAAAAACTGTGCTGAGTGTGCGATGTGATCGATACGTAAATGTTATTGTTTTGTTTTTTATGTACTTTCCTAGCAATTTGTTGTCCGTTAAACCTGGTTTGTATGTTATGCCAGTGAATATTCTATTCTCATTTCTTGTATTCTCGTTGTTGTTTGAGCCTTCTATTTTGTTAATTGTTGCTGTTATTAATCTTTCTATTAGTGCCTTAGGGTATCCGTTTTTGTATAATATGTTTTTAATTTTCCTCTTGTTATCGTTGCTGAACTGCTGGTCGCTTAATTTGCACAGTTTTTGAATTAAGTTCAAGGCAGTATTTTTCTTTTGGCTCCATGGATGAGTTGAATGATAATTTATCTTTCTGGATGAGGCCACAGCTTTCGAGAACCAGTTAAATTTAATCTGGTTGTTTTCTCTATGTATTTCAACATCTAGGAAGGTTAACCTTTCATTTCCTCTTCCGTAGTGAATTTGGTCTTTGTGTGCTGTGGGTTGGATGTTCTGAGTATAACTGTTACAATATCTCCCTTCACTCCCCTAAACATACCAATAACATAATTTAAAGTAATTCGCATTGAAGTTCCCATGTGAACAAAAATGCAAAATCGACAAATTACCAAAAATTGAAGAACTATTTAAAACATAACAAATTATTAAATCCAGACTTTTTCTTAAGAATTGTTTTCGTGCATGTCCGTTCCCATATAAATAAACGAAAATTTAATAAAAATAAATAAACGCAATTACGCAAAATTAATAAACAATTGCAAACCCAACAATTTATTTTCATAAGAATTGTTTCCTTAAAAAATAAATAAAACGTAACAAATTATTAAAACCAGACTTTTTCTTGAGAATTGTTTTCTTGCATTTCCGTTCCCATATAAATGAACGAAAATGCAACAAAATAAATAAATGCAATTACACAGAATTAAGAAATTACTAAAGAATAATGCAAACTTAACTTTTTCCAGAGAATTGTTTACTTGTTAATAAAATTCAACAAAACATATATTTGTAAATAGTATATAAGAACAAAAACATGAAAAATAAAGTTAGTTATATTTTTGATCAACTCAACAATAGTGTTTTTTTTTAAATAGTTCATAATTTGAACTTAAAAGTGGCGCAGTCGGTAGGATACCGCAAGTCCTACCCAACATAAATATAAATAAAGTTTCAAAAAGTGAAATTAATATTTAAAAAGGATAAGAAAAACAAAAAGATTTCTTCATCCAAGCGGTAGAACTCGAAATTTCAATTTCTAATGCGGTATCTGTGAACAAATCCAAGTTTGTATTCATCCTACGAAAGATCGTAGATGAACATACATAGAATATCAAAAATCCCTTGGTAAGCACTCCAAATTTTTGGGCAATAAGAGTAACAATGTTCTTAATTCAGCAAGTGAAATTTTTTTCAACAAGTGAAAAGTTTTATTAACATTCTGCCTCACTAAGAACCTCCGAATAATAAAAGTAACAATATTCTTAACCAACAAGTGAAAAATAAGCAACAATATCCTTAATCAACAAGTGAAATTTTTTGATTAATAAAAGTAACAATATCCAACAACAAAAAAACATCAAGTGACAACACTCTTCAAGGAGAAATACAAAATTCTTTTCTTCATTTAACAACACATCCAAAAAACAACTAAAGGTAGAACCAGAACCAGAAAGGAATCAGAAGTCTTTGATGCCAGTCTACACCAAATCAGCATTAAGAGTAAGATGTATTTTTAGTCTACAAATAAAAAATAAAATAAAATATATAAAAATAAATATAAAAAAATTTTATTTTATATACATATACAAAATCAGGTATAATTAAAAACTTAATTAATATCTTGTAAGTGTTAAATGAATATAAGTGATAGATTTAAAATAGAATTTAAATAGAGAGAAATACTTTGTATACTCCAAAGAAAGAGGATATTGAAATCCTGGAGAGATACTCTCGTCAGATAACATTGATAAAGAAAACTGTTAGAAAAAAATATTTAATAAAAAAAGACTATAGAGAACCAATAGGAAAGACAATAGTTACAAAAATGGTAGACCAGGTAGTGAACCAAGCTAACAGACTAACAATAGACCCATTGAAATATCTGAACAGTCTATTAGAATTTAATGGGGACCTTATTACCTACAAACTTTCACTACACTCGTGGATAGGGTACACCCACATCTGCGCACGTTTGACGAACTATCACAATCGCTATTTTCGGATATAATCAAGTCAAAACTTAAGGGAAAAGTCAGACAGACTATCGAAATCAACTACCACGCCGTCTCTTGGCCAGAGATAAAAAACATCCTGCAAAACAACTTTGGGGATAGGCGATCCTGCGAAGAGCGTTTCGATGAGTTAAAGAGTGTAACATTTGAAACAAATACCGTGAATTTTATGAAGACATAAAAAATAAACAAAATAAAAGATGAATAATGGGGGAAGATGAAGCCGCAAGACAAAATGCAATAAATAACATGCACACTGCATTGAACATTTTCAAAAGCAAGCTGCCCGAGCCGATGAAATCAATACTAATTTGCAGAAGCCCAGCGGATTTAGAAGGGGCCATGGACATTCTGTTCCAAGCCGGATATGCTTATTCAACAGACAATAATAAGTTACACCATAGAAACAACTCGCAACCAAACAAACGCCTAGACTTTAATAACAAACAAAGACATTTCCAGAACCAACCCATGAACAACACACAATTCAGACATAACCAACAACAACCTTTGAATAACCAACAACCTTTTAATGACCACCGAACAAATTTTCCTCGAACGCTAAACTTTTTACAGAAATTATACACAAGAATCTAGATGGCGGAATAACCTTGAAGAACAAAATTATCATGATAATAATACACACGAACGAAGATGGCAAAATAATCATAACCACCAACAACAACCGGAACCGATGGAAGTTAATAACGCAGAAAATTTTCTGCAAGAAGCCTCCGCGGCGAATTACCACATATACTTATACAAACAAAATTAGGCTTTCTCAGATTTATCATCGATACAGGAGCGACACACTCAGTAATAAATCCTGGAATCTGCTATCCAAAATGTAATAGAAGTAAAAGAAAAAGTATCAGTACCACTTTTTAAGGAATTAGGCGACACTGAAAACAAAGTAGAATATTTAGTTTGTAAATTTCATGAAATATACGATGGTTTGATAGGAAACAACATTTTGAGAAAATTGAACGCAATAGTAAACTATAAAGGCAATATATTAGAAATAGGAGATAAAAAAATACCTTTAAAATATACCCTTGACGATGTAGAACATTTCTTTCATACAGACGGTATATATATATATATATATTTGGCGCTTTGTAACCGCTGAAGCGATTTTCGGCCGAGCTTCTCCTCCAATTTGTGGTTTTGCGTCTTAATGTTTTTACCAACAAATGGAGGGACCTACAGTTTATTCTAAGCCGCCTCCGAACGGCTGATGGATTTTTATGAGGAGCTTTATTTCATGCCATTTCATACACTCGGAGGGCTTTACATTCCCTGCCGAGGGGCGACCGAAATTAGAAAAAAATTTTTTATCATTTTAGATGTTGCTCGAACCTGAGCTCGTACCCAGGCCTTCCGAATGTCAGTACGCAATGCTAACCACTCGGCCATCGCGGCCGCCGGTATACATAATAAAAAATTGAATATTGACAAGAAAAATGGATTAGTGCATATTCCCAAAACTATAATAAACAACGAAAATATAGAAATCATGATCGGAATTTATGAAGCAGATAACTTTAAAATTAATGCTTCCGTAAGGATAAATGGAATTACTCCAAAAAGAGTAAAATTCGATATCCAAAAAACCAATGAAGTAACAAACGATAATTTTTCTATATATAACATAGGATATGAAGTTCAAGAAATTCCTATCTTGAAACAAATACGAATCGCTCATCTAAACAGCGAAGAAAGAGAAAAACTTCAACAAATCATAAAAAGATTTAAGAATATATTTTATTCGGAAAAAACAGATCTAACATTCACAAATTCAATCAAGCATGAAATCAGAACAATAAACAAGATTCCAATTGCTCCGAGACTTACAGATATCCATATGTCCATAAGACAGAAGTTAATAAGCACATTAAGGAAATGTTAAATAGGGGAATAATAAGACCAAGCCATTCACCATATTCTGCACCGGTCTGGATCGTACCAAAAAAGCTGGACGCTAGCGGTGCGAACAAATGGAGAATGGTAGTAGACTATCGTAAGTTAAACGAAGTCCCTATCGACGATAAATACCCGATACTAAATATTGACGAGATCCTAGAGAAATTAGGGAGGTGTCAATACTTCACTACTCTTGATCTCGCTAAGGGCTTTCACCAAATAGAAATAAATGAAAAAGACATACCGAAAACCGAATTTAGCATAGAAGGCGGACATTACGAGTGCCTTCGTATGCCGTTCGGACTTAAAACAGCACCAGCCACCTTCCAAAGGCTGATGAACAATGTTTTAGGTGATTTTATTAATAAAATCTGTCTTGTTTATCTTGATGATATAATTATATTTTCAACTTCACTTCAAGAACATTTAGAATCCCTAACAAAAGTTATTTAATCGCTTGAAGGAGGTAAATCTAAAAATACAGCTGGATAAGAGTGAATTTTTGAAACGGGACACTGAATTTCTCGGACACATAGAAACACCTCTTGGAATAAAAGCTAATGCCCAAAGCACCCAAACAAATAAAACAGTTTCTTTGACTAACAAGATACTATAGAAAATTTATAAAGGATTATTCCGTGATAGCTAAGCCTATGACCAAATACTTGAAGAAGGACACTAAAATGAACATTACTGACCCAGAATACATAGAGAGTTTCGATACCCTTAGAACACTACTAACTCACGACCCAATTCTGGCCTATCCAGACTTCTCGAAAGAATTCACACTTACGACGGGGGGCGACTTACGACACCATTTGCTACGCGAGTCGTACTCTCAACGAGCATGATTGCAATTACAGCACGAACGAAAAAGAACTTCTAGCCATCATCTGGGCTATCAAATATTTCCGCCCATATCTCTTTGGAAGACAGTTTAAAATAGAAACAGACCACAAACCTCCCACATGGCTATTTTCAATTAAGGAGCCAAATTCCAAATTAGTCAGATGGAGACTTAAACTTTCTGAGTTCGATTATAAAATCGTTTATAAAAGAGGGATAAAAAACAGCAACGCCGATGCATTATCGAGAATAGAACCCGAATTTGCTAACATCAATGCTTTGGAATCAGAGGTGCTTAAGATAAACGAAACGGAATCCCCTATATACATGTTTAAGAACCAAATCATCATTAAGAAAATTTCTTCAGGTGCAGCCAGAATAAAGAATGAGAACATCTTCAAGAATAATAGAAAAGTAATAGGAATTAAGAAACTCGACAAGGAAACTTGAATCTCTCTTTTGAAAAATCATTTCAACCCAAACCAATTGAATGCAATTTACATAGAGAGCGAATTTTTTAACACTCTGTAGAACGTATATATAGAACTTTTTTCAAATAATGACAAATTCAGGATACTAAGGTCTACATATAGCAAAAAAAAATTAAAATTTTATATATATATATACATCCATATGGATATAGAGAAATTTTACTAGAAGCAAAGCATTTATTAAATTGCTAGCAAACCACCCTGCTTATGCATGCAAATACACTTTTACTAACTAAGAAAATTTTCAAACATTAAATTAAATAAGTTTGATTTAAACGCTACTTCGTGGGTTGTTGAACCCAAAAAAGCAAAATCACATATTTTAGTTACTACAGAGAACGTCAATATGTAGAGAAGGACCAATTGCGGATGAGCGTGGAAAACGTCAACTCCACCTCGCCACGATGAGCGTGTTTCACCACGGCCACAAAAATTAACAGAATTGGCTTTTACAGTGCTGAGCGTAGTTATTATAAATATGCTCAGAAATGTAATGCTCCGTCTCTAAATAACATTGTTGTATGTTAACGTAGAATAAAGAATTTTTGTAGGCTTTTTATGAAAATATATGAAAATATTAATAAATTTTTTGAACAGGAAAAAGAATAAAAATTTACTAACTAGGAATGAAATATCCTTTTTCACATTTCTGTATTATTTGATACCTCGAATTATCTTTTTCTACAATAGTTAAATTTGAACCATAATTGATAATTTTATTAACTTATAAAGCAATAAAATATATTGGAAGTTAAATTCTAAAAATTAAATCAAAATTGGATATGGAATGATAACACAAAATTGTGTACATATGAACGTTTGTATGTACATATATGTATTCATACGCATCCATGATAAAAAAAATACTAAATTGCGTATAAAAACATTTATACACACATGCACGCATTTGCAAACATATACAAACACATTATTTACATATAAGCATACTTCATCTACACTTTCCCCTCAAAACGCTTCTCTCATCCAAAAGTTTAAAATTCTAATAAAATACAACAAAAACATTTTCATTCATAAAAATTACCGCATATGTACATCCCCCTGCATAACCATGCCAACAAGCTGTTGACAAAACTCGAAAAAATCTAAAACAAATATGGTTGCGAAATGTGTAGCAATAGGCTCGAGCGGGTGAAGGGGTTTGGAGGTTCAAAGCTCCTTTTTCATTGTTGAACATTTAGTTATAGAATTAATTTAATTCTTGCTAATTTAATAATTTACTTGACCAGTTTTTATATAATAATTTTAACAAAAAACTTTTTTTTGTTGAAAATTCATAAATTAAAGTACACAGTAACAGCAATAACATTATTTTAAACAAGATTATGTACCTTAACTAAAAATATATTTATAATAAATTAACCATACAAATACGTACATAAGTAATTGAACTACTTTTGTAACCTTATCATTTGTATCAAATCTTATTTCAAATTGAAAGTTTTCACATGAGAAAAATATTAATATATTCTGATTTTCCAAATATATTCATAACAATATTTTTTGGAAAAGCAATTTTAAGGAAAAACAGCAATATAAATTGTAAATTTATTCATTCCTTAACCTATGCATATTCCCTTAAGAAGCTTTTACCCCCAACAACAAAATACATTTGCTAGCCTCTTTCCCGGCATCTGACGAAAATTGAAAAATTCTAAAATTCAAAAATTCAATCATCGTCTACTAAAATGAAATAAAATCGACATTGCGTTGCTAAATTTGCTGGTTGCCTATTATTTCATATTGTCCAGCGAGAATTTCTTTGCCTTCCCGCATGCATTTTGTACACAATCTGAATGACAAAATGCTAAAATTGAAGAATATTTTCGTATTTTGCCCAGGAAAGAAAATTGGCAAGCGAAATATGGCAACATTGCCCAAGGTAATTCCAATTCAAGCCAGTCAATTTAATATTTTTTCGCTATTTGGTGTATGAATTCAGATACAGTAAACTCTGTGTGCCACCAATAATTTCATCACAAATTGGTTATCACATAAATGTTTATAAAGTGATTGTTAGATTCAAGGTTTTATTTAAAATCTTATGTAAAGGTTTTTGAAATACATTCCTAAACTTTTCATAATTAAAATAAGTATTATTTATTTATTTGCTTGGAAATTATAAAAGAAAAGTTCACTCCATGGAATATTCCTATAAAATTTTAATTTGAAATGTACATTACTTTTGCATGCGTAATTCCTCATCGATTTCAAGTTTTTATTAAATCTTAGATTTTCTCAGAATATGACCCACAAATTTAATTTTAAAATTTATGTTTAAAGCTATCGGGGTATTTTTACAAAACATAGCGTTT
Organism: Neoceratitis asiatica; assembly: GCA_030068015.2. Taxonomy (NCBI): domain Eukaryota; kingdom Metazoa; phylum Arthropoda; class Insecta; order Diptera; family Tephritidae; genus Neoceratitis; species Neoceratitis asiatica. The sequence goes on from CM061529.1 coordinate 10,105,577, forward strand.
TATAATTGTAATGAACTTGATTCGCATTATCGAGAGTGTGTTTTACAATTGCCGATTGAAAACACAAATTTCTTCAATTTATAATTTTTAGCTTTTGGTTTGTAGAATAGACACGCGATGAGAGTTGGATTTTTTTTTGCGGAATTTTGACTAGCGGCCATTAAAATAGTATTGCCATGGCAATGCGTAGTATTTTTTGATAGATGTGCACGATTTTGTTTGTAAACATACGCGTAAATATGAATTCAAGTGCGTAAATATGTATGTATATGAATGTATATATGCGGCCGTGCTTATTTTTACGCTTATATAAAAATACATATATCTGTATGCTCATAAATGCATACAAATGTATGGTAAAATGACTGGATGGATTTTGATTTGTTTACTTTTTTATATATGTATGCCTCCAAAGCGATATATGCAAATAAACCTTTAATAGAATTTAATCAAACATTAAGATATTATATATTACTATTAATTTATCATAATTATCACTTATTTTACCACTAAAAAGGACGGTACATACATAAAAAAGATATCATTTCAAAATTGCGGAAATATAAAGAAATTTTAAAATTATTAAAAGTCAATAAACAAAACTTTATAAATTCAGAAATTTCTGATAACAATTTGCCTACATTTATTTTTCAAAGGTTTTATCAATTTTACATTTCATTTGCATGGATTTTCTCATTTTACATGGAATATTGCTCATTCTGCTATTTTGAGCGCGATTTCTGCCTGCTCACTGTTAATTTGTGTTGAATTATTCCTGAGGTGAAATACGCTAATGTTATTCTGGTGGACGAAAAAGTGTGAACGATTTGGCAAATGGCACACGCTAATCCTTCTCTACATATTGACGTTCTCTGGTTACTATACCAGAGAACTTATAACAACGAGAAGGTGCAATTGACTTTTGGATTATAAGTTCGATTGAAACTTGTGCAGAGTTAGAAAATCACGGGAAAGAGATTCACCACTCTGTTAAATTTTGCCTGTTAAACTAATTGAATTGTCGGTTTTACATGAGAAAAGACTGTTATTTGCTAATTTGAACAAATGCAAGAATGTTACTATTTACAGCAGAAGAGGGAAATAATAAGAGCAATAAAGAGGAGAGCAATACGATTTTGCATATTTCTGTGCCTATTTGTATTTATATTATTCATTTTACGTACATCACTTATTTTGTCTCATAATGTAAAAATACATGAGTAAATAAATAAAATAAAATTAATTTCAAAACTTATCATATAATATAATTTTTTAATCTTTTTTATTTAAAAACATATTTACATTTGAAAAATTAATTCATAGAATTTAAATTAAAAAATGGGTTTGGCGAATTTTTAATATAGGAAAGACGGCTTTCGAAATAAATTGTAGCAAACAAAAATTTTATTCATATAAAATTATGAAATTAAAAAAATATTCCGTCAATATTGGACATTATTGCGGACATTTGAACCTGCCCCAAAAGAAGCAAAAGTGAATTCTGTGACACCACTTTACCACTTGCACCACTTACTTGCCACGACGATAATTGAGTAATTATACCGAAGAATAAATAGAAATTGCTTCATATTTCTTTTCCGTATATGTATGTACATATAAATTTTTCGATAACGGTATTCCCTTCACTGAAGGCCATTGAAATTGTTGCCATGGCAATGAATATAAATATATTCAGTTTTGTATGTATATTAAATAAATATCTACGCACATGATGTATGTGTGTAAATACGAAGGATATCAAATTTTAGTTTTATTTACAATATACATATGTATGTAGGTATATTTTGATACAAAATAGGGATATTATAAGATTTTAAAATGATGAATGAATTTAATATTTATTTTAAGTTAATTCTTTAAATTGCTGAATTGCTTAATGAAGTCATTACGATATTTGTTAGTAATATTTGTACATATAACAAGAGCATACATATCATTCATCATTCAAAGATCAAATATTCTTTCGTGCTAGCAAATTCATGTGTCAATGACCATAAGGCGAAGAAGCATAAGACAACAAAAACAACTACTGCATACAAACCCACCCTTATTCTTTCTAAAACTTCTTCATAATCCATTTCGTCAAGCGAAGAAGCATAAGACAACAAAAGCAACTACCGCATACAAACCCTCCTTCCCTCTACTCTTCATCAACAAATACTTTCCTGAATCGATGCCAAATAACAAAAATGAATGTTGATCAAAATTCACAAATTCTTGCATTTAAATAACAGATACACACAATTTATTTTGCTACTCCCTTTCCCATACTCCCATCTACAAGCCGTTTCGGTATCATATTTTGTGAAGACTGAGAATTCATGTCGAGCGGGCGATGATGTGAAAACACATACATTCAAGCAATTTAATATGTATACGCAAAACATATATAATCTTAAAAATCCAAGCCCTTGTTTTGCCTACCCGTCATCAACAAGCATTTTCCTCGCGACGATGGCAAATTTTACAAAAATAAAAACATATACATGCATAATTTTTACAATCGATGACAAAATGAAAAATATAAAACTGATATGTTCAGCGAAAAATTCTATTAAAATAAGCAAAACAATATTTTTCATTTGCTGAGATTTGAACCCGTGCAAACAAAATTAATTTCAAGCAGCATAACCACTTTGCTACAGAGCGCCTTGAAAAATTTCATCTAATTAGGTAATTGGTGGTGGGTTGACGGTAATAGCAGACAAAATCTTCAATTTTATTGAATACAAGCGAATGACACATATTTTTTCTTTTAAACATACAGACAAATGTACAAAAGAATAATATATGTGCGTAGCTTGTATTTTTGCTTGTATATCAATGCGTGAATCATATGTAAATTCACCGAAATTCCAAATATTAATAATAACACAATTTTTTTAAAATTATTTTATTTTATTAAATAATATATTAAAATATTTATTTTATTTTATTAAAAGATATGTTTACATATGTTGGTAAATCTAAAATTAAAAAAGGAATACATTCTGAAAATCACTCTTAACAGAAAATCATAACAGAAAATCACTTGACCATAGCTGCTAATAACATTTATTTTTTCCGACGGCTGTTAAATTTGGGTGTGGTGAATCCCTTTCCCGAAGTTTTTCAGGACATGTATAATGTGGATCGAGGCTGCAACGAATTTGCACTTTCTCGTTGTTATAAGTTCTCTGCTTCTCGTTGTTCTCTGATAATAGTTGTTATAAGTTCGATCCACTTCACACATGTCCTGAAAAACTTCGGGAAAGGGATTCAGCACAGCCAAATTTAACAGCCGTCGGAAAAAAATAAATGTTATTAGCAGTGTGGCCAACTGATATTCTGCTAAAAGCAAAGAAATCGTATGCAATTATTTTCCTTATGTTAATATTTTTCTGGGCTTTGGCATTTTAACCAAAGGAATACGGATGCCCGGAAAAGTAATTTAAATAAAAAATTTTTTTTTAAATTTTACTTAAATTATTAGAAAAAAAAAACAGAAAAAAAATTTAAAATATAATATAATTTATATATAACATAATATTAAAAATAAATCAAATGAGGGTCATTTTTTGATTTGGATATTATTGGGTATTTTGTAAATTCTGTACGTACGTACATATATTAGTCTTTTGTAAATTGAAGATTTGTCCGCTTTTACCGTCAAGCCATCATCAATTAGCTATTTAGATAGCGCATTTTTGAGGTTGTCTGCGGCGTAATGGTTATGCTGCTTTGAATTTAATTTTGCTGTCTCGGGTTCAAATCTCAGCAAACGAGAGGTTTTGTTTTGCTTCTTTCACTAGATTTTTTCGCTGAACATAATTTTTAGATTTTTCAGCTTGCCGTCGTTTGTAAAAATCGTAAGTTGCCGAAGCAGTGAAATTGCTTGTGTATGGCGGGTACAAGGAAGAGAAATGACAATTTGTGTATGCATGTATAAGTTTTTCGTATACACATTGATGTCTTTGAATGTATGTGTCTTCAACTTCAGATCAACTTGAATTTCTGATATTAGGATTTTTGGTCACCGAGACGGCTTGTTGGTAGCGGGAGTAAGGGAAAAGGGATCGAACAATATTTTGTGTGTATTTGTTTTTTATATACACATATGTAGGTACTTTTGAATGTATGAGTTTGCGACATTTGCTCAACATAAAATTTTGATATTTGGCAGTTTGACTTCGCTTGAGAAAACTGCTTGTGGATGAAGTGTAGAAGGAAGGAGGGTTTGTGCGCTAGTTGTTTTTGTTGCCGTATGCTATTCATATTATGTGTGTGCATTCATAGACGCAAGCGCCGTACAACAAAGCAAAAAGCGTTTATTCATAAAGACCACCGCACATATGCCCGCATACTCTTGCGTCAAGTTGCTGCTTCGCGACGATGACGAAAATTACAAATACTTACGAATACATGGTCGCGAAATGTGATGCAGAAGCAACAACAACAAAAAGTTCCTTTGACTCCGACAAAAGGTCAAATAGTCAACCACCGAAATGAAGCAAAGCGTACAAAATCTATTCATCGTTCTTCTATATTTGCTGTTCGCCTGTTACCTCAATATGAAACAAGCTGCTACCTTGCGCTGGCACACGACAAGAGTCCAGTGAAGACACAAAATTCTTCAATTTCTAATTTTTGGCATTTTGGTTTGTGGAAGAAACGCGCGAAGGGACATAGATGGGTGCTTTTTTGTCATGAGAAGGGCATTTTTTACAATTTTAACTAGCGGCGATTATAATAGCGTTGTCATGGTAATGATATTCTTGCTGGATGTGTATGCATAAACAAATAAACGTATGTATGTATGTACATACATATCAATTCATGCGCGTATACTCAACGGTTCCTAGTAAAAAACGGTTCCATGCGAAAAAATTCTTAATGTACATAAACGCAAGCGCATCGTCAACAAAGCACATACGACAAGCAATACTTTTCCCCGCGCGCAGCTCTTCAACAAGTATTTTGTGTATTAGCGAAGTCGTTTATAGACGAAGCTTCCGCGATAGGAGAATATATTCCTTCGTATGCTTACTCAATCAAGAAGAATCAATGTTCTATTCTGTATTTCGGTAGAAGTGCCGAATATGTAAAAATTTTGTTGAGTCAACGGTAGCGGAGCTGGTATAGCGCGAGTTAAATTCATACTCTTGATGTACATAAATAAATATAATTTTATTGGTACCAAGATGTACTTAAATCAATTCTAACCTGAAGTTCATATGCTTCAGTATAATAGAAGACTAACTTATTTCTATGCTTAATCCTCTATTTATAGGCTCTGGTTTCTTTTGTTTATTGGTTGCTGATAATCTTCAATAGGAATGTTTTGGTTGCTGATAATCTTCAATAGGAATGTTTTGGTTGCTGATAATGTTCAATCTTTTATTTGCTGATAATGTTTAATAGGAATCTTTTGTTTGCTGACAATGTTTTGGTTGCTGATAATGTTCAATAGGAATGTTTTATTTGCTGATAATGTTTAATAGGAATCTTTTATGTAAACTACTGATTCTGTATCATACATTGGATGATGTCATCGGTACAGTAGTGTATTTTCCGTTACACTAACTCTCCTCCCTCTTAAAATTAAATGTCCTCATTTACAATTTGGATTCTAGTAATTTTCATTTTCTTTCTTCATGGTCTTTTTGACATTGTCTTAGTGCTCTTTGATAAAGTATATTACTTCGCTTTACTCTGAATTCTAATAATAGTTTGGTTATTGTGATTAATAGGGTTATAATTAATATAGTTATAAATGTAGCCTTAATTAGATTTTGTTCAATTGGTACAAATATGGATGATATTTCGTCTAGATTATTGAACTTGTATTCTGAAGTATTTTTACCATAGTTTCCTTAATGTTTATATATTCTTCATTATTTAATGTTATATTGGTTTTGAAATAAATTGAAAAATCTCCATCTAAAATCTCGTTGTTTATTATATTTAATCCGCTAATAATAATGTTTCCGTTACCATAATTAATAAAGGGTGGATTCTTTTCTTTTATCATTTTACATTGAGCATTATTTTTCTCTAATATTTGTATTGTACATTCGTCCCTTTTATTCTGCTTACATATAGTTTGATCTATAAAATCTTTACATTTATTGATTCTTACGTATTGATTTCCTTTGCATAAAGCAATATTTTTATCCATAATTAATTTTCCTTTTTTTGAAGCTAATGAGTGGATGTAGAATTGTTCACATTTTTCTTGGATTTTTGGGTATTTGTAAACTGTTACAAAGTTTTGTTTGAATTTAACAATTTTAATTTCTGCATATTCTAAAATATTTATGGTTAAAACATTTGTTTTTTCTTTCGCAATGATTTCTGTGATTTCTTCTAAGTCTAATGAAGTTGACAGGAAGTTGTTATTTTTTGTTAAATTAATTGTAGTTAGGAGAGTATTTAGTTCATTGTAAACTTCTGTGAGTATTAATTTTCAGGGAAATCCTTGGGGTTTAATTTCTTTAACAATTTTTCGAAATAACTATTTATTATTTTTTGTTTATTATGTCCCTCAATTAATTGATTGATTCTTGTCTGTATCTCTACTTCATCATAGTGGTCTGGTGTGCCCGTTATCCATTTTAATATTGTCCCTAATGCGTTTAATCCTCTTCTAAATCTGTTAACTGGATTTATCTCTTTTATTAATATTTCAATTTTTTGGTTTAATATTTTCATTTCAGGATTTGAATCTAAATTATATTTTGAGTTTAATATATTTTGGTATGGTGTTAATATTCTATTTAAATTTGTAATATGATATAAATAATCGTAGCTATCAAATATAAAAGCTGGGTTCGTTTCTATTAATATATAATCTTTTCCTTTCAGGTTTGTAATATTTGTGTCTGAACTAATTCTGTTTATGCACAGCAAGATTATTATTATTATGAGTATCATTTCTAGTTCTTCTGTTCTACCTGTTTTTTATTTCTTCGGCTTCTCTTAACGTAAATAATATCTCCTTTCTTGTAAGTAATTTGTTTGTTCGATGCCTTCTGTTGGGTGATATCTCTTTCTTGATGATATTGAATTCTATTTCTGATGACTTTATAGTCGTATCCTCCTCTGTTGAAAAACACGTCCTCGGGTTTATGTCCTGTGACCGAGTGAATGGTTTTATTGTACTGTCGTACTGCTTCGAATATTACCTCTTCGTGTTTGCCTTTGGTTTCCTTTACTAGTAAGTTAGTTAGCTCCACTATTGCGCTGTGCGTCCGCTCTACTTGACCGTTCGTTGTCGAATGTTGTGGTGGCACAGCTGTGTGCTGTATATGTAGTCGATCGTATACAGATTTTGCTACTACATTAACGTATGTCGGGTCGTTATCGGTTGTTAGGTTCGTTGCGTATGGGAATATTTGTGCCCAATTTACTAATAACTCTTTTTCGTTCGTGCTATATTTTTGTTCAGTCTCGCTTAGTGTTCTGGATATAAAACAAATGGGACTTCTACCTTGGGATAACACAGCTCCTATGGCAAAATTACTTGCGTCCGTGGTTAAATCAAAGGGTTTATTGAAATCGGATTGAAAGAGTTCGACTTGTGCTTGTAATTCCTTTTTTAATATATTCATCGCTTTTATGGCTTCCTCATCTAATTTAATTTGCATTCTTTCACTTTGCTTTTTCTTTACGAGACCGTTTTCTCCTCTTAAAAACAATGTTAAGGGTTTAGTAATTTTGGCGTAGTCTTTGATGAATTTTCTATAAAATCCTGCTAGTCCTAAAAATGATCTTAATTCTTTCAGATTCATAGGTACCGGGTAATTTTTTATGGTCTCAATTTTTTGTGGGTCTACGGTTATTCTGTTATGTTTAATAATATGTCCTAAATACTCAGTGCTGTCTTTGAAAAAATGAGATTTTTCGTATGAAATCTTCATATTTGCTTGACGCTGTGCATTTATAACAATTCTTATGTGTTCCATATGTTCATCGTGTGAGGATGAATATATAACACATCGTCTATATATACATGCACGAATTTTCCTATGTAATTCCTTAATATGTCATCTACGCATCTTTGAAATATTGAAGGTGCGTTCTTTAGTCCAAACGGCAGCCTTAAGAATTCATATTTTGCTCCGTTTATGCTAAAGGCTGTTTTTTCGGTGTCTGACTCCTTGATTTTTATCTGATGGAAACCTGATTCCAAATCTAGGGTTGTAAAAACCTGTATTGTCATGTTGACATCAGGTATGGGATATCTATCGGAAATGGTTTCGCTATTCAATTTCTGGAAGTCTATGACCATTCTTTTCTTAGGGTTTCCTAACTCGTCAGTTCCTTTCTTTGGCACTGTCCATACGGGTGAGTTATAGGGACTTTTACTTGGTTTAATTATATTATTCTCTAGCATTTTATTTATTTCTTTATTTATAAAATTATTGTCTGTAAAGGGGTAAGGGTACTATTTCGTCCATATTGGCTCTTCAGTTTTAGTGCGGATCGTCGCTTCAATTGTTGTTGTAAATGGTAAAATAGGATTTGTTTCCTCATTAATTCTCATAATTTCTTCAACTTCTTTTTTATATTTGCTCTCATCTATTGTGAAATTTACTTGACTGACATCCATTTTTTTCTTCTGTTCTGTTCTCCTCACATACATCATTTTGTATTCGAACAGATCTATCTTAGCTTTCATTTCTCTCAAGGATTGTTCTCCTAATATCATATCAAATTCTTTTAATTCTTCGATTTCAAAAAATATTAATTCTTGTCCTAGCATTCTAATCTTCTTGGCTGAATTTATTGTGTTTGAACCATTCAGAGTTCTATTAACAAATTGTTTAACTGGGAAGGTCTTTCCATTTGGAATATTTTTCCTAATATAATTTAATGTCGAACCTGTGTCTATGAAAACTAATAGTATTGTAAAATAATCTGAAGAGACGGCAGATTATTTACTCGTCTAAAAGCTCTATTTTCAAATTCGCTTTCATCTATATTTACCCTTAATGACTGATCACTATTATTATCCGTTATTTGATTGATCCTTTGTAGTTTCTGTGGTGCTGTATTATATCTGGATGACGTTGGTTGGTGGTTTCGTTTAAATGGTTCTCCTCTATTGGGATTGAAAGGTGCGTATCCTGCTCTTTATCGTTCATAGTTTTGTCTGAAGGGATTCTGTTGATACGATTGCTGTTGTTGATGCTGATTATTCGTGGATTGCCGGAATCTTCCTATTGATGTATCCACGTCCATTGGTGTCGGGTTTGATCTTTCCATGTGAATAGGTTGAACTCCTGGTTGATACTTCCGTTCGTTTTGTGGGTGTTTGGGGTAGTTATAAGCTTCTCGTCGTATCGGATTGTTCTGCCTTTTATAAAGAATTTCCGTGGCAATTGCGTACGCACTTTCTAAATCTCTTGGTTTTGCTGCATATAATGTGTGTTGAGTAAATTCATCATTTATGCCTTTGCGGAAGCAATCTATGGCCATTTCTTTTGTGACCTGCTGTAGAGAGTGAGTATTCCCTGGGTAATCAATTTCACATTTAGTCATTGCTAAATTAAAGATTTGACAGATCTTGCTGTGGAATTCGGATAGCGTCTGTCTTCCTTGTATTTGTCTTTTCATTTCCTCTATGAGGGCGTTATAGCTTCTAGTATCGGCGTAGCTGTAATTTAGGCGATTGAGTATTGCTTGTAAGTGAAATACTGCGCCATGATTCTGTAGAAGAGTTGCTGGTTCTCCTTCAATCTTCGTGTGACGTATTATAAATAATGCATCGTAATATCAGAGAACGTAGAATATAGAGAAGGTCCAATTGCGGACAGTCGTGTGAGCTGCCGGAATCGACGAAAGAAATAAGAGACTATTCACCACTGCCTTCAAAATTTAACAGAATTGTCTCTGGTAACCAACATTTCTGAGCGGAATGAGCAATAAAATAAACGGCCATGTATGTTATTGTAACATAAGCAAGTTAATAGACACTTTTGTATTCTTGCTTTTATTCTTAAGATATCTAAATGTGATATAACAAAAACATAAATTTCCCAAAAAATTTTTTTTAGTGTCAGCGACTTCTAATAATTGCGAAATTTAAATAAATTTTCGATTTTCCATATATATACTACTTGGAATCACATATTGTATGTTCATTGCTCATAGTTGATTTGCCGTCTGCATTTCGAATAACTCCTTTGTTGTCGGCGTTTCGATAATTCAAATACATACATCAATTTAATATATTATAATAATATTATAAATATTTATATTAATAAATAAGCAATTAAAAAAAATTAAGTTTATTTTTCTACATTTACATTCTAAAATCAACAAATATATTTGGTATATATGTATGTATAAATTCATAAAAATAAATTTTGTGTCAAAAGTAGCAAAAATCTATTTTGCGGAACGCTATACCACCTGCGCCACTAGACAGCTAATGGAATGTGCGCTTAATTGTGTATTTATAATAAAAAACTAATAGAAATAGATTCTCATTTTTTCTTAATCTCAGCCTCATATATATATGTATTTGTATGTATGTCGCTAGCGGTATTTGCTTTGCTAGACGCAATTGAAAATAACGGTGCCATAGCATATGGACATATTTACATGCATATATGTATAAATAAAAATGCACATATGTATGTATGTATATGGATTGTAGGTATAATTGAAAAAATTAATGCATTTTACATTTACGTAAAATGTGTTCTTTTGATAAATCAAAAATACTATTTAATGAAATCATAAGTAAATGCACATGCAAAATATATGTACTTACATACATCATACATAATAATCGCATGTTAATAATCCTATTCAAAACCAAAATATTGGTTAATAATAACAAAATCATACATCAATGACCACACTAAGACATCCATATACAGTGACGAAAAGAAATCTACATACACCCCCTATTTTCGTTCAATTGAAAGAAGTTTATTGGAAAATTTAACGACATAGTCTATTTCGACTATTTTCCCTTCATTTAAAGCAAAAAATTTCATCAATATCAGGTAACATGATCTTTTTAGTTTTTAGTTCGTCCACCGTTCGCATCAATAACAGCTTAAAGCCGTCGTGGCGCTAGTACTTTCTACACAACGAATACAAGCAGACTTTTGTCCGCCACTGTATCAACAAAACTAAACATCAATGAGAAAACAAAAACAACTATCGCATATAAACCCCTTTCCTTCCTTCTACTCTTCATCCACAAACAGTTTACTCAAGACGAAGTCTAATTTGCAATCAAATATGCTTACAAAAGTCTCAAACTCATACATGCAAATGAACCTTCATATGTGTATACAAAAAAACCGATACACACAAAGTATTTTACAATACCCTTTTCCCTTACTCCCGCCACCAACAAGTCGGTTCAACGACCAACAATCCAAAAATTAGAAATTGATGTTGGCTGACGACGACGTGAAAACGCATACATTCATGAAGTTTAATATGTATACGCCAAACACATACAATCTTAAAAATGCCTAAGCCATTGCTCTTCTACCCGTCATCAGCAAGCATTTTCCCCGCGACGATGACAAAATTGACAAAAATCAGAAATCAAGTTGATCAGAAGTTGAAGACACATATATTCAAAGGAATCAATGCGTACACAAAAAACATATACATATACAAAAACTTGCCAATTCTCTTTCCTTGTACCCGCCGTCCACAAGCTATTCCTTTGCGACGTTGGCAAAACTTGCGAAAAAGTTGAAATTAATGCTGACGAAAATAAATTTCAAAAGTAAAATAATACCCCGTTTGTTGGGATTCGAACCTGAGTATTACAAGAACAGTTTAATAGCGTCTTAATCATCGCACCACAGACAACTTTGAAATTAGTTCGTTTTATCAGGTACTGATTACAATTTGCCGGTAAAAGCAGACAAAATCTTAATTTCGTCGAGCACATCAAGCCGATAATCATATGGAAAAGCAGTGAAATTTCATATTTAGTAATCATAAAATTTTTTACTCATTTTAAACAAAAATTTTTTTTAACGTTTAAGATTTTAAATAATATATATATATATATATATATATATATATATATATATATATCTATATATATATATATATATTATATATATATTTTTTAATTAAACTTACGCAACGCATTTATCTACATGAAAATTAAATAAAAAGGCTTATTTGGAACATGATTCTAGATTTTTATTAATTATTACAATGATTTACTTTATAAAAAAAATCCTTTACATGATTTGCGAAATTGTCAACAGTTCAATGACAATTTCTCAGACGACTTACTGCATACATATATTACACAAATATAATATTTTATATATGAACATACATACATTGAGTCAATTTAGTTCACCCGTTTTTTTTAAACATAGTAGGCATTATTATAGCTGGAAAACGGCCAAATGCACTTCGACTATAATATGCCAGAAATGTCTTCAAATAAAGAAATGTCTTTAAAAAACTAGGCAAACTGATCAAGTAAATACTCCTGTTACTTAACATTGTCTAACTTATTTACATTTTTGCTTTTACAGACATATCTCCGAAATGTCAGCCTCTGGTAGTTCGCTGTTAGCCAGAGGTGGTGAATAGTCTCTTATTAATCTCGTAGGGGGAACAAATGGCAATCGGTACGCCATGGACCTTCTCTATATTCTACGTTCTCTGGTAATATGGTTTGGTATCTCGAAAGGCTTCTATGGGACTCATTGCTGATATGATGGTTGCTCTCCATGTCCTGTATTTGGATGTGTCTCCGTTGAACACTGGTAGCCGATCGAATAGTCTCAAATTTATTTCATTTGCATTGTTTACCCTGGGACTTATCGGTTGGAATTCTTCGATTTCAGGTACTTGCGCTTGCTGCAGCTGGGCTAATTGTGCTTCTACAGCGGCATAAGCTTGTTCCAAGGTTACTACCCTTGCTTCCATAATGATTCTTCTGCTTTGATCAAACACTCGTAATCGCTTTTTTCGGAAGCGGTCCAGTTTTATTTTTGGTTCTCCTTGTCCTCTTTTTCAGGACGTGTGGAATTTGATTTTTTAGGAGTTCCTTTTATTATTCACTTATTGAGCCCCCAGTTAAATTCATACTCTTGATGTACATAAATAAATATAATTTTATTGGAACCAAGATGTACTTACATCAATTCTAACCTGAAGTTCATATGCTTCAGTATAATAGAAGACTAACTTATTTCTATGCTTAATCCTCTATTTATAGGCTCTGGTTTCTTTTGTTTATTGGTTGCTGATAATCTTCAATAGGAATGTTTTGGTTGCTGATAATCTTCAATAGGAATGTTTTATTTGCTGATAACGTTTAATAGGAATCTTTTATGTAAACTACTCATTCCGTATCATACATTGGATGATGTCATCGGTACAGTAGTGTATTTTCTGTTACACTAACTCGCGCGTGCTGTTTGCAATTTTTTGTGTTTTTACTTTTAGCGCAAGTTCAAATTCCTTTCGCTCGTGCCATATTATAATTCTAAAATAATTATGTTATTAATTTTTATTTTATTTATTTTATTTATTATCATTATTCATTGAATATCATATTATAATTCAAAATAATTATTTTATTTATTTTCTTATTTTAATTTTTTTTGTAATCATAAAAACTACATTTTACATTGAATACAAAAACAAAAACTTTATATAGTTTTTGAAATAGTTTCTAAGATATTAAGATTTTATTGTTTATTGCATTTTAATTAAAAAAGAACAAAATATTTTATGAAAAATAAATAAAAAAATTAAAAATAGTTTGATTATCATTATATTTTGATTGGTTTTACATTTCTTCCCTATATTAAATATTCATTTTACATAATTCTGTTAGTTTAACAGGCAAAATTTAACCGAGTGATGAATCCCTTTCCCGTGATTTTCTAACTCTGCACAAGTTTCCACTTATAATCCAAAAGTCAATTGCAACTTCTCGTTGTTCTAAGTTCTCTGTTAAACTAACAGAATTATGTTAAACTAACAGAATTGTCGGTTTTACATGAGAAAAAACTGTTATTTGCTAATTTGAGCATATGCAAGAATGTTATTATTTACAGCAGAAGAAAGAAGTAATAAGAGCAATAAAGAGGAGAGCAATACGATTTTGCATATTTCTGTGCCTATTTGTATTTATATTATTCATTTTACTTATAATGCAAAAATACATGAGTAAATAAATAAAATTAAATAAATTTCAAAAATTATCATATAATATAATTTTTTTATCTTTTTTATTTAAAAACACATTTACATTTAAAAAATTAATTCATAAAATTTAAATAAAAAAATTGGTTTAGCGAATTTTTAATATAGGAAAGACGGCTTTCGAAATAAATTCTAGCAAAAAAATTTTTATTCATATCAAATTATGAAAGTAAAAAAAAATATTTCATCATTATTGGACATTATTGCGGACGTTTGAAACTGCCTCAAAAGAAGCAAAAGTAAATTCTGTGACTCATCTCATTGCTTGCCGCGAGCATAATTGAGTAGTTATACCGAAGAATAAATAGAAATTGCTTCATATTTCTTCTTTATTTCTTTTCCGTATATGAATAAGTACATATAAGTTTTTCGATAACGGTATTCCCTTCACTGAAGGCCATTGAAATTGTTGCCATGGCAATGAATGTTCAGTTTTGTATGTATATTAAATAAATATGTACGCACATGATGTATGTGTGTAAATACGAAGGAGATCAAATTTTAGTTTTATTTACAATATACATATGTAAGTAGGTATATTTTGATACAAACTAGGTATATTATAAGATTTTAAAATGATGAATGAATTTAATATTTATTTTAAGTTAATTCTTTAAATTTCTGAATTGCTTAATGAAGTCATTACGATATTTGTTAGTAATATTTGTACATATAACAAGAGCATACATATCATTTCATCATTCAAAGATCAAATATTCTTTCGTGCTAGCAAATTCATGTGTCAATGACCATAAGGCGAAGAAGCATACAAACCCTCCTTCCCTCTACTCTTCATCCACCAATTCTCTCCTGAATCGATGCCAAATAACAAAAATGAATGTTGATCAAAATTCACAAATTCTTGCATTTAAAGGTACATACATTTGCGTATACAAAATAACAGATACACACAATTTATTTTGCTACTCCCTTTCCCATACTCCTGCCATCGACAAGCCATGTCGGTATCATATTTTGTGAAGAATGAAAAAATCATGTCGAACTGGCGATGATGTGAAAACACATATGTATGTATGTACATTCAAGCAATTTACTATGTATACGCAAAACATATATAATCTTAAAACCCCTAAGCCCTTGTTTCGTCTACCCGTCATCAACAAGCATTTTCCTCGCGACGATGGCAAATTTTACAAAAATAAAAACATATACATGCATAATTTTTACAATCGATGGCAAAATGAAAAATATAAAACTGATATGTTCAGCGAAAAATTCTATTAAAATAAGCAAAACAATATTTTTCATTTGCTGAGATTTGAACCCGGGCAAACAAAATTAATTTCAAGCAGCATAACCACTCTGCTACAGAGCGCCTTGAAAAATTTCATCTAATTAGGTAATTGGTGGTGGGTTGACGGTAAAAGCAGACAAAATCTTCAATTTTATTGAATACAAGCGAATGACACATATTTTTTCTATTAAACATACAGACAAATGTACAAAAGAATAATATATGTGCGTAGCTTGTATTTTTGCTTGTATATCAATGCGTGAATCATATGAAAATTCACTGAAATTCCAAATATTAATAATAACACAATTTTTTTAAAATTATTTTATTTTATTAAATAATATATTTAAATAAATATTTTATTTTCTTAAAAGATATGTTTACAAATGTTGGTAAATCTAAAATTAAAAAAAAGGAATACATTCTGAAAATCACTCATAACAGAAAATCATAACAGAAAATCACTTGACCATAGCTGCTAATAACATTTATTTTTTTCCGACGGCTGTTAAATTTGGGTGTGGTGAATCCCTTTCCCGAAGTTTTTCAGGACATGTATAATGTGGATCGAGGTTGCAACGAATTTGCACCTTCTCGTTGTTATAAGTTCTCTGTTTCACCTAGATAGACAATAGACCTGAAAAATCTATATTTCAGCTAAAATAAGGTACGTTAAACATAAAACCGCCAGGCTAAATTGGTTATCAGGCAAAAATTGAGACTTATGCTTGGATCATAAAATCCTTTTATCCAATTAAGTCATAAAGTCAACATATATTTCAATCAAAAAAGCTGCGAAACCAGCAGGTGTATCCTGGTACATGTGCAACGAGAACACAGATAGAGACCTTGAAATGCCAATGGTAATGTGCTAATTTGACAAATACCTGGCAAAAATATCTGTACAAATTGTAAAATCATCCGAATCCCACAGCGAATGTTTCAACCTACCCACCAAACAGAACAAGTCTTCAAAGAAAGGATCTTTTAGACTTTTGAAGAGCAACGTTTTACCAGTCTTTCTCTAATACTAATGGACTAAAGCAGTAACTAATTAGTTATCAAGATTCTAAAAATTATTAGTTGGCTTAAATTATGTAAACAGATTCAATACTAAATAATAATAATAAATAATATGCACGTGGTAGACTTCTGGTCAAATCCGTAAAATATATGAATAGACTTCAGAGGTTATAATTTTTTAAATATATATATAATTTGTATGTACATTTGTGCATATACATAAGTATGTAGGAATAAATGTACGTTTGTAGGAAACAGATTTTAATAGTTGAAAAATAAACATCGCGTGATGGTAATTTCCGTTCGTAATCATCGTTGCATTTAAATCCCAAATTATGATGATTGCCGGCTGACATTGATTTCAATGCATCGCTTTCGGTGAGCACCACTTTCAGTCTGACAATATATTTTGACTGAAGATGAATTTGGACCCTTCAAGAAACGGGTTTTTATGTCTGTAAGCTATTGTACGCAAGCAGAGATATTGGCAGCAGTTGTGTACATAATTAAAAACAATAATAATAATAAAAAACCAATAAGGAAGAGCTAAACATGGATGGAACTTAACAATTTTTAGTAGAAACCATTAAGAAAACTACAATTTGCTACGAAAATGAGAAAGCAGTTATATAATAAAGCATAGGAATTGATAATTGTATGATAATTGTATTATTGGTTGCATTGGTAATTTGTATAACATTTTCTAAGTGTGACTTTAGCTTAATAAAAGTATTAAACTAAATTGCAGAAAACTATGATATAGTCTTCATATTTCGACGATTTTCAGTTTCACTCTATTAGAAACATTTTTGACTCAAAACCTCATATCTGAACAAATCGGTTGCGTGGAACTATAAGATATGGTCATTCGATTTCAATGCTTGTCGGTGTTAATATTTATTTGTATAAACGTGTATAGAATAGTCAATTTCACAGTTTTTCAGATGTTTTTCCCCCGGATTTTTAACAAAAAACCTCAATAATAGTGGTCCGATTTGGTCCTCACAAATGATCATATAAATATAAAATATATATAAAATATATATATAATATACGGTTTCATGTTCGTAAAAGATATAAACAATTTTTAGAAATTTTTAAAAGCAACTCCACGAAAAAGCTGCCACGGCCATTTGCTCCGGAATAAGCGCTCGGAGTAGCCTAGTTGTTCTAGCATCCGAAAAAAAATAATAATTTGTAAAGAAATACTGCGATAATATTTCACCAGAGCAAAAGCCGATTGGTATGTTCACCCCAATTACGCTTGGTGGCGTTGTCCTAAAGTAGCTATTGCTGACAGTTTATTGATAAAAAAATGTCATTTGATATTTGTTCGTCAGCTGTTTCATTTTGTTCAGAATTTTTATGCAAAATATTTAATTTTTAATTGTTTTTTTTTTTTTGCAAAAAAGGAACTTAAGGCAAAAAGAAAAATGACAACGTTAGAGTTTCTGGGGCCGGGGTCATATATGACTAGACGGCTTTCATCCTGGACCAGCCCAGCCAACCGTTAGTTTAGCGTTGTCTGAAAAAATGGCGATTTAGATGCAATTATTTGCCCTAAATTTTCCAAAAGACAGGATTTCCCGATGCTATTTGATGTGTCGATTAAAATTGTAACTCCTAAAAAAAAGACCTGAAGCTCTAGAGCAATATAAAATATTTTTTTAGTTTTAATGCTATGATAGTAAAGACATACTAACTTTTTGTTAATATTTTTTATTTTTTTTGACTATATGTACATATATAAAAATCTTGTTAACATAAAATGCAAAATGCTATTTTCATGTGTGGGTTCAGAACATGATTCCTTAATTTGGCCATGCCAGTAGAGCTCTGAAATAAAGAAACGACGTTGGTAAACACAATTTCTGGCTTTTGGGTAAAAGTTAAGAGCAATTTTTAACAATATAAAAAATATATATAACATATGTCCATACAGATGATGCTGGTTATTTCCTGCAACCATTTATTATGACATCATAATGACACAGTACAAGAAAACCCAGAGGCAAATTACAATTGTAAAAAATGTAAAAACTAGGAATATTGTACCTGATGTCATTGCAAATTTAGAGAATTTATCTATTGCTGTCATGAACAGCTTTTTCTCTAAAGTGTAAAATACATCCAAGTGCATCACTTCGCGGGGTCTAGATGGATTTTCAGTAATTTTGTACGGTATTTTGGGAGGTTTCCTCTCATATTTCTCAAGGAGCATATTTCGCAGTTATTTATAAACTGTGTAATTCTTAGTTTCAATTTGGGGTTGTAGATACGCGTAATGAGTTCTTTAAAAACTGCTTGAATGCCTCGGTGATTTTTGTCAAGATGTTCACTTTTTATGGTCTCCGTTAGTGTTTCTTCGTCTTCTATATCTTCTACTAAGTGAAAGCATCTTATGATCCTAAATTTTGTGTTATTTGCGAAGAGTTTGTCGAACGTCGTTTGTATCACTGTATAAAATTCTTCTTCTATTAGAACAGAATTCAATTGCGCAGGATTAAAATGATTATTAAGTAGGATGGTTGCTGTTTCTATATCCAGTTCCTTAGTATGGATAGTTTTTCTGTTATTTCCAAAAATTGTTTTGTTCTTTATCTTGAGTGAGCCTGATGTTGTTTTTGTAATAACAATTTGATTTTTGAATATGTTAATTGGGAATTTGGTTTCTTTTATTGACTGTGTGGTTTAATTCTAATGTATTAATATTGCCTGAACCAGGTTCGATCCTGGATAAGGCATCGGCGTTGCCATTTTTAACTCCTCTTTTATACTTAATCTGGTAATCAAATTCTGACAATTTAAGTCTCCGTCTTACAAGTTTGGAGTTGGGTTCTTTTATTGAGAAGAGCCATGTTAGAGGCTTATGATCTGTTTCTATTATGAATCTACGGCCGAAAAGGTAAGGCCTAAAATACTTCGTAGCCCATATAATAGCTAGTAGTTCCTTTTCTATGGTACTATAGTTAATTTCATGTGTGTTCAAGGTGCAACTTGCGTAACATATTGGATGGTCGTTCTGTGAGAGAATTGCTCCCAACGCGTAGTTGCTGGCATCCGTTGTCAGGGTAAACTGCTTTGTAAATCTGGATACGCCAATATTAGGTTGTGGATAAGAAATGTTTTAATTGTGTTAAAGCTTTTTTCGTATTCTGGGTCAGATATATTTAGTTTTGTATCTTTTTTCAAGTATTTTGTCATGGGTTTAGCAATTAAAGAATAATCTTTAATAAATTTCCTATAATAGCCAGTAAGGCCTAAAAATTGCTGGATTTGTGCTTTTAGGGATCGGGACATTTTTAACACATTCTATTTTTTTAGGGTTTGTTTTAGTACCTTCTGGCTTTATTATATGACCAAAGCATTCCGTTTCTCTGTTGCGAAATTCGGATTTATTCAGTTGGATTTTAAGATTTGCGTAATTAAGCGATTAAATATAAGTTTATTGGAATTTATATGTTCTTGTAGAGATATAGAAAAAAATATTACATCGTCTAAATAAACTAGACAGATTTTATTTACGTAATCTTTCAGGATGTTGATTAGCCGCTGGAACGTCGCTGGGGCTGTCTTCAGTCAAAACGGCATTCTGAGAACTCACTGAAGGCGGTTTTATGAATATCTTGCTCTTCTATTTCTATTTGGTGAAATCCCTTTTCAAGGTCTAGTGTGGTAAAAATAGGAATATTGTTGGTAGTTATAATGCTATGTTTTATAGCGGAAGTGAAGGAAAGTTTCTTATTTTCTTGATAGAAAATATCATGGTACTTGTTTATTATTGGTAGTAATGGTGGTTTTTCCTGAGGTTTTAGATGATCGAATCTGACTTCTTAGAGGTTGAGAGTTTGATGCCTTTCGTGCCTTTAATGGTCAGAGTAAGTCGTTGCCTATAAGTCCGTCGTAGTATTCGTGAAAGTTTGTTATGTAAAATTCTATTGTGTCGAGTCCTCTACCAAATTCTTTAAAAACTGGAATTTTGACTTTTTCATAAATATTTATTTCGTGTTGCAAGGTTTTTATAGGAATTAGCGTAATTTTTTGTATCCATTTTGGATGACAAATATTTTGATTCGAGATGGTGTTGGTTGCACCTGTGTCTATTATTAATTTTAGGTATACCAACTTAGTCCTAATTTTTATATATGGTATTTCCCTGAGGCTGAAGATCGAACATTTTCATTTTTACTTATGTTCTGACCGTGATTATTCGGTGTTTCGAACTTATTTATATTTATTGGTACGGGTGATGGAAGGCGGTTGTCCCATTGTGGGTTCGTTCTATCTTGTCATTTAAAAGGTTTCCAATTATTTCGTCCATCGTGTTGGTTATAATTACTCTGATTATTACTTCTTTGTGCATTATGTTGGTTATAGTTATTCTGATTATTACATCTTTGTACACTATGTGGTGAGTATTGTCCATTATGTTGGTTATATTTATTTCGGTCTGTTCGTCCTTGTCTATTATATGAAGAGTTCTGTTCATTATTGCTTGTTTGTTTCTGGGTTTGTCGGTTGTGAGAGGAATTTTGAGTACTACTATGATACTGTCGAGGTTTATTTGGTAGTTTTCCATATGCGGAATATATCCCACCTGAAGGTGAACTAAATGCGTAACCTGCCTGAAATAATATTTCTATTGCTTCTTAAGGACTTTCGGGTTTTCTACACGTTAAAATCGTACGCATAGGTTAAGGTATTTTTTCTTTGAACACATTTAGAGCAGTTCTTCAGTTATTTATAGCGCATTCGTTTGCTGCTGGGCCCGGACCAATCGGTAATATTGTTTTATTGTTAAGGTTCCTAAGTCTTTTTTTATTTCTTTGTAGAATTCAACGCTGTTGTTAACGAAATTAGTTCTTTTTAGTTTGTCAAATAATTCTTCTAGACTACACCTGTCGCCCAAGTTGTGGTTTAATATTGTCTTAATATCTGTCAAAGATTGGGCTTAGCAGTTAATTTCTATGATTTCCCGTGCCCTTCCAGTAAATCTAGCTTTAATTATGTCTGAGAATAAGAGTTGGGATGGCTCTTCATATGCGACCAGAATCGGATGTACTCTGTCTATCAGATAAGTGAATTTTTGTAATTCGCGATAGTCCTAATTAAATTAGGGAAAATGACTTATGTATTTTATTGGGTCTATTCTAACCGAAAGTAGTTGATTTTGTTCAGTCATTTCTGTTGTTATAGAAACGTCTTTATATTTTCCTGAAAAAGCGTCTATTCCTAGCAATTCTTCTAAGTGGTTCTGGTACTGTTATTTCGTTAATGCCCGTCAGGTAACCGTCATTCGATTTAAACCCTGAGTCTAAAGTATATTGAGGGTAAAGATCTATGGCTTCTTCTACGAATTCTAAGTATGAGGGATAGTCGGTTACTGAATTACTATCACTCATTTATACATATTGCAAAAATTCTAATCGCCACTAAATTTATTGTGCCTCTCCTCTTTTTTTCAAAAAAGAAAATGTTTGTCACCCAATTTTAAATTATGTGTGGAAAAAAATATAAAAATTAATCTAATCTTAATTTTGGTTGTTGTTTTTTTGAGTTGCTGTTCAAGGCGGTGCAGCTCCCGGCGTGAACTGGATTTCTACCTTGTTTTATATTGTTGTTTTCTTGAGTTGTTGCTGTTTAAGACGGTGCAGTTCCCGACGTGAACTGGTTTTCTTCCCTTTTTTTCTCTAAGGATATGTCTATATCCTTATTTTATTTAATGGATAAATCTTATTATCTCTCTATGGATATATTTATTTATATCGTTATTTTATTAAAGATAAAAATCCTAGTACAATCACAAAAGGAGAAGGAAAAAAAATTCACTTCTTACTTATAAGTTGGATAGGACAAACCCCAATAAATTAATAAAGTTATATGTACTTGTTCGTTAAAAGCATTTCAGCTAATAGAATAACGTCAACTTCCTTTTCGTTGAGAAGCTTGCAAAGTTCAGCCTTAAGCTACACTGTACGCTCTTGAGGACATTGTAAGCAGAATTGTTTCAGGTTCTTGTGTTTGAGGTGTTTGGCCATGTTAGCCATCTGTGCGCTTTTGTTTGTATACTCAAGCTTAGCTTTTAGTTTTGTAAATTGGGCAACCTAGATTATTTGCAGTGTGATTATCACCACAATTACTGTATTTCTTAGCTGTTAAATCTTCTTCTTGCCTATTGAATTTTGATGAGCGATATACACTTTTGGGTCTTCATATTCATATTCTTTGGTTTTATTTATTTTCTTCCACTTTCTTAAATACTAATTTTACAATTTGTAATAGTTAATATATATGTATAAATATTTTCTTATAAAATATGCTTGCCAATCATAATGGATTGTTGCAAAACAATTCCCAATAAATTAATAAAGAAAAGTGTTATTGAAAAACAATTCCCAATAAATTTGTCTGTTGTAAAATGTTTGGGTTGCATTTAGTTGGTGGGAGCGGAAATGCAAATTATTAATTGTGAACTAAATAAAGTTCGTATACAGTTCTAGGAATAAAATAAAAATTAAGTAAATTAAAAAATGTACATATTTATGTACGTATATTAATATTTATATTTGTAAACAGTTCTTGGAATTGCATTTATGTTATGAGAACTAAGTGAAAACAAAGTAACATGTTTACGTACGTATGTTGATATTTATATTATATTGGCTCGTGTTAAGGGAATAACAGGAGACATTATAACACCCCCACCGGTAGATTGAGGCTCCGACGAAACATTATAGATTTGGTTGGTTTTTTTTTTTGGTCTTCTAATATATAAAGGGTGTTTTTTTATAGAGGTATAGAACTTTAAGTTGGCATTACTTTTCAAGATGGCGACCGATTTAACAGCTGTCAAGTCATTTATTCTCAGTTTGGTTTGGCAATTGATCATGAATAGACTCACGATGATCAAGTAAGGCGTAGATTCGTCGAATGGGCCCAAAACGAGATTACCGTTGTTCCCGATTTTCATAAGCGAATTTTGTTTAGCGATGAAGCGCACTTCTGGTTGAATGGCTACGTCAACAAACAAAACTGCCGCATTTGGAGTGAAGGTAATCCTCAAGTGTATGTTGAAACACCGTTACATCCAGAAAAACTGACTGTTTGGTGCGCTTTATGGGCAGGGGGTATCATTGGTCCGTACTTTTTCAAAAACGATGGTGGCCAGAACGTTACAGTCAATGGTGATCGGTATAGAGCCATGATTACTAACTTTTTCATTCCTGAATTGAATAACCATGATGTCCAGGAGATATGGTTTCAACAAGACGGCGCAACATATCACACAGCTCGTGCCACAATGGATTTATTGAAAGACACGTTTGGTGACCACCTAATTTCACGTTTTGGACCTGTGAATTGGCCTCCAAGATCTTGTGATTTAACACCGCTAGACTACTTTCTGTGGGGCTATGTAAAGTCATTGGTCTATGCGGTTAAGCCACAAACGCTTGACCATTTGGAAGATAACATTCGCCGTGTTATTGCCGATATACGGCCACAAATGTAGGAAAAAGCCATCGAAAATTGGACGTCCAGATTGGACTACATCCGCGCCAGCCGTGGCGGTCATATGCCAGAAATCATATTTAAAATGTAATGCCACAAGTTATCTTTCGGATAAATAAAATTCATGTCAATCGAATAATCCATCGTTGTTTTATTGCAACTTAAAGTTCTATACCTCTATAAAAAACACCCTTTATAACTACTAAAATGATGCATAAAATAATTACAATATCTACGCTGTAAGTAATAGTTCTTGTTGTCTTATCGTAGTATTATACTTATTTATTGTTTAAATTTTCTTCGTATTTTAAATGTTTCAAGTATAGTGTTCTAAATCGTTTAGGGTAACATTTTTGTTGTTTTTAATTTTTGTTATTATGTTTGGTAATATTATTTTATCTGTAATTCCTAAGTTGATATTAGTGATATTATTGTTGTTTATTAAAACCTTACAACTTTCGAATTTTTTGAGGAAAGTTCCTTTAATTTGTAATTCTTCTTCGTTACAGTTATGTTTAATATTTTGGTAATAATTTTTGAATATAAGTAATCCGGGAAGTATTTCTATTAATTCTTCCGTTTCAAAATTTTTCATAGGACAGTTCGCTTCTTTATACTCTAAAACATTTTGTATACAGTCATTTTTAAGAGCGATTAGGTTTTTCTCTAGGTTATCTTGAAAAAATGGCTAATATATATTTTTGCTTTGATCAGTAAGTATTGTATGTGGTTTTATTGCTAATGTTTTATTTTTAATATCTGGAATTGGTTCGAAAGTGATTTTGTTAAAAGTCTGTTTTGAATATAAGGGTATTTTGAAAATTACTAATATATTTTCATCGTGAAGGGGCACAGATACTTTTATGTTTGTGTAGCTGTCAAAATCTGTTATAAGGTCCGTTTCCTTTGGCGTTAAAATGTCTGTTAGGATAATTTCAAGTTTGCTAGAAAAAATTACCTGTTATATGTCATCGATGTGATTCCGTAAACTTTTACGGTATGTCATTGTTAATTTGATAGATTTTTTTCGTAAATACTACCTCATCCTCTAATGTTGCTATTTTATTCTGGAAAATATTTTTGAATTGATTTAAGTACTTCCCTACGTGTGTTTGTTGTATATTGATGTGATTCGTTATATTCTGTATTTGGCTGATAGTAAGTTGTTGACTTGTGTTAGATTATGTATTGTGTTATTTAAAAGTCCTTCGTTTTCATAAAGTTGTTTCAAACTAGTATTAATGTGTTCTTCGTCTCACTGTCCATTGTTCCTGCTATAATTTTTAATCCTTTCTCTAGTATATTAATCAGTCCTGGTTTTTTTTTCTAAATTTTGGATTAAAACTTTCGATCTTAGCCTTATGTATGACAAAGTTTTTGTCAACAGTATCGAGTAATGTCTTAGTGTCCGTGGTAGTAGTTTTCAGTATAGCTATGTTATCTGCAATTAAGTCAAGTGCTTCCTCTTACAAGGTTGTATTTATCACGTGTATTATTTTGGAGTAAAGTTCTATCGATTTAACTTCGCCTAATTTAATTGGGATATATCTATTGTTGTTGGTCAGATCTTGAATATCTAAATATTGCGTTTTTGTGATTGTGAAGAGAGTGAGTATTAGCGCCCAAGTTGTCATCTGAAATTATTTTGTGGATTTTATAGTAGGGTTGTCTCTGTCCTGGTATTTTCTTTTGTGTTTAACGTGAGATTTATAGTATTTGTGCCCAGTTCCTATTGTCTGCATATGGTCCTCATCTATTATTTTTGTATTTACATTTCTATATTTTCTATGATTCTTCCCGCCTTTTATTTATTTAACATAGTTTGTTCCGTCTTCCAGTTCTATATCTTTTCTATTCTCATTTAATTTCTGTATATAATTTTCCTTTTTTGAATTTATTAGGTTCTGAATTTCTTTATGCTTATCTTCATATAATTTGCCATTTGAAAAGTCAATGTGTTTGATTCCTGTGGTACTATGGATTGTATTGTTGTAGAAACCTATTATCCTTCTCATTTTGTCTTCTATAGTTTCGTCCCTATTTCTGTCGTTATGTCTAAGTAAACGTGTGTGTTCGTTAATAGTATTGTGTAATTGTTCGATGTATGCGTTGGATGTGTGATTGCTATTAGATGTGTAGTGTATTTCAATATTCTCATCTTTCAAAAATTGTTGCATCGGAATGACCTTAAATCCGAGTTCGTTGTCTACTATAATTTTATTTACTTTGTCGTACGTATTTTTAATTTGCAATAATTTGGTTTTAAGCTCTGTCCAATTCCTTCCGTTAATTTGAAATGCCATTGCAAATTTAGAGAATTTATCTATTGCTGTCATGAACAGCTTTTTCTCTAAAGTGTAAAATACATCCAAGTGCATCACTTCGCAGGGTCTAGATGGTTTTTCAGTAATTTTGTACGGTATTTCGCAGTTATTTATAAACTGTGTAATTCTTAGTTTCAATTTGGGGTTGTAGATACGCGTAATGAGTTCTTTAAAAACTGCTTGAATGCCTCGGTGATTTTTGTCAAGATGTTCACTTTTTATGGTCTCCGTTAGTGTTTCTTCGTCTTCTATATCTTCTACTAAGTGAAAGCATCTTATGATCCTAAATTTTGTGTTATTTGCGAAGAGTTTGTCGAACGTCGTTTGTATCACTGTATAAAATTCTTCTTCTATTAGAACAGAATTCAATTGCGCAGGATTAAAATGATTATTAAGTAGGATGGTTGCTGTTTCTATATCCAGTTCCTTAGTATGGATAGTTTTTCTGTTATTTCCAAAAATTGTTTTGTTCTTTATCTTGAGTGAGCCTGATGTTGTTTTTGTAATAACAATTTGATTTTTGAATATATTAATTGGGAATTTGGTTTCTTTTATTGACTGTGTGGTTTAATTCTAATGTATTAATATTGCCTGAACCAGGTTCGATCCTGGATAAGGCATCGGCGTTGCCATTTTTAACTCCTCTTTTATACTTAATCTGGTAATCAAATTCTGACAATTTAAGTCTCCGTCTTACAAGTTTGGAGTTGGGTTCTTTTATTGAGAAGAGCCATGTTAGAGGCTTATGATCTGTTTCTATTATGAATCTACGGCCGAAAAGATAAGGCCTAAAATACTTCGTAGCCCATATAATAGCTAGTAGTTCCTTTTCTATGGTACTATAGTTAATTTCATGTGTGTTCAAGGTGCAACTTGCGTAACATATTGGATGGTCGTTCTGTGAGAGAATTGCTCCCAACGCGTAGTTGCTGGCATCCGTTGTCAGGGTAAACTGCTTTGTAAATCTGGATACGCCAATATTAGGTTGTGGATAAGAAATGTTTTAATTGTGTTAAAGCTTTTTTCGTATTCTGGGTCAGATATATTTAGTTTTGTATCTTTTTTCAAGTATTTTGTCATGGGTTTAGCAATTAAAGAATAATCTTTAATAAATTTCCTATAATAGCCAGTAAGGCCTAAAAATTGCTGGATTTGTGCTTTTAGGGATCGGGACATTTTTAACACATTCTATTTTTTTAGGGTTTGTTTTAGTACCTTCTGGCTTTATTATATGACCAAAGCATTCCGTTTCTCTCTTGCGAAATTCGGATTTATTCAGTTGGATTTTAAGATTTGCGTAATTAAGCGATTAAAAATAAGTTTATTGGAATTTATATGTTCTTGTAGAGATATAGAAAAAAATATTACATCGTCTAAATAAACTAGACAGATTTTATTTACGTAATCTTTCAGGATGTTGATTAGCCGCTGGAACGTCGCTGGGGCTGTCTTCAGTCAAAACGGCATTCTGAGAACTCACTGAAGGCGGTTTTATGAATATCTTGCTCTTCTATTTCTATTTGGTGAAATCCCTTTTCAAGGTCTAGTGTGGTAAAAATAGGAATATTGTTGGTAGTTATAATGCTATGTTTTATAGCGGAAGTGAAGGAAAGTTTCTTATTTTCTTGATAGAAAATATCATGGTACTTGTTTATTATTGGTAGTAATGGTGGTTTTTCCTGAGGTTTTAGATGATCGAATCTGACTTCTTAGAGGTTGAGAGTTTGATGCCTTTCGTGCCTTTAATGGTCAGAGTAAGTCGTTGCCTATAAGTCCGTCGTAGTATTCGTGAAAGTTTGTTATGTAAAATTCTATTGTGTCGAGTCCTCTACCAAATTCTTTAAAAACTGGAATTTTGACTTTTTCATAAATATTTATTTCGTGTTGCAAGGTTTTTATAGGAATTAGCGTAATTTTTTGTATCCATTTTGGATGACAAATATTTTGATTCGAGATGGTGTTGGTTGCACCTGTGTCTATTATTAATTTTAGGTATACCAACTTAGTCCTAATTTTTATATATGGTATTTCCCTGAGGCTGAAGATCGAACATTTTCATTTTTACTTATGTTCTGACCGTGATTATTCGGTGTTTCGAACTTATTTATATTTATTGGTACGGGTGATGGAAGGCGGTTGTCCCATTGTGGGTTCGTTCTATCTTGTCATTTAAAAGGTTTCCAATTATTTCGTCCATCGTGTTGGTTATAATTACTCTGATTATTACTTCTTTGTGCATTATGTTGGTTATAGTTATTCTGATTATTACATCTTTGTACACTATGTGGTGAGTATTGTCCATTATGTTGGTTATATTTATTTCGGTCTGTTCGTCCTTGTCTATTATATGAAGAGTTCTGTTCATTATTGCTTGTTTGTTTCTGGGTTTGTCGGTTGTGAGAGGAATTTTGAGTACTACTATGATACTGTCGAGGTTTATTTGGTAGTTTTCCATATGCGGAATATATCCCACCTGAAGGTGAACTAAATGCGTAACCTGCCTGAAATAATATTTCTATTGCTTCTTAAGGACTTTCGGGTTTTCTACACGTTAAAATCGTACGCATAGGTTAAGGTATTTTTTCTTTGAACACATTTAGAGCAGTTCTTCAGTTATTTATAGCGCATTCGTTTGCTGCTGGGCCCGGACCAATCGGTAATATTGTTTTATTGTTAAGGTTCCTAAGTCTTTTTTTATTTCTTTGTAGAATTCAACGCTGTTGTTAACGAAATTAGTTCTTTTTAGTTTGTCAAATAATTCTTCTAGACTACACCTGTCGCCCAAGTTGTGGTTTAATATTGTCTTAATATCTGTCAAAGATTGGGCTTAGCAGTTAATTTCTATGATTTCCCGTGCCCTTCCAGTAAATCTAGCTTTAATTATGTCTGAGAATAAGAGTTGGGATGGCTCTTCATATGCGGCCAGAATCGGATGTACTCTGTCTATCAGATAAGTGAATTTTTGTAATTCGCGATAGTCCTAATTAAATTAGGGAAAATGACTTATGTATTTTATTGGGTCTATTCTAACCGAAAGTAGTTGATTTTGTTCAGTCATTTCTGTTGTTATAGAAACGTCTTTATATTTTCCTGAAAAAGCGTCTATTCCCAGCAATTCTTCTAAGTGGTTCTGGTACTGTTATTTCGTTAATGCCCGTCAGGAAACCGTCATTCGATTTAAACCCTGAGTCTAAAGTATATTGAGGGTAAAGATCTATGGCTTCTTCTACGAATTCTAAGTATGAGGGATAGTCGGTTACTGAATTACTATCACTCATTTATACATATTGCAAAAATTCTAATCGCCACTAAATTTATTGTGCCTCTCCTCTTTTTTTCAAAAAAGAAAATGTTTGTCACCCAATTTTAAATTATGTGTGGAAAAAAATATAAAAATTAATCTAATCTTAATTTTGGTTGTTGTTTTTTTGAGTTGCTGTTCAAGGCGGTGCAGCTCCCGGCGTGAACTGGATTTCTACCTTGTTTTATATTGTTGTTTTCTTGAGTTGTTGCTGTTTAAGACGGTGCAGTTCCCGACGTGAACTGGTTTTCTTCCCTTTTTTTCTCTAAGGATATGTCTATATCCTTATTTTATCTAATGGATAAATCTTATTATCTCTCTATGGATATATTTTTTATATCCTTATTTTATTTAATGGATAAATCTTATTAACTCTCTATGGATATATTTTTTAAATCCTTATTTTATTTCATGGATAAATCTTATTATCTCTCTATGGATATATTTATTTATATCGTTATTTTATTAAAGATAAAAATCCTAGTACAATCACAAAAGGAGAAGGAAAAAAAATTCACTTCTTACTTATAAGTTGGATAGGACAAACCCCAATAAATTAATAAAGTTATATGTACTTGTTCGTTAAATGCATTTCAGCTAATAGAATAACGTCAACTTCCCTTTCGTTGAGAAGCTTGCTAAGTTCAGCCTTCAGCTACACTGTACGCTCTTGAGGACATTGTAAGCAGAATTGTTTCAGGTTCTTGTGTTTGAGGTGTTTGGCCATGTTAGCCATCTGTGCGCTTTTGTTTGTATACTCAAGTTTAGCTTTTAGTTCATTGTAAACTGGGCAACCTAGATTATTTGCAGTGTGATTATCACCACAATTACTGTATTTCTTAGCTGTTAAATCTTCTTCTTGCCTATTGAATTTTGATGAGCGATATACACTTTTGGGTCTTCATATTCATATTCTTTGGTTTTATTTATTTTCTTCCACTTTCTTAAATACTAATTTTACAATTTATAATAGTTAATATGTATGTATAAATATTTTCTTATAAAATTTGCTTGCCAATCATAATTATAGTTGAATGGATTGTTGCAAAACAATTCCCAATAAATTAATAAAGAAAAGTGTTATTGAAAAACAATTCCCAATAAATTTGTCTGTTGTAAAATGTTGGGGTTGCATTTAGTTGGTGGGAGCGGAAATGCAAAAAAATGTTGGAGTTGCATTTAGTTGGTGGGAGCGGAAATGCAAATTATTAATTGTGAACTAAATAAAGTTCGTAAACAGTTCTTGGAATTAAATTTAGGTTATGAGAATAAAGTGAAAACAAAGTTATTAAATTAAAGTTAGTATGTACATGTTTATGTACGTATTTTCATGTTTATATTATATTGGCTCGTGTTAAGGGAATAACAGGAGACATTATAACAAATTACCTCACCGCAACTACTCACACAGTACGAAGCGTATAATAAGATTTTTTGTGACCAAATATTTGGCAATTCATGCGCTGCACTGGTCCATTTCTTTTATGTGGCTCTTTGACTGAAATTTTACGATCCATTTGAAATGGATCGCTTAACAACCGCACAGCGCGTTAAAATTGGGGGAATCTACTACAAAAATGGTGATTCAAATGTACCCACGTTTCGTGCTGTTTAAGCGATTGGCCTAAATTACTAAATCCTCCAAATCTTTTTAAAAAAAAGTAAAAAACCTCGAATATCGCTGCTATAAGTGAAATTATAGCCGAAGACCTTAATGTGTCTATTTCTCGACGTTATCAAGAGCTGAGACTTTCTTACGGCATATTATGGTGATTTTACACTTGGACATACACATACATCCATACAAAAGCCAACTTACACAACAATTGAAGCCAGCTGACCATTCACAACTCCTTATTTACGTCGATTCTGTGCTTAAACAACAAACAGTGGACCGGGATTTTCCAACAAAATTTTATTCAGCGACGAGACACATTTCTCACTCGGTGGATATGTAAATTCACGAGACAATGTTAAAAAAAACTCAAGAAAAAAATTATTTTAAATGCATTTTATTTACTTTTAATTTGGAAACAGCAAAATGGATATGCCCTTTATATCGATTGTTTGGACCTTCGAACTCTTCAACTGATAATAATAATAGTTTTTAATCGAACCTACCTGTGCCGTACCACTGAGCCAATTTCAGCCTTGTAATCTGTTGTTGTCAATTCAAAAATTACTCATATATTGTTGTACTTAATCCGCTTCTGTCATACGCATCCCCAGTAGCTGCTTAAATAATGAAACCTTTCTGCAGGACCTTTTGGACTGTGAATCTCCTGCAAAATACTCCATGCTTCTTTTGCCGTCTGACAATGTTTAACGTAAGCAATTTGTATTGGTGTAATACTCAGAATCATTGTCGCCATAGCTTTTTCATCAGCTAACTTCCATTCCTTTCGCTCACCTGCCTTATTTTCTTCAGCATTTGGTTGTTCAAATTCTCCGGATACTACATCCCATAATTCTTTATATATGTGAATACTCTTTACTTGCACGCACCAAGCGTCGTAGTTGGACTGATCCAATTTTTCCACATGAAACATCGAAGAATTTGCATTCATCTTTTTTCTTAGAAGGGACTGTTCCCATAACCTGTTGGAATCCGAAATATTTTTAAAAGAAAAACTCCGCACACGTTTGTACTTTGAAAAGTCTTTATTCAGATTAACTCTTTAGTTATAAAACAAAATAGTAGATACGATGAATTCATTTGCGTAGCAGCTTAACTGGTGAAAATATCGGCAAAATGAATAACTGATTTGATGAGTCAGCCAAATTCAATGCAAATGTTGTTAAGTGCTGCACATACATTAGCTATTTGCGTGGCTTTAGATGGCGTATAATGAAGTTGTCGAGCATCAAGCAAACAGCGAAATCAGGTACAATATTCCTAGTTTTTACATTTTTTACAATTGTAATTTGCCTCTGGGTTTTCTTGTACTGTGTCATTATTATGTCATAATAAATGGTTGCAGGAAATAACCAGCATCACCTGTATGGACATATGTTATATATATTTTTATATTGTTAAAAATTGCTCTTAACTTTTACCCAAAAGCCAGAAATTGTGTTTACCAACGTCGTATCTTTATTTCAGAGCTCTACTGGCATGGCCAAATTAAGGAATCATGTTCTGAACCCACACATGAAAATAGCATTTTGCATTTTATGTTAACAAGATTTTTATATATGTACATATTCAAAAAAAAAAAAAAATATTAAAAAAAGTTAGTATGTCTTTACTATCATAGCATTAAAACTAAAAAAAATATTTTATATTGCTCTAGAGCTTCAGGTCTTTTTTTTTAGGAGTTACAATTTTAATCGACACATCAAATAGCATCGGGAAATCCTGTCTTTTGGAAAATTTAGGGCAAATAATTGCATCTAAATCGCCATTTTTTCAGACAACGCTAAACTAACGGTTGGCTGGGCTGGTCCAGGATGAAAGCCGTCTAGTCTTATATGACCCCGGCCCCAGAAACTCTAACGTTGTCATTTTTCTTTTTGCCTTAAGTTCCTTTTTTGCAAAAAAAGAACAATTAAAAATTAAATATTTTGCATAAAAATTCTGAACAAAATGAAACAGCTGACGAACAAATACCAAATGACATTTTTTTTTATCAATAAACTGTCAGCAATAGCTACTTTAGGACAACGCCACCAAGCGTAATTGGGGTGAACATACCAATCGGCTTTTGATCTGGTGAAATATTATCGCAGTATTTCTTTACAAATCATTATTTTTTTCGGATGCTAGAACAACTAGGCTACTCCGAGCGCTTATTCCGGAGCAAATGGCCGTGGCAGCTTACTCGTGGAGTTGCTTTTAAAAATTTCTAAAAATTGTTTATATCTTTTACGAACATGAAACCGTATATTATATATATATTTTATATATATTTTATATTTATATGATCATTTGTGAGGACCAAATCGGACCACTATTATTGAGGTTTGTTAAAAATCCGGGGGGAAAACATCTGAAAAACTGTGAAATTGACTATTCTACACAAGTTTATACAAATAAATATTAACACCGACAAGCATTGAAATCGAATGGCCATATCTTATAGTTCCACGCAACCGATTTGTTCAGATATGAGGTTTTGAGTCAAAAATGTTTCTAATAGAGTGAAACTGAAAATCGTCGAAATATGAAGACTATATCATAGTTTTCCTGCGATTTAGTTTAATACACTTATTAAGCTAAAGTCACACTTAGAAAATGTTATACAAATTACCAATGCAACCAAAACAATTATCATACAATTATCAATTCCTATGCCTTATTATATAATTGTTCTCTCATTTTCGTAGTAAATTGTAGTTTTCTTAATGGTTTCTTCTCAACATTGTTAAGTTCCATCCATGTTTAGCTCTTCCTTACTGGTTTTTTATTATTATTATTGTTTTTAATTATGTACACAACTGCTGCCAATATCTCTGCTTGCGTACAATAGCTTACAGACATAAAAACCCGTTTCTTGAAGGATCCAAATTTATCTTCAGTCAAAATATATTGTCAGACTGAAAGTGGTGCACACCGAAAGCGATGCATTGAAATAAATGTCAGCCAGCAATCATCATAATTTGGGATTTAAATGCAACGATGATTATGAACGGAAATTACCATCACGCGATGTTTATTTTTCAACTATTAAAATCTGTTTCCTACAAACGTACATTTATTCCTACATACTTATGTATATGCACAAATGTACATACAAATTATATATATATTTAAAAAATTATAACTGCTGAAGTCTATTCATATATTTTACGGATTTGACCAGAAGTTTACCACGTGCACGTTCTTTTCAATTTTAGTTATTGAATCTGTTTACATAATTTAAGCCTACTAATAATTTTTAGAATTTTAATAACTAATTAGTTACTGCTTTAGTCCATTAGTATTAGAGAACGACTGATAAAACGTTGCTCTTCAAAAGTCTAAAAGATCCTTTCTTTGAAGACTTGTTCGGTTTGGTGGGTAAATTGAAACATTCGGATTCGGATGATTTTACAATTTGTACAGATATTTTTGCCAGGTATTTGTCAAATTAGCACATTACCATTTACCAGGATACACCTGTTGGTTTCGCAGCTTTTTTGATTGAAATATATGTTGGCTTTATGACTTAATTGGATAAAAGGATTTTAGCAAATTAAGTCATAAGTCTCAATTTTTGCCTGATAACCAATTTTGCCTAATAACCAATTTAGCCTGGCGGTTTTATGTTTAACGTACCTTATTTTAGCTGAAATATAGATTTTTCAGGTCTATCGTCTATCTAGGTGAATGCCAAGGTATTTAACTTCACTTGCTTGATGATCATTACATCGTTTAGCTTTACCATGTTTTTGCCTTTAAACTGAATAAGACATGTTTACACTTTTGTTCGTTCGCTTTAATGCGCCAGTTTGACAGCTAACTTCAAACAACTTTTAAGTGATTTTCTGATGTGTTTGAGGGTTTATTGGGCACTGGCTCCGGCATAAAATAGTTGTATCGCCTGGAAATGTGGTGGTTAGTACGTTGGCGCTCGTTGGGATGTCTTTGGCAAAAAAAAAACGGTATTGGTCCCAAAACATTGCCTTGAGGGACACCAGCCATAAACAAATTCGAAGAACGAAACCAAACACTGAAGATGGCGGTTTGCCGAAACCGGTGTGTTACTAAACCAAATTTGACAAGGGATGACGGAAATTCGTTCCGATATAAATCTATAAACAAATTCCTTTACTTTAACTGTAATCCGCTTGTTAGTAGGTATGATATGAATAAATGAAGGAAGTTTTTTGGCAAGATCATTTAAATTTTACTATGTATGAATCCACCATACCAACTGCTTGATCCACATAAGAAATATCGCTGAGCAGTACTCTTTCAACCCAATCTCATTGTCCTGTTTTTCGCGAAAAACTTTGATTTGACATAGTTTCGTATTTATGAAGAAAAAGAAATATTTCGAGTAGCAGTATTCTTTGGCTTTCATGATAATCTGCGACTTTGCGAATTCTACACACTTTGATAATTGTCCTCTATACATAGTGAGACAAAGATGCAATCGAGAAATAATTCATTGGCGCATTAGCTTGAAATACTTCGCAAAGAAGATTTGCAAAACATTTTGCATTTTCTTCTTCACACAAGACGGAAAGTGTGTGTTTGGCATTGTAATCGCCGACCTTTCAAAAGATTCTAGGAATTGATACTTTAGTCTGTTTCGAATGAGAATAGCTACACCGTTTCTTACCATCCGAATGGTTTGTCTGACGAACTTATTGTAAGCAATGTGAAAGTTACATGTACTTGTTCGTTAAAAGCATTTCAGCTAATAGCATAACGTCAACTTCCTTTTCGTTGAGAAGCTTGCTAAGTTCAGCTTTCAGCTACACTGTACACGCTTGAGGACATTGTAAGAGGGATTGTTTCAGGTTCTTGTGTTTGAGGTGTTTGGCCATGTTAGCCATCTGTGCGCTTTTGTTTGTATACTCAAGTTTAGCATTTAGTTCATTGTAAACTGGGCAACCTAGATTATTTGCAGTGTGATTATCACCACAATTACTGTATTTCTTAGCTGTTAAATCTTCTTCTTGCCTATTGAATTTTGATGAGCGATATACACTTTTGGGTCTTCATATTCAAATTAGGACTGTTTTATTTATTTTTTTCCACTTTCTTAAATACTAATTTTACAATTTGTAATAGTTAATATGTATGTATAAATATTTTCTTATAAAATTTGCTTGCCAATCATAATTATAGTTGAATGGATTGTTGCAAAACAATTCCCAATAAATTAATAAAGAAATGTGTTATTGAAAAGCAATTCCCAATAAATTTGTCTGTTGTAAAATGTTGGGGTTGCATTTAGTTGGTGGGAGCGGAAATGCAAAAAAATGTTGGAGTTGCATTTAGTTGGTGGGAGCAGAAATGCAAATTATTAATTGTGAACTAAATAAAGTTCGTAAACAGTTCTTGGAATTAAATTTAGGTTATGAGAATAAAGTGAAAACAAAGTTATTAAATTAAAGTTAGGATGTACATTGTTTATGATTCAAATGTACCCACGTTTCGTGCTGTTTAAGCGATTGGCCTAAATTACTAAATCCTCCATATCTTTTATGCGGTTTCTTTTTAATATTCACAATGGTAACTGACAGCTAGTATTTAATCCATCAATGGTCATTATCTCGCCAAAAATTAAAGTTTTATATTTTTGGCGGTTCGCGAAATAAGTTAAAAAAAGTAAAAAACCTCGAATATCGCTGCTATAAGTGAAATTATAGCCGAAGACCTTAATGTGTCTATTTCTCGACGTTATCAAGAGCTGAGACTTTCTTACGGCATATTATGGTGATTTTACACTTGGACTTACACATACATCCATACAAAATCCAACTTACACAACAATTGAAGCCAGCTTACCATTCACAACTCCTTATTTACGTCGATTCTGTGCATAAACAACAAACAATGGACCGAGATTTTCCAACAAAATTTTCTTCAGCGACGATTCACATTTCTCACTCGGTGGATGCGTAAATTCACGAGACGGTCATTTGAATCAATAACATATAATGCCAAGGTTCAAGCTCTAAGTTAAAAAAACTCAAGAAAAAAATTATTTTAAATGCATTTTATTTACTTTTAATTTGGAAACAGCAAAATGGATATGCCCTTTATATCGATTATTTGGACCTTCGAACTCTTCATCTGATAATAATAATAGTTTTTAATTGAACCTACCTGTGCTCTACCACTGAGCCAACGTCAGACTTGTAATCTGTTGTTGTCAATTCAAAATTCTAACAAATAGGCCTTTTGAATAA
Source organism: Neoceratitis asiatica (assembly GCA_030068015.2). Classification (NCBI taxonomy): domain Eukaryota; kingdom Metazoa; phylum Arthropoda; class Insecta; order Diptera; family Tephritidae; genus Neoceratitis; species Neoceratitis asiatica. The sequence goes on from CM061529.1 coordinate 10,143,054, forward strand.
AGCTCATTCACTCATAATCACAATAGTAGTTTTTATTGCTATTTTTAAGAAACGTGACGATTGGTCGGAAGCTTTTTTCTGTTTACACTTGAATTTTAGTCTCACCTATATTTCCTCTCCTTAGGAACTTCCTTAGGTAACTTCTTCGGTTAAACTTTTAACCAGCGAATCTTCCTCACTGAGTGCCGCGAATCCATTTCGGCCACTGTAGTTGCAATTTTTTCTGTAGCTTTATTTGTATTGAGTTTCTTCATTTCCTTTTTGGTGTTGGACTTATTCCTTTTACCTTATTTGCTTGCACTCCGCTGTTTTTTTATTCGGTTGTAGGGATGGGATACTTGTAGTCTCTTCTGCGTTGAATCCAGAATTGAAGTGAGAGCTGAGCACACACGCCATAAATTTGTTTGTTATTTATTATTTCTTCTTTTTTTAATTAATTTTTGTATATCATTTATTTATAATCTTATTAAATTTTTTTTATTTTTATAAATTTTATTATTATTATTATTGTTATTTAATGTATATATTTTTTTTTAATTTTTGGTTAATTTTTTCTGTTTATCTGTATAATTTCTTTGGGCATTATGTACCAGCGTTCCTTCGCTTGTGTTTTTTTCCATCAAAAACGGGGGATTATATCTCACAACTCTTTGACAATTTTTTTAGGGCACTAGCAAATAACAAATTTGCTGAATACTTTTATGCACAACAGAAGATAATCTTTGTTGTGTTAACATTATTCGCAACTCTTATTTCATGAATTTTATAATTTTGCTTAGTTCAAAACATATCGCTGAAAAAATAGTAATTATTTTTTAGCGTTATTTTTTCGCCTAAAATATCACTCAAACTCGAATAATTCCTTTCTCCGAATTTTTGCGAAAGATTGATTTATCATTTTATAAAGTGAATCGTCGATGTATTGAGCGAAAAATAACGATAAAAATCAATGAAAAAAAATTTTTTTTTAAATATACCCTGAGGAATATTATCTTTGCTCATATTAATAATTGTTAATATTTTAGTGATTGGGCTCAATTTTCATTGTCGACTGATGTGTATACAAAAAAAAAATTGTAGCAGCAAAAAAGATTTCATTTGTGTTGTTTGAAAACATTTTGGTATTTATTTATTTTTATTTAAAAACCCAAACCAAATAACAGTCTTTTGACCATTTTAAGGGGAATGTAACCCTCATAAATCGTGAAATTCGTGTGTCTGTAACTTTTCGTTTGCCATTTCGTTTACCAATGCTTAAGGAGTAAGATTATTGACCAGCGATATTTGTTTGATTGGCAAAATGTTTATCAAAAAACAAACAGCCGTCTATATTGTGAAAATTATAGTACCAAACACTGTTAAAATAAAGAAATTTTATTTATGTCTATTTAAATTGAAAAAAAGCTCTTAAAGTAAAACTAAAAAAATAATTATTTGCCTTCTTCGATTCGCTTCTTCTCTGCACGCTACGTTTGAGCTCTGCTCACTTGGACTGAGTTTACACACGAATACTCTTGTTGCTTTTTATCGCCAATTTTTCTTTTGGTATTGCCCTTCACATTCACACTGATAAACTTTGTGCATGGCAATTTTCCGCCAGTCCATTTCATTTCATTTTTTTAGTTTACTACCCACTCTCTCTTTAAAAGTTTTTAGGTATTTTTTAATATAAATTGTTATCATACATATGTATTCAACTATATATATATACCCCGCCAACCAAAACTGGGTAAAAGACTAGATAATTTTAGCAAATGTTTGTCCAAAACTGGATAAAGAACTGGGTAACAGCATAGGCATTTTTAAAGAGACTGCAGTTTATAAATGTCAAAACAAAATTTAAATTTTTGAAGTCTTAATTTTTTTCTTTATTATTGGTTTTGGTACCTTTTACAAACATGCATATGTGTGCAATGAAGGTATGCCTTATATTATGAGTTATAAATAATATTAAAATACACAAAATTCTAATTTAAACATAAATAATTTTATTATGTATATTTCCAGCTGGTGAGATTTATTTAGGTCTGATTGTGGGAAATCTGAAATAAAAACAAAATGTGAGATTTAGTATATTATACTTACATATGAAAAAACGAAATACAGAAAATTAAAAAATATGTGGGGGCGATTCAGAATAAAGGACTGATGTTCTTTAATTGTTTAAATTGCAGGGAAATTTATATGAAAGAAAAAAAACAATTTAGTCACTTAAACTCACCAATGTAGCTGCATAGACTGAGATTACACACGAATATGTTTGTCGCTTTTTATCGTCAATTTCTCTTTTGCTGTTGCCAGCCATGTTTACACGGAGAGAGTCTATCTGAGCAATTTTTTTGGCATTGCATTTTTTTCATTCTTAAAAAAAAAATTTCAATTTCAATAGTTACCACATTCATTCGTATAAAATTTGAAACATCTGCAATGTCTGTGAAATAAAAATGAAAGAGAATGTCAAAATCTACAAAAACGAATAAGATAACAAAGCGTAACAACCGAGCACAACAGTGTCGGTACACTGCTCTCTTCGTCGTCGCTCTCTCCCCTACAAACTAAGTGTCGCTTCGACAGAAATATTCGTGTGTAAACTCAGTCATAGCGACTTTGAGGATGGACTATTTAATTATAACTGCGTTTCAAATTGTTCAATGGAAATCTGTAATACATCAACCTATTTATTAAAATTATTATTATCCTAATTCAGACAACGCACTTATCTTTTAAATCACATCCCAAAAGTTCTCCAATCGAACAATTTCATCACAATGAAATAAAATAAATTTTCAACGAAATGCCAGCAAAAGAAATGCTGCCAAAGAAACGAAAGGAAAAAAAAATTATTTGTGGCAATTGACAATGAAAATATTGTAATTGTGTGGGTGAAAGAGCGAAAATTTGTGAATGTGTTTGTAAATTTTTTGATTTTAAGTAGAAAGTGGGTAGTCTTCGCTGATGGGTAGTAATATATATACATTTTTATATACAAATTTAAATTTTTAATTTTATAAATTCTCTAGCATTCATTTTAAACTTATCATAACAGCAACCATTTAGAGAATGTAAATATAAATGTGAAAAGGAATGACAAAATTTTTCAGCGACGAATAAGATAAGCCGGTACGCTGCTCTCTTCGTCTTCGCCCTCTCCCCTACACATTAAGAGTCTCGACTACAAAGTATTCGTGTATAAACTCAGTCTTGCCGAAAAATTTGTACGTGAAAGCAATAACAAAGTTACCCAGTTGAATTAAATAGAAGAGAGTATTGCTTTACCTCATCAAACTGGTATAACCGCTTAGCTAAAGTATTGCCGAAATTTTTTTATAGATTTTATACCAGTTTTCTATTGTGAAATGTTCAAATGTGAAGGTTGTCAAACAATGAAATAAAAAAAAAGTAAACGGGATTTTTGTATTGAAAATAGCAGGTGAAGATAAATCGTATTTAAGTATTTAATTAGTTATTTTGGCTATGTTGAACTTTAAATTAACAAAACTTTTATTACGGAAAGAGTGAGGTATGGACGCATCTGGGAGGAAGAATTCCACCACCAAAGGGGGATGCTAAATGTGTTGCAAGACATGATGTCGCAAGGATTCACTATAGTATAAACATTTTTTGGATGTAGTGTTTATTAGGATTCATCAACATCAGTGATACCGTTGGAAAAAAAGCATAAGATGACGCGAGCAGAACGGAAGCATTTCCCTCGATTGCTCCTTACATGTTGGAAATGGAGGAGATATTTGGAAATAGACATACCTTAACTATAGGCGTTTCCATAAGCCAGTTATTGCTGACAGTGTCCACGTTTTCGTTAGACCCGTCATCGCCTCCGCAGTCTCATATGGGTTTTGAACTAATTTGTTAACTTTTAGTGACTCGCAAAAGTTTTGACCAAATTTTTCTCGTTCCGAGCTTTCAAAGCTTGACGAAGATTCCGAGCTGGAGCTTGAAGGAAAATCACTTAACATCGCCAATCCACCTGCTGTTATGTTCGTGAGCTCTACCTAATTTTGTAAGTATTGGACAACCTGAAAGGCTATTTTTAGACCATTTTAAGATATTAAAGCGAACTTCTGCTATATAACGTGTAATAAAATTTTTCTCCGCTTTACGTTTTTTCACAAATTGCAATTACCAAAATAAAACGAGTCTTGCATAAGAGAATGAGAGTTGGTTATTCTGGCGACTGCCTTGAAGGCATGGTCATGGATTTTAATGAGGAGCTTTTATTTCATGTCAGAAGTACACTCGAAGAACTTGACACGCACTATTGAGGGAAATACTTACTGATTTATATATCTACATACGTATAAATAAATATTAATATACGGATTATCGCTATTGCCACCACTGAGCATTTGAGCATAAAATTAAACAAATGCTTCTCCGATGGATCACCCGCGCTTTCTCGCTTTAAAATATTTTTATGTGGTTATTTAACATAGTCACAAATATTATTTTTTTATGTTGATATCAATTCTTAAATCAGCCGTCAATAAAAAATTTCACCACGTTTGGTGAAAGAAAAGGCTTTTCCGTCATACTTTTTGCGTCAGAATTGGCAAAATTTTTATAATTAAGTTTCACTGGTTTTGTGATTTTCTCTCGAAAGACATTAACTGTCTTAGCCCTAATAATTATGTAATATTTAATGTGATGATTCTGACTTTTATTTTTCGTTAGCTAAATAATATTAATGCAAAAAGTGAACTTGAGTGAGCGTACGCATCCTCTTTTTGTTTTATTTTTTTTACTGACTTCATAGAACTTAAAACAATGAGAAGAATCAATTGTGGACCAGCGTGAAATTTGTCAACTCCACCTGGTTCACTATGAGCGTGTTTTCGCCAAAGCCTCAGAAAGGAACAGAATCGGCTTTTGGCGCGCTATTGTAAATATGCTCAGATATGTAATTCTCCAACTCTAAAAAACATTGTTATATGTTAACTGTAGATAACGAATTTTTGTAGATTTTTTATCAAAAAAAAACGAAAATATTATTCAAAAAATGTTTATGAATTTTTATAATAGGAAGTAAGAATAAAATTTACTAACATATTTCATACCATGTTCACATATCTGTGCTATTTGATAATAAATAATTCTACGTTTATGTATTACAATTCATGAATCTTTTTTAGCAAATTCATAAATGGTCGTGTTTGTGCAGCACTAAAAAATTCGTGAAATTAAGAATTCAAAACAAAAATTTCATATATAACTTTCGTGTATTATAAAATGCGTGAATTGGTGTTTATGCACGCACTCCTTGTTATGTTTCATGAATTGTATTCATGATTTTTCCAACGCATAAACGTAGTAAATGTTTAACATCAAAATAACATGATTTGACGTCGGCAGCTCGCATTAACGTTTGTTTGCAAGAAGGGATATTTATACATAATTTTTTTTAATATTTATTTTTGAATCCTAATTGATAATTTTATTAAAATATGTTGGAAGTAAAATTCCGAAAACTCAATAAAAACTTTTACACGTACGAGTATGCACAATAGAAAACACTGACTTGCATCAAATAATATTTATACAAACACGCATATGCAAACACATTATAGGCTTGTAAATATAATTCACATATATATGCGTCTCCGTAACTATGTCCACAAGCTATTGACAAAACTCGAAAAAAAATCAGAAACAATAATTTTTACGAAATGCAAGCAACAAAAAACATTTTCTTTCCACTTTCCCTTCAACGCGTAATACTCATACGACATCCACAAAATCCTGATTGACTAGAAATGAAAATTTCATTCATCGTCTTTTAAAATGAAATAAAATCGACATTTAGTTACGAAATTTACTGTTTGCTTATTAGGTCATATTACTCACAGAGAAAAAATTTAACAATATTTGGTATTTTTTTCAGGAAAAAAGATTGGAAAGCGAAACTGACCTGGACGATTCCAATTCAAGCCAGTCAATTTAATATTTTTCGCTTTTCGGAATATAAATACGGGTACAGGTACATGTACTCTGTGCGTCACCAATACTTTCATCGCCAATTAACTAACCCACAGATGTTTATGAAGTGATTTTTATATAACTAATTCTAATTTTACTTCAAAGTCTTTCATTGATTTAAGTAATTAAACATTTTTGAATTATATTCCTATACTTTTCATAATTAAAATACATATTAATTAATTATTCGTTTGGTAATTATAAAGAGAGATGTTCACTCTATCGAGAAAGGTTTGCTCTTGGCGCTGAAAAAATCCGGGACAGTGAACTCTATATAATACGAATATATTTCCCTGCAGGGAATCTATATTCGTATGGTGTGTATGTGAGGGCTTGTTCTCAATACGCTTAGTTATATGCATATATGTATAAGCTTATACATATCACAAATGACTGGGTAAATTTTGTTTTGTTGACTTTTTATAATACATATACATTTTACCTCCAAAGCTATGTAAATATAGATTTCACAGAGTTTAATCATAATTATCACTAATTTTAACATTAGAAAACATTAGTAAAAAAATAAATATTTATATATTTAAAAAAGATATGATTTCCAAATTGCAAAAATGTTTAAAGAAGTTTACGTTAAAAAACTGGATATGAAGAAATGTGTGTAAAATGGTTATTCCTCGTAAATGCCGCTTCACGCAATAAGTATGGTTTACCGATAACAACTGATGAAGCAATAAACTCTAGTACACAGTCTGTTTGTCTTAGCGAGTTAGACTCATCCGTTAATTATTCTGAACGGAAAGGAAACCCAAATAGTTAAAGCAAAATCAGAACTTCGGAAAACTAGCAGAAGTCCTTTAATAGAGCCAAAAGGACTGGTTCTCGACAATCCTCTAATGATCGCTTAAAAATCTTCAAGAAAGCTATCAGGGAAGTACAAACAGAATCTTGGAAAAGAGGAATGGTTAACATCTTGCACAGAAATATTAGACACTCTAATGACCACGCATTACATTCCCAGAATGTAATGTAAATATTAGTTGAGAGTCGACAAAATAGTTTTCTTAATATGAAAAAGCGAGTCAGATATGTCAAATGTGCTTGAATGAGAGTTGAAATCAAGACACAAACAATGCAAAGGCTCGGGAAATTCAAAATTCGTTTTACAAGTTTTCAGAAACAAGGAGCAAAATTGTCTGGATATTCTGAACGGAACATTAATTCGATTTCAGAGAGAATAAGGGGGCTGGAAATTGAGCCTGTTATTATTTTAACCATAAAAATTACACCAAGCATTTCCCGACGACTGGTGAGAATAGGGAGATTTATAAGTTTCAGACGATTAGTATAAAAAGGAAGATTGTACTGATAGTCCCAATGCAAATTTCTTATGGCAAATAGGAGAAATTGTTTTTGAATACTTTAACTTGTCAGAGTAGATTTGATACCTAGGGCTCCAAATCACCGAGCCGTATTCAAGAATAGGTCTCACTAATGTTACATACAGAGCTTTTGTAACATAAGGATCATTAAACTCCTTTGACCAACGTTTTACAAAAGCCAAGATGCCTTTAACTTTGTTGACTATCACACCAATGTGATGTGTGAAGTTCAGTATAGGGTCCATAGTGATCCCCAGGTCAATAAAACTGGGAACCTGCTCCAAACTGTAACTGTAATTGTTTCTGTGGATCTTCGGGAGAAACACATAATTTTACATTTTCTAAGATTTAGGGGCATCTGATTTATTTTACACCATTCAACCATGATATTTATGTCTGTTCGCAGTAAGATACCTTCATTTGCCGCATGCATTAAAAATTCTGAAAATTTTATCTGAGAAGATATATCGTTTATAAATAGTGAAAACAGAATCGGGCGTAGATGTCTACCCTGAGGTACTCCTGAAGAAATATTAACGGTATCTGAAATGGAATTCTTAAACATTACTCTTTGAGTTCGATCATACCACATATCTATATGATCCATTGTAAAAGTTTTGGTTTGAAACCCAGTAAGTCAAGTTTCTTGATTAGCAACGAGTGACACACTTTATCAAAAGCTTTGCTAAAGTCGGTATATATTACGTCGACGCTGCTGTTCTTTCTGAACGCATCGATGATATAAGAAGTGAACTCAAGTAAATTGGTGGTTGCAGATTTTCCACAAATTTTTTAACAAATCCATGTTGGGAGTGTGATATAAATGGAGAGATTGAATGAGTCAAATGATCAGTGATAAGTGATTCAAATAATTTAGGAAACGCAGATAGTTTAGCTATACCTCGGTAATTTTCTATCAAAAATTTGTTTCCGTTTTTATTAAGGCGTATAATAAAAGATTATTTCCATATAGATGGAAAAATACTTTTTTTAAGTGATAAATTGAATAACTGAGTCAAAGGTTCGAAAATATACTCAGCGCAATTTACAAGAAAGCAAGAAGGTATTTGGTCAGGACAATATGTGCATGACTTTTTTAAGGACTTCAGATGGATAAATACATCTTCATTGATATTGTAGGTGTACGGATTAAGTTACCCAAACATAATTTATATGCGTAATATGAGTTTACTTGAATACTAGGAGAATAATTAGATTTCAAAAATTTAGCGAACAAATTGGAAATTGTCTGACTATCACAGGAAATGTTATTTTGAGACGTCATAGTAGAAGGAAATCCAGATACCTGGCGCTCAGCGTTTACGAAACCATAAAATGATTTAGGATTTGTTATTAAACTACGTTTAATTTTGCATAAATAAGCATTATAACATTTTCGATTTAAATGAGCTTGTGTCGCAAATTGAGTATTTTAAATAATGTGAGTGCATACCTGTACTTTTAAAAAGCTTGAAATGTCGGGTTTTATTTTTATTTTTCAGAACTCTAAGTTCTTTAGTGTACCACGGTTGAGCAGGTTCTTTATAAACACAAATGCGTTTAGGAACAAATTTTTCAAATAAGTTAAATACAGTTAAAATGAGCGACGTTTGATCAATATTCTCATTGTATCTAGGCCATGATAATTTTGATAAAGCCTTATTAAGATGTTTCAAGTTAGCTTTCGAAAAATCAAATTGAGTAGTCGATTCGATTTTATCAGTTGTTAAAATCTGATCACATATGGTTTCGTAGGTAATGGCAAGAGCAGAGTGGTAAACGTACTCTGGTGTAACTAGACAAGTGCTTCTTCTAGTAGTGCTTTAGTTGCATTATCAACAAAAATTAGGTCACGGATGTGGCCAGACTTATTTTTATATAGATTCACTTGATTTAGGCTGAGGTCATTCATCTCTTCCAAAAATTCATTGTAAGATGCTCTTGAGGAGTGAGATACGATGTAACCGTCAAATTTATTTCATGATCATGCAAGGTTAAAATCGCCTAAAACAATCACTGAATCAGTATCTTTCATCATTACGTTAATTGATTTCAAAAGAGAGATATGTTGTTAATATACAGAGAGGTCCGATTGAGGAGGAATGTAACAGAGAGCTAAATATATATAACCTCTTCCAACATGTACTCGAATACACTTAAATTCAACCGGTTCTACAAAAGCAAGGCTAATCTCCTCAGACGGAATCGAGGAGTTTACAGCAAAGGGTACTCCAAGTACGCCGACTCTATTTTTAAGAGTATAACATCTCCTCTGAAACTGCCTAGTCCTCAATGTGGCTCGTTTCGTTTACTCGGTAATATCTACTTCGATTGCCTGACAGAACTTGGCAACCTTATTATCTTATATTGTGTCGAAAATGCGAAGATAATGTCAGATGAAAGAGAGAGGTTGATAACTGGTATGTTCTAGAGCGTGGAAATTGATGATGTTTGCTATCGATAATGTTAGTTGCTGAGAACATCTCGATCCTTACAAGCGTTAGTATCAGCAATCGGCTTAGAATATAAAAGCCAAGCACATACTGTTGACAAGTCAGTTTTATAGTGAGCAAGTTGTAAAATGAAAATAGTAGACAGTAAGGGTTGTACAATAAGTGATTGTAAATATTTAAGCGAATTTTTATTTATTGAGCAATAAATCAACGTTGAGCAAATTCATTATAATTAAGAAACTTATGCTCTCAGTTTCTTTGTTGCTGACTTGTGTACAACAATCCAGTGATCGGGCTCTAAGGATTTGGAAAAAAGCGTAATAATTGATGTCAGAAGTGGGATTGTAAAATAAATCCCGAAGGATGAGAATTGCGAAGTGTTCAAGCTTCAGGATTTGACGTATCTCGCGATATCCCACCGCGAGGACGAAGAAACCTCCTCGAACTTATTCTTAAAGAAATACAAGAAGAAGAAACTGAAGCTTAAATACCTGGAAAGGAATTGTGTCAACGATTTCAGTTCGAAGTAGACGGCTGAAGGAAGTAACTGAAGCATAGCTTAAAAATCCGCTGAACTGTTCTTTACTTTCGAGGGACCTGCAGTGGAAATTTTGCAGACTATTCCGAACATGTGGGAGACTATTCCGACGCAATAATGCGAGATGTGGATAAACACATGAGCAAATTTACCAGGTGGAGCTGTAGAAGCGCTACCAAATACCTAGTGAATCTCTACGGGAATATGCTTCTTAATTTGAGATATTATCTCATTTAGCTATTGGAGACGCATCTGGTGAGCACCATGAAAGGGCAATATTCCAGAGGTTTATCAGCGGTGCAAAAGACATATACATCAATCGAGAGACGTAGGCGAATTAAAAATCAACATTATCTGAAACTTTCGCGTATGCCTAAACACGTAAAATGGTGGCAAACCATCTAACAAAGAAAATAGAGGAAAAGTAGAAAGACCAGACGTAATGAACGAAATATTAAAAACTCTAAATTCGATCGATGGGAAGGATCGTTCTGGTGCCAACATAAAGAATCAAGCAGACAAATGTTTTAATTTAGGAAAACCAGGTCGCATCGAATAGGAATAAGGAAAATCTCCACCGCAGACAAAAATTCAGGAGAACGTAAACAAACTCTGAAGAACGTGAATCCGACTCTAACTAGTCGTTAAACTGAAACGAGCAAGCCAGAAGGAGTGTATGCTTGTTCCTACAATTGAAAACTCTATAAACTCCGTCTCCCAAATAAGTAGAAATGCAAGCAAGGCTACAATTGCTGGATACGTGGATGGACTGTACTGTAGATACGTCCGTATCGCACTTCATTATTCGATCTGAGTTGATCACTGAAAAGGCAAGCCCATTACTTGGAACAAAATTGAGAACGGCAACTGGTGACGATACCAAGTTGTAGGAGAAATAACATGACTTCGCATGTGGTTTTGTTGTAGATGAGGTCGTCATAGTAGTATACTTCTTACTTGACCAAGACATAAATATCCGCATGGATAACATAATTATAAAGTGCAACATTGATTATAATTCCTCGAACTGTGGCAAGAGAGTGGTTGTAGATGGCAGCGAACTGATCACACCAAAGTCAAAAGCAGTTGTTTGGACAAAGATTGATGGAAATTGAAAATGATGGACTCAGCCCAGAGGAACTCTATTCGGGCAATATCAACGGGTAGGCGCCATCATTAGCTGCAGATATTTATTTAACGGTTCTATTGGAGAGAAGGACATTGAGGAAAACTTAAAAGCTTGGGCCAAGAAATTTACCCTTAAATAGTCTAATATGAAACATTGTAATGATACCGTTGACGCTATACCGATTTGTCAAGTTCGTCGATGTGTCCCACTAACCAAGCGTGAAGCTGTCAACTAAATGTGCGAAAGTGGTGCAGTTTAGTGTTGGCAACGATTTTTGGCAATTCACGGTAATGCTCTTTGGATTATGAAACGCTCCCGCCATATTTGAAATATTAAGACTGCATTGGAAGACTTGTTTGGTGTATATTGACGACATGACATCATCGTATTGGGAAAATGCTTTGAAGAACATCTGATTTCTAATTTCTAAGAAGTGTTCCAGAGAGGGGCTGGTACTGGTCTTAAACTAAGTCTTAAAAAATGCTCTTTATTTAAAAGGGTTATCAAGTAACTATACTTGTAAAAGGTGTTTGTACTGCGAAGAAATAAATAGAATCAGTTGGCCAAAACCCCGAAATTAACACGAATTAAGAAGTTTTCTTATTCCGAATTTCGCCAGCGTAGCTAATAGTTTCCATGAGCTCACTATTAAAAATAGATCTTTCGTGTGGAACACTGAACAAGACCACGCCTTCCATGCTCTGCTGTGCACTGCCCTATTTTAGCGTACCCGGATCCAGGTGCAACACTTATTCTGGATACAGATGCTAGTGTCTATGGTATTGGTGGTGTACTTTCACAAGTGATTGATGGATAGGAGCAGATACTATAGCTGGACTATTGGGAAACTAGAGCGGTACTACTGCGTAACCCGGAGAGATCTACTAGCGTTGGATGCGATGGATTATGAAGGGAAAGTCACCCAGGATTTCAAAACCTTGGATAAGATCAAGCAGCGATTCTATTGGGTTGGTTGCCGTCAATCGATTTCGGAATGTATTGTTAACTGCAAGAAGTGCATTGAGACTAAAGTCTCGAAATTCAGAGAAGTCATGAACAGATGAAGCAATATAACTCAGGTGCACCATTTGGACAAGTTGCCATGGATGTAGCCGGTCTCTTCCCTATGTACTGATTAGGAAACAAGTGTATCCTAGTGGTAATAAATTACTTTAGTAAATGCCGGAGGTTTACCCAATCAAACCACGAAGCTAAAACAGCGGATGTATTCACCTACAATTTTTTTACAGATACGGTGCACCTAGAGCACTGCAAACCAAAGAAGGAATTTCGAGTCAGCAGTGTTTCAAGAAACGTGACTCATACTACGTATTCGAAAAACTCGGACGATAGCCTGTACCCTCAATTATGGCAGAATCATTCAGTCGAACCCTGCGAGAGCACTTGAGCAAGGTCAAGGAAAAGTATCAGGATTTGGATTGGGTTATCCCCATACCTCTTTCCCTGACGGGGTAAAACACCTGGAAATATACTCTTTGGTGTTGAACTTCGGTTGCCCAGTGATTTAAAAATTCTAGTAAATGGTTATTGAAGAATAATTTGAAAGGAAGCATTCAACATTCTAAATACAGAGTTATGAGTGACAATATAAAGGTCATGTATGATATGCGATGAACAACGTAAAAAAGGTTTGTCCCCAAAACTTCAATGCAATTTGGAAGGACCCTATAAGATGATCAACAGCTAAACTATGTATCGTATCCAATCCAGACCGTTGTAGGCAAAGAAACAGAATGAAATTTTTCAACTATAGGGGCTCACAGCATTTGGAACAGCAATCGTCTCAAAAATCAAGAATTCGTTATTCAGAACATCTTGATCCTTCCAGGCTTTAATACGAGCCATCAGTTTAATATAAGTATATGAGCGAAACACACATTGCTGGCAAGTAAGTTTTATGGCGACCTCATTGGTGACAGCGCTACTAATAGTAGACTGAGAGAGTTGTAAAATAAGTAATTGTTATACAACAAAGAAAAAATGGTAGAAGTGACAGCTGTTTCGGAGATCACCACATCTCCTCATCAGACTTCTTTTGGCAAGAATCGAACCGACGGATTCTGACATCACAGGCGAGTGCTCTACCAACTGAGCCAACGCCTGCCATGTAAACTATTGTTGTATTATTCAATTTTTTACTAACCAGCAACTATTAAGTGCGCTAATATTTAGCCGCTATTTTTACTTAATGTTGGGTGAGCGAGTCTTTTGCAATCCTGCATACATTCAGGCATTAATCTGAGAAATGTAATATAAGTAGGATTGCTTGTCGTGCTCGACTTATATTTATGGGTATTTTTAATGCGGCCTGTAATTATTTTTGGTTATAAGTAAAAGAGCTGTATTCAAAGGCCTATTTTTGTTAGAAACATTATTTTTTCATTGAATATTTGTTATACAACAAAGAAAAAATTGAAGTTGAGCTGAAGCAAAAACAAACACATTCAAAGGTTTCTTTGAGTATCGAAAAACGCATACATACACAGGAGAATGCCAACTTGTTTCCCCAGAGAACGCAGAGAACGTCAATATGTAGAGAAGGACCAATTGCGGATGAGCGTGGAAAACGTCAACTCCACCTCGCCACGATGAGCGTGTTTCACCACGGCCACAAAAATTAACAGAATTGGCTTTTACAGTGCTGAGCGTAGTTATTATAAATATGCTCAGAAATGTAATGCTCCGTCTCTAAATAACATTGTTGTATGTTAACGTAGAATAAAGAATTTTTGTAGGCTTTTTATGAAAATATATGAAAATATTAATAAATTTTTTTGAACAGGAAAAAGAATAAAATTTTACTAACTAGGAATGAAATATCCTTTTTCACATTTCTGTATTATTTGATACCTCGAATTATGTTTTTCTACAATAGTTAAATTTGAACCATAATTGATAATTTTATTAACTTATAAAGCAATAAAATATATTGGAAGTTAAATTCTAAAAATTAAATCAAAATTGGATATGGAATGATAACACAAAATTGTGTACATATGAACGTTTGTATGTACATATATGTATTCATACGCATCCATGATAAAAAAAATACTAAATTGCGTATAAAAACATTTATACACACATGCACGCATTTGCAAACATATACAAACACATTATTTACATATAAGCATACTTCATCTACACTTTCCCCTCAAAACGCTTCTCTCATCCAAAAGTTTAAAATTCTAATAAAATACAACAAAAACATTTTCATTCATAAAAATTACCGCATATGTACATCCCCCTGCATAACCATGCCAACAAGCTGTTGACAAAACTCGAAAAAATCTAAAACAAATATGGTTGCGAAATGTGTAGCAATAGGCTCGAGCGGGTGAAGGGGTTTGGAGGATCAAAGCTCCTTTTTCATTGTTGAACATTTAGTTATAGAATTAATTTAATTCTTGCTAATATTAATGTATGTTGTACTTGACCAGTTTTTATATAATGATTTTAACAAAAAACTTTTTTTTTTTTGAAAATTCATAAATTAAAAATACACAGTAACAGCAATAACATTATTTTAAACAAGATTATGTACCTTAACTAAAAATATATTTATAATAAATTAACCATACAAATACGTACATAAGTAATTGAACTACTTTTGTAACCTTATCATTTGTATCAAATCTTATTTCAAATTGAAAGTTTTCACATGAGAAAAATATTAATATATTCTGATTTTCCAAATATATTCATAACAATATTTTTTGGAAAAGCAGTTTTAAGGAAAAACAGCAATATAAATTGTAAATTTATTCATTCCTTAACCTATGCATATTCCCTTAAGAAGCTTTTACCCCCAACAACAAAATACATTTGCTAGCCTCTTTCCCGGCATCTGACGAAAATTGAAAAATTCTAAAATTCAAAATTTCAATCATCGTCTACTAAAATGAAATAAAATCGACATTGCGTTGCTAAATTTGCTGGTTGCCTATTATTTCATATTGAATTTCTTTGCCTTCCCGCATGCATTTTGTACACAATCTGAATGACAAAATGCTAAAATTGAAGAATATTTTCGTATTTTGCCCAGGAAAGAAAATTGGCAAGCGAAATATGGCAACATTGCCCAAGGTAATTCCAATTCAAGCCAGTCAATTTAATATTTTTTCGCTATTTGGTGTATGAATTCAGATACAGTAAACTCTGTGTGCCACCAATAATTTCATCACAAATTGGTTATCACATAAATGTTTATAAAGTGATTGTTAGATTCAAGGTTTTATTTAAAATCTTATGTAAAGGTTTTTGAAATACATTCCTAAACTTTTCATAATTAAAATAAGTATTATTTATTTATTTGCTTGGAAATTATAAAAGAAAAGTTCACTCCATGGAATATTCCTATAAAATTTTAATTTGAAATGTACATTACTTTTGCATGCGTAATTCCTCATCGATTTCAAGTTTTTATTAAATCTTAGATTTTCTCAGAATATGACCCACAAATTTAATTTTAAAATTTATGTTTAAAGCTATCGGGGTATTTTTACAAAACATAGCGTTTTATAATTGTAATGAACTTGATTCGCATTATCGAGAGTGTGTTTTACAATTGCCGATTGAAAACACAAATTTCTTCAATTTATAATTTTTAGCTTTTGGTTTGTAGAATAGACACGCGATGAGAGTTGGATTTTTTTTTGCGGAATTTTGACTAGCGGCCATTAAAATAGTATTGCCATGGCAATGCGTAGTATTTTTTGATAGATGTGCACGATTTTGTTTGTAAACATACGCGTAAATATGAATTCAAGTGCCTAAATATGTATGTATATGAATGTATATATGCGGCCGTGCTTATTTTTACGCTTATATAAAAATACATATATCTGTATGCTCATAAATACATACAAATGTATGGTAAAATGACTGGATGGATTTTGATTTGTTTACTTTTTTTATTATTATTTTATTAATTTGGCGCAATATGAAATAAAAAATTTAACAGCAAATAACGACTTCATTTACTTATTATTGTGGACAAAATTTTCTTTCCCGAATGATTACATTCTATTAAATTTGGAGGCATATATCACAAAAATAAACAAATCAAAATCCATCCAGTCATTTTAGCATGCATTTGTATGCATTTATGAAGCGTACAGATATATAGCGTAAAAAACAAGCACGGCCGCATATATACATTCATATACATGCATATTTACGCACATAAATTCATATTTACGCGTATGTTTACAAACGAACTCGTACACACGTCAATCAAAAAATACTACGCATTGCCATGGCAATACTATTTTAATGGCCGCTAGTCAAAATTACAACAACAAAAATACCAACTCCCCTCGCGTGTCTATTCTACAAACCGAAAACCAAAATTATAAATTGAAGAAATTGTATTTTCAATCGACAATTGTAAAGCACACTCTCGATAATGCGAGTCAAGTTCATTACAATTATCAAACCCATGCTTTGTAAAAATAGCTCGTTAGCTGTAAATAAGAATTTTTAAATTAAATTTGTGGTTCATATTTCGAGAAAACCTAAGATTTAGTAGAAATTTGAAATCGATGAGGGATTACTTATGCAAAAGTAATGTAGCTAGTTGCACATTTCAAATGAAAATTTGATGCGAATATTCCATGGAGTGAACTTTTTTATTTATAATTACCAAGCGATAACCGTAATTGATGAAACCAAATGGAGATGAAACTTTATCCCTCTCACATCAAAACCTCATACCGTGTTTTTGGCCTATAGATCTGGTTTCATTTTTATTTTTATTTAAAGTTGGCAACCCTGTGTATGAGAAAAGTTGGTTAAAACTTGATCAAATGAAGCAATTTTAGATGGGTTTTTTTATATATCGCTTTTTTTGGATCGAAGAACTCATTTTTGACATTAACTTTTACCTAAATCTTACGATAGGTGGTGCTGTCATACAATTTGTCTTATTTTTGATAGTTTTTCATGCAAAAATAGTATTAATATATGTAGTTTTTTTTACCAATCACAATTTCTGTGAGTTTCGTGTCAGCTCTCTTGCAATACCACAGCAAAATAAATTCTGAAGATTTTGGTAGCGTAAAGCGTCTTATAAAATAAATTTAAAATGAATAAATGTTTGCGAAAGTTAGCGCTTTATTGCTATGTTTGCGGTAAATTCAGCATAGCAACCAATCTGATTGGTACAAGTGTTAGTGCAAAAGAGTGGTATGAACATTATTTTGGGATGCCGGTTGTTCAAGACGTAAATTGGGCTCCCAAAGACATATGTAGAACCTGCTACGACGACTTACGTCTCTGGGTTAAAGGAATAAAAAAATAATGAATAAAAGTTTATTTTATTTAATGTGTTGAATCTATGTACTCATTCAGAATGGTTGTGCATTCAGGTGAGCATAGTGAACCGAGATGTTATGTGTGTTTGAATGATGTAAATGGAAAAACCTAAAGATCGCGAAGATCATTATCGCATTCAGATGATATTCCTGTACCACGGCCACCAAGCTTTACTACGATTTCTATATGGACTGCGAACTTGCAAAACCAGTTGCAGGATCCTGATTATGAAATATCTGAAGCTTCCAAAAATATGATACCAAATCTCAAGATTGGATGGATGACGTGGTAAAACATGTCAACTTATCAAAACGTGATGCAGAGAATATAGCACATAAATTAAAACAAAATAATTTACTGACACCTGATGTTAAAGTTACTGGTTACCGTCATCGCCAAGCAAAATTTCAGCTATTTTTCTCTGCCAATGAAGAAAACTCCTTCGTTTACTGCAATGATATTGAAAAACTTGTTGCAGAAATGGGTATGACTTATATTCCCCACGAATGGAGATTATTTATTGATTCATCTAAAACTAGTATGAAAGCAGTTTTGCTGTACTACAACAACAAGAAACCTAGCGTTCCGATAGCATACAATTTGAACACTAAAGAAACGTACGAATCTGTGAGGCATCTACTAGAAGCAATATGAAAGCCATAAATGGCGTATATGTTGCGATTTGAAAATGGTAGCTCTGCTTTGTGGATTACAAGGTGGATATACGAAGAATATGTATTTTATATGTTTGTGGAATACACGTTATAAAGGGAACCAATACCAAAAACATGACTGGGAGAACAAAGAAGATTTAGTTGTTGGATCAGATAATGTAATACACACGTCACTTGTTCCAATTGAAAAAGTGTTGCTACCTCCACTACATATCAAATTGGGTATTTTTAAAAATTTTGTAAAAGCACTTCCTGCAGATGGACCAGCTTTTATTACACTAAGGTCAATATTTCCACGACTTAGTGCAAGCAAAGTAAAAGAAGGTATTTTATATTTACATATAAAATAATATTTTTTAAGATTTATGTAATTGTTATATCGTTTTACAGGTATGTTTAATGGTCCAGACATAAGAAAATTAATAAAAAAATAGTAAGTTTGATAACTCTTTAAACGAAAATGAGCTAAATGCCTGGAATGCCATAAAAGACGTAATAGCTAATGTTCTTGGTAAACATCGTGCCACGAACATCAGAGAAAAAGTAGATCATCTCATGAATATGTTTGAGAAGCTCGGTGTACATATGAGTTTGAAGGTACATTTTCTCCATCACCATATAGATTGGTTTGAACACCAAATCGCAACGGAATCGGATGAACAAGGCAAACGTTTTCACCAGGTCGCTTTAACAATGGAGACACGGTATAGGGGAAAAAAACTATTACCAATGTTAGCAGATCTATGCTGGTGGCTAACGAGAAATGAAGAAGACAATACCGACGAGGAGAGGAGGAAGTAAACTTACCGCCTTCAAAAAGATTCAAGTTTTAGATTTTAAGCACCGTTATTTTTGTAAGCTTTTTATGGCATATTTTTTCAAAATGTCAGAAAATAATTTAATTCTTAACAGAAATATTACTTTGTACGTATACTTAATTTTTTATTTCAAACTTTTCACGCCTACATATGTGTATATGTACACTATTTAACATCTTTTTTGTGTGCCAAATATAGTGTAATGTTCCTTTCTATATGTATCATATACGATCATTTCTACAATAAAACTAAAAATATTTTTCTTCATGAAAAATAAGACAAATTGTATGACAGCGCCACCTATCGTAAGATTTAGGTAAAAGTTAATGTCAAAAATGAGTTCCTCGATCCAAAAAAAAGCGATATACAAAAAACCCATCTAAAATTGCTTCATTTGATCAAGTTTTAATCAACTTTTCTCATACACAGGGTTGCTAACTTTAAATGAACACAGTATGAGGTTTTGATATGGTAGGGATAAAGTTTCATCTCCAATTGGTTTCATCAATTACGTAGAATCTTGTTGCACAGTGTAATTAGTTAATACGTATTTTAATTGTGAGTATGAAAGTATATGAATATATTTCAAAAATGCTTAGTAAAGATTTTGAATTAAACCTTGAATTAATTATATAACAATCAATTTATAAATATCTATGTGATAATTAATTTGTGATGAAATTATTGGTGGCACACAGAGTTCACTGTATCTGAATTCACACACAAAAAAGCGAAAAAATATTAAATTGACTTGGATTGAATTGGAATCATCTTGGGCAATGTTGCCATATTTCGCTTGCCAATTCTCAGAATAAGAAATATTCTTAAATTTTATAATTTTATAATTTTTTCATTTCAGACTGTGGGAAGGGAAAGATATTCTTGCTTAACAATATGAAATAATAGGTAACCAGAAAATTTAGCAACGCAATGTCGATTTTATTTCATTTTAGTAGACGATGATTGAATTTTTGAATTTTAGAATTTTTTAATTTTCGTCAGAAAAAATTTGAATCAATGTTTGTAGATACAATATGAGTGTTACGGGTTGAAGGGAAAAGGGTAGCAAATATATTTTGTTGTTGGGGGGTCCGGCTTCTCAAGGAATATACATAAGTTAAAAATGAATAAATGAATAATGCTATTGCTGTTTTTCCTTAAAAAAACTTTTCCATAACATTTCACTTTCTATATTCTCGCCAAGCAGTGAGGAAATATATATATATATATATATATATATATATATATATATATATATATTTGCATACATATAAGTTTACCCCGATTATTCTTCCCGCCTCTCATATTCACATCCAATGAAACAAATCAAATACACAATAGCATATATATATTTATTTACCAAGCGCCGTTTATGAAGAAGAATGCTTCTGCGCGACAGAGACCAGAAGTACAAATACAAAAAATCATCATGGTCGCGAAATGTGAGGCAAAAACAAAAACACATAATATTCTATTGACTCCGACAAAAAGTCAACCAATAAAACTGCTCTATATTTGCTGCGCACCTGTTTTTTCAATATGAAGCAAGCAGCGCACGCGCCATACACACAATAACAACAACAACTCAACCGCTAAAAATCTCTTTTCATTTTTTTGTTTGAAAATGGGACATTTTTTGCGTACATAAATATATGTATATTGAGCCCTGTGCGAAAAAGCGGCCATGATATTATATATTTTTTTAAGGAATATACATCATTAATATCACACACTTCATCTCTCCAAAGTTTTTATTGCACAATATATATCGGACTAAATAAAAATTACGTACTTAAATTTCATGACAATATATAAACTAAATCAAAGAAATAAAAAAAACTTTCAGCGGTAAAGTTTACTTTTTTGCTCTTACGTATTTTTTGCGCACAGGGCTCGAAATATACACATAGTTGCCTGTCGCAATAAGGGTTACTTCGTAAATTCGTATATACATACATACATATGCTATAGATATGTATGTGCATATTAAAGCTCTTTGAACGGATTTGTTTTATTTATGTTGTCTATTGAACTTTGGCAAAATACTTGGGATAATAATACTTACTTTTTGGAGTCATTGTATGAAAAGTCATTGTATAAATAACGTGTTTTGTTCTTTACAAATATACAAAAAATAGGTGTGACAGAATTTCGAAATTGCCACCAATTTAATGGTAATTTCTCACACGACTTAGTAAGTTGCATAGCATATATATGAAGTCATTTTTTCACCTGTTTTGTTATAAACACAAGGGGTGATGTCACAGTTGAAACACCGTCAATTTTATTTCAACTTCAATATGACCCAACTTGTGTTTAAACGAAAACTAGGCTCTGATGCAATGAACCTAAAATTGTAAAAAAAAACCTGAAAATACATAAAGAAAACCCTGAAATGAAAAAGAGATTCCTGAAAAGAGAAGAGAAGAAGAAAAACCCCTAAAAGCAATTGGAAAAATTAATACAATTACCTTACGAGCATTGCTAATGCTTCACTTACCACACAAGAGAATGCTGATACGCTAGTGAGCCTTGCACTTGCAAAATATTTACAATTTTTTAAATTTGTCCGAAGTTTTTATTTTATGTTGGTTGTTCTTTTCATTTGCCAACAACCACCTAGCATTTCTAAATAATAAAACTGTAATCAAACTTCTACTGTTTTTTCTCTTATCACGGACAACATTCTACTGCGAACACCAGAATAATGAGCGTATTTTGAAAAAGGCTGAACTTTGTAATAACCCTAAAACTAGCTATGCCATCGGACAGACTTCAATAGATGGCAATAGTCGTACATGCAATATATTTTTGATTTTTCGTGCATAAAGTAGGGCTTCGACTCTGTAATCCCTTGGGACTGAAAAACACTGATATTCGAAGCCCCTGATCACAGACTATAGCTCTGACGTTAAGCCCTATCACCTTGAGTGCTGTGATATTTTTTTTTTCAAAATTTCGAGCAAAGGCTGTCTGCCAATGCCATTTTTGGAAATATAATAAGAAAAAACATATTTCCATTTATCGCACAACCCCTTTGCCATAAAAAAACAGCATTTATTTCCTATCTGAGGTTCACGTTGGCCATCCCCCAAAATCTACAAACCCATCCATAATATCGGTAACCTTATTATAAACAAGGTCCGACTTAATTGTGATTTCGTCAAACAAAATAACACAATTACGCTCTCTTTCGGACATACTTTCGACAATGCTCGTCAAATTAAGACAGACATTGGCATCCAAACCAGGGACAACATACCTAATAGGGCGCCAACGCAAAAGAGATGATTTGCCTGGTAGGGCGAAGCCTAGATCATCAAGCATGAAATTATAGGATTTGGTGGACATGTAATTTATATTTTGTGACAATGCCTTTTCATCGGCACTGTAAAAAGTGCGCTTCGTGACGATCATCCTAGCGAAAGTTATGGCTTCAACCGATAAGTTTGTTATTTTCCCGCTGTAACTCCTCGATTTTTTTATTAAGTTCTTTAATATTATCCCTATAAAATTTACAAGATTTCGCAAATCGCTCGCGGCTACCAATTTCTTCTGAGCCCGCATCGAAATCGTCTTCACAAAATCCTGGCCTAATTTCCATTAGTTTGGATTACCTATTCAGTTCCCTAAGAGTTTCCTCATCGTCTTCTACATCATTAAAAAACTCCTCATCTTTATAATGAGAATAAACCCTTTGAATGGGGAGACAATTCAAATCGGAGCCAGCACTATATATAATACTAGGTGAGCGAGACTTAGCTGCTGACCCCAAGTTAAGGGATGGAATTGCTCCCCGTGGAAGCCTAAACTTTCTAATATGTTCCCTATCGAAATGTCGTTGACAAAAGAAAATAACATCCGTAGCGGACACTGTAATTTTGCAAGCCAAAGCCCACTGTTTGCGCTCATTCTTTTCCTGCGGAAAGCTGTATAGAATGCATTTGTTAGATGAAATACAACCTTCTATACAGCATTTCCGACGTGGTGAAAGAGCTATCCAAACATGGGGCGGTGGCTCATCATATTCTAAAAAACAAAACAAAAATACATTTTATCTAATGCCTACATACGTACTTATCAATGTATACATATGTATGTATGTATATTCATTTATACATATGTAGGTACGAATGAAAATAAATTAGAAATATCTTATTTGAAATATTCAAGTTTTTGTTGAAGAAGAAATCTGAAGAAAAAGTCTTCAAAAATATTTTCTATTTCAAAATTGGAAATAAAATCATACTTTTACATACATATAATTTTTGCCTTCAACCTGCAAATATACATATGTATGTTTGAATGCATGTGTATACTCAATTGAAATTATACCGAGCCCTGTGAGAAAATTATATGTTAGAGATAAAATAAAAAAATGTTAAGGAGAATTTTTTTAATTTCTTTGATCCAGTTTATATATTCTCATGAAATTTAGTGTATAACTTTTCGTTGATACAATATATGTTACACAATAGAGTTTTGTGAGGTAATATAAGAAATGATCAAATTTTATAAAAAAAATTGGGTGTCATGTCCTTTTTTTGCGCACTGGGCTCGATGTGTATGCGGTTATAAACATTTTTGTACAAAAATACATTTTCATGAATGAAATTTTTTAAATTAAAAATAATTGAACTTTTTCTTATGGATCAGGAAACAATTTTTATTTGTGTTGAAAAAATAAAATAAAAACTCAAACTAGAAAAAATAGTTATGATTTTTTAAGAAAATTTTATTAAAAAACTAGGGGACCCCGGCGTGCTTTGCTACACCTATAAAAATATCAAGAAAAGCTAATGTAAACTGCTTGATTTGTATGAAGAAATGCCAAAATATTGGTTTTAATCGATTTTTTTTTGAAAAACAAACGAAAAAAGTTGATTTCAAATTTTTTTCCAAACATTTTTTTTCAACAAACGAAAAAATTTGATTTCAAATTTTTTTCCAAACATTTTTTTTCAACAGCACTCCAAATACAATGTAATGTACGTGTATTTTCGTATTTTACATGTATTTGTTATTTTTGCATGTATTTTGTACGAGTAGCGACCAATATTCACTAAAATGATCATATCTCTGGAACGGCTGCCCAATCTCATGAAAACTTCACATTACCTTTCTCCTAATATCCCTTTATAACTTCTAAAAATTTGGTGCAATTTGATCCAGTGGTTCTCAAGTTATAAGCGTTCATCGAAATTTGCATTATTTTTTATATATATACATAGTTTCAAAATCAAAGAAGCACTTGATCAATGGAAGTATACATTTCAATAAAAAAATTTATTATTATTAAAGTAAAAGAATTAACACACATATGCACACGTAAATTCCTGTTCTATATCACAACCAAAAATTTTCTAATATATTCAAACCGTTTGTGAAAAAAAAGTTTGAAAAATGTTTTAAAATTTAATTTTGAGCTCTACATTTTATTCGATTATAGTTATTATTATAACCCCGATTATTCAAAAAGTATTAGGAAATTTAAAATTTTTTTCGCGATACATCTAAAAATACATTTATACACGCGCTACATACTTATGTATGTACAAGTATGTCTATACATGTATATACATACATACTCTTTAACTTCTAGTTCAATTTGTTTTTTAAATTTAAACATTTTAAAACAATACTGATTATGATTAGATATTAGAATATCCATGCACAAATTATTTATAAATTATTCTTTCTGTTTAATTTATTTTAATTTTTAGTTAGAGTTTCTTACATTACATATATACATACATATGTACCTATGTATGTGTATATGTGTGAACAAACAAATATGTGGTACATTGATAAACATTTATGCAATATACATATGTATTTACTTACCGAGGTAGAGGGTGGGAACGGCGTTTTCCTTCAGCTTCTTAGCTCCCACTGCACTCATTTCGAAATGCCTTATGCAAACGAAGGCATTCCGGGTAGGCAGCTCCTCCAACGGTGATATTCTAAGGTTATCCTTCCACTTTGAGGCCTTCTCTGGGTCGCTGGGGAAAGAAAAATACCTTGTATTTTTTTCACTATAATTTTTATTATTTAAACACTCGCGAACGCGACATTTCCGCGGATTAGGCATTTTAATTATTTTATTTTAAATAAATTTATTAACACTTTTTAAAATAACTATTAAATTACTCCAAAATACGACGTGACACAATAAAAATTTTCGCAAAACTGAAGCTTTTTTCCACTCCAATTTTTTCGGCAATCAATTGCGCCAAAATCTAATATGTAAATATATATTAACATATACTAATACAAATCAATGCAAATATATAGTAATTAATCATAAAAAACTGCACCTGTTCGCTTACATTTCTGGATTGCAGCCATTTCCCCAATTTACATTATGTGCTTTATAGTCTCTCAAAACATTTCTCCTTTTGTGATAAATCGCTCTATCTCTGCTAAATTTTGGTGAAATTGCCTCATGAATTTGTTGAGGTGAAATACGCTAATGTCATTCTGGTGGACCGAAAAATGTGAACGATTTGGCAAATGGCACACGCTGGTCCTTCTCTACATATTGACCAGAGAACTTAGAACAGAGAACAGAGAACGTCAATATGTAGAGAAGGACCAGCGTGTGCCATTTGCCAAATCGTTCACACTTTTTCGTCCACCAGAATAACATTAGCGTATTTCACCTCAGGAATAATTCAACACAAATTAACAGTGAGCAGGCAGAAATCGCGCTCAATAAAAATAAAAATAAAATAAAAAATCTCAAATAGCAGAATGAGCAATATTCCATGTAAAATGAGAAAATCCATGCAAATGAAATGTAAAATTGATAAAACCTTTGAAAACTAAATGTAGGCAAATTGTTATCAGAAATTTCTGAATTTATAAAGTTTCGTTTATTGACTTTTAATAATTTTAAAATTTCTTTAAATTTTCCGCAATTTAGAAATCATATCTTTTTTATGTATGTACCGTCCTTTTTAATGGTAAAATAAGTGATAATTATGATAAATTAATAGTAATATATAATATCTTAATGTTTGATTAAATTCTATTAAAGGTTTATTTGCATATATAGCTTTGGAGGCATATATATATATCAAAAAAGTAAACAAATCAAAAACCAACCAGTCATTTTACCATACATTTGTATGCATTTAAGAGCATACAGATATATGTATTTTTATATAAGCGTAAAAATAAGCACGGCCGCATATATACATTCATATACATACATATTTACGCACATGAATTCATATTTACGCGTATGTTTACAAACAAAATCGTGCACATCTATCAAAAAATACTACGCATTGCCATGGCAATACTATTTTAATGGCCGCTAGTCAAAATTCCGCAAAAAAAAAATCCAACTCTCATCGCGTGTCTATTCAACAAACCAAAAGCTAAAAATTATAAATTGAAGAAATTTGTGTTTTCAATCGACATGGATGAGCTCTTTTCACCACTAGTTAACAGTGAACTAGCAGTAATCATGTTTAAAATGAGAAAATTCATGCAAAATAAATGTTAAATAGATAAAACCTGTGCCAGATAAATGTAAGAACGTAGATGGTTATTATCAGAATATTCTGAGCTTATCAATTTTTGATGATTGGCTTTTAAAAATATGTATATTTTTATTAAATATTTTTGAAATTTAAAAATGATATATTTTTATTTACCTATTTCTTATTTTTTGCTAATATTTTTTAATGAGATATTAATACTAATTATATCCTAGTATGAGAATTAATTCTATTTGAAGCAGATTTAATTATTTTTGGTAGCAAATATCAGAATAAATAAACAAATCAAATTCATCCAGTCAATTACCATATGAGCGTGCGTACAAATAAGCGTGATAAGAACAAGCACGCATGCTCATATTTCTACATACATATATATGTGCACATATACGCACATGTGATGATATGTATGTACGTACATACGTTTATATGTAAACAAGCAAAAAGCGTTCACATCCAGCAAAAAATACCATTACCATGACAACGCTAGTTTATATTGCAAAAAAAAGTCCTCATCGCGAACGCACACATCTCCCTTCGCGCGACTCTTCCACAAACCAAAGAATTTAGCAGCACGAAGTCGACTTGCTTCATTTCAGCAGACAGTCTGCTCTTCATCAACAAGCGCTTTCCTCGCGACGAAGTCAAACTTTGCCAAATATTAAAAATTGATGTTGAGCTGACGACAATGCGAAAACACATACATTCAAGCATTTTAATACGTATACGCGAAACATATACAATCATAACCATGCGAATTCCCTTCCTTCATGCATCCCCCAATCCAAAACCATCTTCTCCGCGACGATGACAAAATTTATAAAAATCAAAAATTTAAGTTGAGCTGAAGCAAAGGCAAACACATTCAAAGGTCCATGTATGTATACGAAAAACACATACATACAAAAGGCATGCCAACTTCTTACCTCTGTGCCCCGTCATCCAAAAGCATTTCTTTGCGATGATTGAAAAATTCGCCAATCTAATAAAATCAAAATACGAAAAAGAAGCGAGGATTTGAACTCAAGGAACTTTTGTCGTGTGCCAGCGCAAGGCATCAGCTTGCTTCATATTGAGGTAACAGGCGAACAGCAAATATAGAAGAGCGAAGATAGCTTTTGTATGGTTTGCTTCATTTCGGTGGTTGACATTTGAATTTTGTCGGAGTCAAAGGAACTTTTTGTTATTGTTGCTTTTGAGTAACATTTCGCGACCATGATTTTTTGTATTTGTGATTTTTGTCACCGTCACAAAGAAGCAACTTGAAGGCATGAGTATGCGGGGCATGCGTGCGGTGATATTTATGAATAATCACACTTTGCTTTGTTGTACGGCGCTTGCGTCTATGAATGCACACACATAATAAGAATAGCATACGGCAACAAAAACAACTAGCGCACAAACCCTCCTTCCTTCTACACTTCATCCACAAGCAGTTTTCTCAAGCGAAGTCAAACTGCCAAATATCAAAATTTTATGTTGAGCAAATGTCGCAAACTCATACATTCAAAAGTACCTACATATGTGTATATAAAAAACAAATACACACAAAATATTGTGCGATCCCTTTTCCCTTACTCCCGCTACCAACAAGCCGTCTCGGTGACCAAAAATCCAAAAATCAGAAATTCAAGTTGATCTGAAGTTAAAGACACATACATTCAAAGACATCAATGTGTATACGAAAAACTTATACATGCCTACACAAATTGTCAATTCTCTTCCTTGTACCCGCCATCCACAAGCAATTTCACTGCTTCGGCAACTTACGATTTTTACAAACGACGGCAAGCTGAAAAATATAAAAATTATGTTCAGCGAAAAAATCTATTGAAAGAAGCAAAACAAAACTTCTCGTTTACTGAGATTTGAACCCGAGACAACAAAATTAAATCCAAAGCAGCATAACCACTACGCCACAGACTACTTCAAATACGCGTTATCTAAATAGTTAATTGATGATGGCTTGACGGTAAGAACGGACAAATCTTCAATTTACAAAAGCCTAATATATGTACGTACGTACAGAATTTACAAAATACGCAATAATATTCAAATCAAATATATGACCCATTTGATTTATTTTTAATATTATGTTATATATAAATTATATTATATTTTAAATTTTTTTTTTAATAATACAAGTAAGATTTAAAATGAAAAAATATTTTTTTTTTATTTAAATTAAATTTCAGGCCATCCGTATTCCTTTGGTTAAAATGCCAAAGCCCAGAAAAATATTAACATAAAGAAAATAATTGCATACGATTTCTTTGCGTTTAGCAGAAAATCAGTTGACCATACTGCTAATAACATTTATTTTTTTCCGACGGCTGTTAAATTTGGGTGTGGTGAATCCCTTTCCCAAAGCTTTTCAGGACATGTATGATGTGGATCGAGGTTGCAACGAATTTGCACCTTCTCGTTGTTATAAGTTCTCTGCTAGAACACGATGGGTGCATTTCACCTCAGGCATGGATGAGCTCTTTTCACCACTAGTTAACAGTGAACTAGCAGAAATCGTGTTTAAAATGAGAAAATTCATGCAAAATAAATGTTAAATTGATAAAACCTGTTCGAGATAAATGTAAGCACGTAGATGGTTATTATCAGAATATTCTAAGCTTATCAATTTTAGATGATTGGCTTTTAAAAATGTGTATATTTTTATTAAATATTTCTGAAATTTAAAAATGATATATTTTTATTTACCTATTTCTTATTTTTTGCTAATTTTTTTTAATGAGATATTAATACTAATTATATCCTAGTATGAGAATTAATTCTATTTAAAGCAGATTTAATTATTTTTGGTAGCAAATATCACAAAAATAAACAAATCAAATTCATCCAGTCAATTACCATATGAGCGTGCGTACAAATAAGCGTGATAAGAACAAGCACGCATGCTCATATTTCTACATACATATCCATGTGCATATATACGCACATGTGATGATATGTATGTACGTACATACGTTTATATGTAACCAAGCAAAAAGCGTTCACATCCAGCAAAAAATACCATAACCATGACAACGCTAGTTTATATTGCAAAAAAATTCCTCATCGCGAACGCACACATCTCCCTTCGCACGACTCTTACACAAACCAAAGTGCCAAAAATTAGAAGTTGAAGAATTTTGTGCAGAGAACTTAGAATAACGAGAAGAACCAATTGCGGATAAGCGTGTGGATTGTCAAAAACGAAGTCGATTGCTGAAAGCGTATTTCACCATTGCCG
This sequence comes from Neoceratitis asiatica, assembly GCA_030068015.2. Classification (NCBI taxonomy): domain Eukaryota; kingdom Metazoa; phylum Arthropoda; class Insecta; order Diptera; family Tephritidae; genus Neoceratitis; species Neoceratitis asiatica. The sequence continues at coordinate 10,173,085 of CM061529.1, forward strand.
CCAGAATTTAACAGAAATGCTCTTTTAGTTTAACATTTTGAGCATAGCAATGATAATTATGCTCAGAAATGTAATTTCATATACTCCAATAAAAAGTTCTGTAATTTATACAAATGTTAAGTTATAGAAATTTGTGTGCTATGTTTATGAAAATTCTATGCTGTTTAGCCGACGGCATTTCGCATCATTTATTATTCAATTATTCGCGATTTTAAATGCAAAATTTTAAATATTGGATTTTTGGGAATATTTTCGTAAATATACGTACATTGTGAAAAACAGCTTTTCAATTATTCTTTTAGAAAATCTACCGACTGAAGTATATATTATTTTTTCACACATATTTAGGTACATTTATCCATTGCAATAATATTTTTTTTAAATATAAATATAAAATAAATATAAGATCACGTAGGCATGCATATATGTAAATACATATGTATGAAAGTTCTTAAATTACTTAACTTCTTCTCTCGTCCAAAAAAACTGAAATAATTATACAACAATAACATTTTGATTCATAAACGCATGCGCCCTACAACAAAACGAAGTGCGTTCATTCATAAATACAATCGAGCACATTAGCCCGCTTACGCGTCTCAACACTTGCTTATTGGCGACGGTCAGAAAATTAAAATTGTAAGGAAGACTAAATTTGGGTGAAACCGAACGTTAGATTCGCGGCTGATATTTATATTTCTTACTGTAATTGACATATTGCAGTTCTTACTCGAGATATCGTGTACACAAAGAGACGAATAGACAAAGACAAATCGATTTGTGTCGTCATTCCATGAAGTTTTATATACATATGTAGCTATAGGTATGCACATACCGACTATCTTATAACCGTTAGGTGAACAAACTTAATATACTCTCTAACGTATTGCAGCCGGGTATAAAACTAACAAAAAAATCAAACATCTTTGCGAAATGTGAAGCAACAACAACATACATTTGCATGCATTTGCGTCGGCAAGCATTGCTTCAAATTTTTGTGACAAATCAAAATTCTATGAGCCTACTAAAATGAAGCAAATCTGCTGCTAAATTTGCTGATCGCCTATTAGTCAATATTGCCAAGCAATCAATTTCCTTGCCTTCCGTATGCGCTAGTCCACAAGATGAATTTCTAAAATTTAAGATTATTTGGTATTTTGCTTCAGTCAGCCAAATTATTATTTTTGCATTTTGATGTAGGAATTCAGGTACAGTAAACTGTGTGTACCACAAATATTCACATCACAAATTAACTTTGAAGTATTCATTTATCTACATTACTTTCGTTCGCATTATCGGGAGTGCGTGTTACAGTTGCCGAGTGAAGACACAAAATTCTTCAACTTCTAATTTTTGGCACTTTATTTTTTTGAAGAGACGCGCGAGGGGAGATGTGTGCCGTTAGTTTAGGCGACGATGCGCAAGCGTTCACCATGAGAAGGACTTTTTTTGCAATTTTAAGAAGCGGTCATTAAAGGTGTTGTCATGGCAATGGTATTTTTTGCTGGATGTGTACATATATACATATATACATACGTATGCAAATGATTCATGTGCGCATAAATTTGTATGAATTGTGCGTGCGAGCTTGTGCTTATATATATGTACGAGTGTGTATGTACGAGCTTGCATTTACGAGTATGTTTGTACGTACATATGTGCTCATATGGCAAAATATCAGAATGAATTTTGATTTGTATAATTATTTTGATAAAATTAACAAATTCTTAATAGCATTTAAATAAATATTAAGATTTATTGTATTTAATTTATCATAATTATAATTCTTTTTATCTTTAAAAATATAGTAATTAAAAAATAAGAAACAAGTGCATGAAAAATATATATGTATTTCTATAAATTCCAAAAATTTGTAAAGAATTTTACAAGTTATTAAAAGACAGTAAACAAATATTGATAGTTCAGAAATTTCTGATAATCGTTTATCTTACATATGTACATTTATCAATTTTACATTTAATTTGCATACATTTTCTCATTTTAAACATAAATATACTCATTTTCTTATTTTGAGCACAATTTCTGTTAGCTCACTGTTAGGTGAAATACGCTTCAAAATAGCAATGGTGAAATACGCTTTCATAACACGAGCCAGCGGTACAATTTGGTAATCGGCACGCGCTGGTCCTTCTCGTTATTCTAAGTTCTCTGGTTGACGTTTTCCACGCTCATCCGCAATTGGTCCTTCTCTACATATTGACGTTCTCTGATTAAGGTTTCAACATATAGTGCGCGGCATCTGAAACAAAATATAAAAAACTGGTTTTTCAATACTCCGCAATAATATCTGTACAGCTTCTATGAGCAATTATATACAGAATGACGTTATTAGAATAAAAAATATTTTTTCATTTCTTTTTTTTTTTATGTATATGGAAACGAAAATAGAATGGCAAAGTACTCTTTCGATTCTGTAATGAATTCCTCAGAAGCGAAAAGCAGAATATCTTCGTCACATTTTATGTATATAAAAATTAGTAAATAGTGCCCAAAATCACAAGTCCACACAATGTAAATTTATGACATTGAAGGCAGCGCTGTTCAGCTTTTAAGAAAATGATGTTATTGAAGGGATATTTTCCTTATATACATATACATATATATCTGATTAATAGGTTATTTGAGAAATTGAATTGAAGCTACATACGCCATTCCCGAGCGATATAGCCTATTCTTATTATCCATATATAATGATTACGACAATTAATATCGTTTCCTGCTTAATTTGAACAGTTATGACAAAAATTAGTTATAGATAATAGAAGAGTAGTTCGATTTCCGAAAAACACAGAAATTCTTTTCCGAACAATGAGACATTATATGTCTATATATTATATACATATTATTCATAAAATGAAAAGTGGCATCTCCTCACAAATTATCGCTCAAATATCCTATAAAATGGGGACAATCTTGCATTCAAATAGACAATTAGACGGGAATAGCAAAATTAATTCGTTCTAATAATATCAGTATGGATTTTGATGATTCTATCTTTGTTCCGAACAACTGACGGAATTTTAAGTGTCAGAATATTAGAATTTGTTTTCTTTCTTCAAAGAAAATTCCATTTTATATATGTATATACATTTTTTTTTTACTTCAAAAATGTATATTTAATTTTTTCGTTTTGAAAAATCTAGGCAAAAATATTCTCAAAAAATTTAATTCAATATATAGATATATAGCATAGTGTACAAGAATTTGGATGGCCTGGGTTCGATTCCAGGTTAGAGCAACATCCAAAATTATAGAAAATTAATCTTTGTAATGGCGGTCGCCCCTAGCAGGGAATTTCAAGCCCTCTGACAGGAAATAAAAACTCCTCATATAAAATCCATCGACAGTTCAGAGGCGTTCAGAGGCTTAAAATAAATTGAAGGTCCTCCGATTTGTTGGTAAAAACATCAAGCCGCGAAACTACGAATTGGAGGAGGAGCTCGACTGAAAATCGTTTCAGCGGTTAAAAAGCGTCAAATATATATAAGTGTGAATTGATTGGTAAGTATGTTCAAATTATTAATTAATTAATACATGTTAATTTAAATCACTAATCCTATCTAATTATTTTCAATTGTCGAGTACTGAATGCAACAAAAATTTCTTGTACGTTTGTTTGTTAATTTCCTTTGTTTTACCTCTTGCTCCTCTCACTCGAGCGTTGGCAGTGACATCTGTTGGATCTTTGGAATGATGGCAGTCTTGTAATCGGTGTATGCCTACCCAGTGTTGTAAGTGTTCTCGTCGGAACGGTTTCTCCACTAACAAATGTTAGGGAAACGGTATGCTTCGCGCGGGCATTCTGTAAAAAGGTGTGTCGCCCTTCTCTTTAATACAGCGATAGGAAAATTCACCCAGTCTGCTTGATGTACCATGGTGGCATGCGCTATGCAACCCGGTCCCTTTGGGTAAAGGGGGTGGCGCCAAATGATTGAGCTCCACACTCGCAAGAGAAGTCTGCAATTATGGTGCGTAGCTGGAGCTCGCAGTCTTTAAAAGCGAAAAACTCTTTTTTGCAGACGTGCGTTTACTTACATATGTGTTGAGGAAAAAAATATATATATACCTAGTTTGTTAGTTATTTTTGTGTGTTTTTGCTTGCCAATCGAGGCAGGTAGCTAAAATAAAGCTAATTGAGGCCAATAGTACGAATTATAGCGCAGTCGAAGCACATAAAATTTTAGTGCAGGAGGTATCCCTGGGTTTCAGTGACTGAACCGGAGTTTGACACCGAAGTTGGGTACACACACCCGACAGAGCAAGCGATAAGTATCATAATTGTTTGTTGTTGTTTGTAAACGCCGACAGTGTCATTCCCTCCGTTATTTCCTTACCCATCCTTTTAGCATCCTGCACCCAGAGCCCAGTTATGCAGACGGGTTAAAGTTACCCCCGGCATCATGGGAGTAGGTCGAGTGGGTTCTACGTATATTTATAATATAAGGTTTTAACCTGTGTTAAAAAAGGCTTATAGAAACGAGACTCGCTTCAAATAGTTTTTCTTGATTACATTTTCGTTCCTGTGGTAAGAGAGCTTTTTGACCGGTAAGTATATGTACGTATACCACGTATGTGTAGGTCATGTAGCTAGACCCAACTCATCACCAAACCAAATAGATAAATGCTTGTGTAAAAAACCGAGCAAGTTCTCTGCTACCTGGGGCCACGTTACTTGGATGAATTCGTTCCGGAGCGGACCTAAAGCTATCAGCCTATCTGATAGCAAGGTGTTGGTATCGTTTACGATCCCTGCTAAAGCACGAAAGACGCCTTCAACGTAGAGTGGAATATCCGCCTTCTTTGAACAGCAACACGAGTATGTGGAACGCAACCATGAACTTTCCGCTATCACCCCCTAGAAAACAGATTGCAGCAAATATGGAGAGTTGTTACTTGGCGACAGTGATGGCTTCCCACTTTAGGATATCCAAAGACGACGGTGTGGCGATGGAGATTTCTACTGAGAGTGGTGTACGGGCTGGTTGATAGATAATTTGGAATCCGCGGAGTTTCACTTATCGCACAAGTTGCGCGGGACTAATTTATTTAAGTCAGTACACTGGTTTACAATTAAAAAATGTTGTGATCACTCACGATAACCATTTAATTTAAAAGAAGAAATATAGACAAAAAATCGGAACCGCTCGAATACATAAGAAAAAGTTTAACAAGGCGATATAGAAAAATATGTACATATGTACATATATATATAAGCATAAAAGAGTGTTTTGTGACAACTAACTTGTTGCGAGCGTATTCCTGTTCGACGCCTTCAGCGGCTAGTGCTTTTTGCAGCTCGTTAAGCTCCCGGAGGTCTTAAATAACGAGCAGTTTTGTAACATTGTCGCTATATGAAGCGCTACGCAGCCACTGGACCGTGCGTTATTCAACCCTTGATTGGACGTAGAAAGTAAGGCGCGAGACTGGTTGATGGGAATCAACTGGATGGTTTCTCTATGAAAACCTGGATAGATTAGAAGAAGTTGGAGGTGTGCTCCTTGGGTGCTCTGGGCGGGTCTTAGCCACTTGTGGTAGCCAGTAGATACCGCTAGTATGGTGGGATCCTTCGGAGAATTGGGCACCTCTATACTACATACATGTCTGCATACATGACATTTTTGATTGAAGTTGAATTCCTTGAAACTTTTTACGATGGACTCCCATAAGCCGCCGATATGAGGTGTACTTGGAGAAAAAACTTCCAATCGATGCCTTAACTTCAAATAATTTCCGTGTATCGCGGGTATTTTTTACCAAAGCTAGGATGGTTTCGGAATCTGACCACATCGTCAGTTTTAGCTTAGAGAAATTTAGATAAGACTATATAATTGCGACTACCTTCGCAAGAAGGTAGATGTTGACGCCATATGCCATCACATCTACTTTATCAGACACAGAAGCAGGTTATCATTCTACTCAGTTCCATCTAGCCAGAGCTCTTGAGTAGGATTTTGGCTTGAATTACTATCGGCTAAAGTCATACTGTCGGGGCAAAAAGTTTTGCGACCGACGTGAGGATATGATGATTGGTGGTTTCGGACGTTGCCGGAACCTAGTCAATGGTGTATGAAAAGGAGTCAGTCAGAGCAATCCATTGAAATCCGAGCGTTTTGGTGGAGCTTGCTTTTTCAAATTCTAGGAAATGATTGCCAAGTAAGTCTTCCTTAGCAATATTTTTCAAAATTTCTTGATCGTTGCTACAGTTTTTTAAAAGGACAAGCTCTTAGATCCGACATAAGTTTGCTTGTAATTTCTTAATATGAACACCAAGTGGTGAGAGAGATTAACATCTTATGAGAGTTTGTGAAGCGTTCGTTTGGCGAGGAAAGGTGAACAATTCAAGCCCAACGTAACAGTTTTATTCTTGGAATCCTGTATTTCACTATTTGTTTATGGCGAAATACAGTTGTTTGATAATTTTGGTCCTTATCTACTACAGCGGTCATAAAAGAAGCGTAAATTTTATATTGGTTTTGTGGTGGGAGAGAGACTCCGTCGCCGAGTCCTGTCATTCAACCCGCCAGATGAACATCTAGTCACAATCCGCACCAAAGCGAAGATCTTCAACATATCACTAATTTGCGCCCATGGCCCGACTGAACCCGAAATATGATTGTCTTTTTTTCGAGAACTAAAAAAGTTCAGCTACAGAACGAAAGTTCGTGAGCTGATTTTTAAAAATAACATAATTCAAATATAAAATGTTATTTCATGATTAGTCGTAGTAGAGTCGACAAAATAGTTTTCTTAATATGAAAAAGCGAGTCACAAATGTCAAATGTGCTTTAATGAGAGTTGAAATCAAGACACAAACAGTGCAAAGGCTCGTGAAATCCAAAATTCGAAACAAGAGGCAAAAATGCCTGGACACTCTGAACGGAAGATTAAATTTTTTTCAGGAAGAATGAGGGGGCTAGAAATTGAGCCTGTTATTATTTTAATCATAAAAATAACACCAAACATTTCGCGACGACTGGCAAGAGTAGTGAGATTGATAAGTTTCAGACGACTAGTATAAGTGTTAAGATTATACTGAGAGTTCCAATGTAGACTTCTTAAGGCGAAATAGGAGGAGTTGTTTTTGAATAGACTCTATCCTGTCAGAGTAGATTTTATACCTCGAGTTTCAAATCACCGAGCCGTATTCCAGAATAGGTGTTACTAATGTTATATACAATGCTTTAGTAACATAAGGATCATTAAATTCCTTTGTCCACCGTTTTATAAAAGCCGATATGCCTTTGGCTTTGTTGATTATCACACCAATGTGATGTGTGAAGTTCAATTTAGGATCCATCGTGCTCTCCAGGTCAATAAAACGGTGAACCTGTTCCAAATTGTAGTTATCTATTATGTAAGTAGTTGCCTGTATGGCTCTTCGGGAGAAACACATAACTTTCCATTTCTTAAGATTTAGGGGCATCCGATATTTTTTAACACCATTCAACTATGCTGTGTATGTCTGTTTGTTGTAAGATACCTTCATTTGCCGAAGTATAATATTTATAAAGTTTAGCATCATCCACATACATTAAAAGTTTTAAAAATTTTATCTGAGAAGACGTATCGCTTATAAATAGTGAAAGCAAAATCGGGCTTAGAGGGCTACCCTGAGGTACGCCTGAAGAAACATTAACAGTATCTGAAAAGGAATTTTTAAGCATTACTCTTTAAGTTCGATCATATAGGTATGAGGAGATCCATTGTATAAATTTTGGTTGTAAACCCAGTAAGTGAAGTTTCTTGATTAGCAATGAGTTGCAGATTTTCCTTTAACAAGCCCATGTTCGGAATGTGATATAAATAATGAGATTGGATGAGACAAATGGTCAGTGATAAGTGTTTCATATTATTTAGGAATTACAGAGTGTTTAGCTATACTTCGATAATTTTCTATCAAATATCTGTTTCCATTTTTATACAATAAAGATTATTTCCTTACAAATGGAAAATATTCTCTTTAAGTGATGAATTCAAAGTTTCGAAAATATACTCAGCACAATTTACAAGATAGCAATAAGGTATTTGGTCAGGACCATATGTGCATGACTTTTTAAAGCACTTTAGATGGAGAAATACATCACCGGACGATATTGAAGGTGTATGGACTAAGTTACCCGAACATAATTTATATGGGTAATATTAGTTTATTTGAATACTAGGAGAATAATTAGATTTGAAAAATATAGCGAACAAATTGGAAATTGTCTGACTATCGCTGGAAATGTTATTTTGAAACATAGTAGAAGGAAATCCTGATACCTGGGGCTTAGAGTTTACGAAACTATAAAATGATTAGGATTTGTTATTAAACCACGTTTAGTTTTGCACAAATAAGTTTAAAACTTTTTCGATTTAAATCAAAGAGCTTGTGTCGCAAATTTAAGTACTTTAAATTAGGTGAGTGCTTACCAGTCCTTTTTAAAGCTTGAAATATTGTGTATTTTTATTTTGGAATGGTTCTTTATAAACACAAATGCGTTTAGGAAGGCCATGATAATTTTGATAAAGCCTTATTAAGACCTTTAAAGCTAGCTTTCGAGAAATCAAATTGAGTAGTCGATTCGATTTTATCAGTTATTAAAACCAGATCATATATAGTTTCGTAGGTAGTAGCAAGAGCAGGGTGGTAAACGTCCTCAGGAGGAACTAGAGGAGTGCTTCTTTCTACTAGTGCTTTAATTGCATTATCAACAAAAATTAGGTCACGGATGTTGCCAGACTTACTTTTATATAATAGATTCAGTTGATTTATGCTGAGTTCAGTCATCTCTTCTAAAAATTCATTGGGGGATGCTCTTGAGGAGTGAGGTACGATGTAACCGTCAAATTTGTTCCATGATACACATGGAAGATTAAAATCGCCTAAAACAATCACTGAATCAGTATCTTTCATCATTACGTTAATTGATTTCAAAAGAAAGATATGTTGTAAATATACAGAGAGGTCCGATTGAGGAAGAATATAACAGAGAGCTAAATTTATATAACCTCTTCCAACATGTAGCCGAATATACTTAAATTCAATTAGTTCTACAAAAGCAAGGCTAACCTCCTCAGATGAAATCGAGGAGTCTACGGCAAAAGTTCTGCTCCGCCGACTCTGTTTTCATGGTCTTTTCTAAAAATTTGATAATTACTTGGAAGAATCTCAGAGTTAAAAACGTGAGGTTTAAGGAGAGTTTCAGAAAAAAATTATATCATAATTATTTTCGAGACTTTTGAGATATAAGTTAGTTAACTTAGTATTCAAGCCTCTTGAATTTTAGTAGTTTGAATTTAAAGCAGGTTTCAACTTCAGTTTTATGGAACATTTCTTTCCTTTTAGACAAATTATTATTTCTTTTCGGTTTGTATTTGAATTCACGAACAAAAGCGCCAGAAGGCCGAAATGAACTGTTTAGCATCGCTTCAAAATGTTCCAAATTTATATCAATTATTAATGATGAAATATTACGTTCGTATGTAAAATTAAATTTTCTAATAATTAAAATGTAAGTTTTAATTTTAGATGAAACGTAATTCTCTATATCAACGGCAGAGGTATCTTTTGCAAATCTCGAGACAAAGTAGATTTCATTGCAGGGACTACAACTTACTTCCTCGAAGTTGGCTCAGAAACTGGTTAGGCTTTTTATTTGAAGTGGTAGCGGACAGCCATTAGACGTTGACGGCATTTCAGCAGTTGGTGAAGCAGTTTCAGACTCATGGGCAATAGTAGAAATGGGAGTAATAGGCTTAGCTGGAGGACACGCAAATGCAAGATTAATTAATTCAATTGTGTCCGCTTTAAGATTTTTTTTAAATAGCTGCGCCATTAGCCTCCTTAAGCACGTTTGTGCATTTTAAAACGAATATCATCCACACATTGTATGGAATCCAAACATTTCAAATTTATGAACATTCATATTCCTTGAATTTATCATTCAAGGCGGACAATTCTTTTCCAAGTTGGGAGAACCCATTTTTGGACAGGCGAAGCAGCTTGAAGAGATCAATTTCAGTTGATCGACACCTCAAGCAGGACCAACTAATTCATTTGCCATCGTTAATTGCGTCTAGAGTTCGTCCGGTCAGTCCAGCACATTCCAAGTGGGTAATGCCATCGCAAAGCCAGCAAACCAGAAAACGTTTTGAATCGCCTTTGACTTGGCAATTTTCAAAACCACTCTTCATATTGACAAGATTAGAATAATGTATGTACTTGGCGACAGTGATGGCTTCCCACTTTAGGATATCCAAAGACGACGGTGTGGCGATGGAGATTTCTACTGAGAGTGGTGTACGGGCTGGTTGATAGATAATTTGGAATCCGCGGAGTTTCACTTATCGCACAAGTTGCGCGGGACTAATTTATTTAAGTCAGTACACTGGTTTACAATTAAAAAATGTTGTGATCACTCACGATAACCATTTAATTTAAAAGAAGAAATATAGACAAAAAATCGGAACCGCTCGAATACATAAGAAAAAGTTTAACAAGGCGATATAGAAAAATATGTACATATGTACATATATATATAAGCATAAAAGAGTGTTTTGTGACAACTAACTTGTTGCGAGCGTATTCCTGTTCGACGCCTTCAGCGTCTTGTGCTTTTGTCATCTCGTGATGCTCCAGGATGTCTTTTATAACGCGCAGTTTTGTAACATTGTCGCTATATGAAGCGCTACGCAGCCACTGGACCGTGCGTTATTCAACCCTTGATTGGACGTAGAAAGTAAGGCGCGAGACTGGTTGATGGGAATCAACTGGATGGTTTCTCTATGAAAACCTGGATAGATTAGAAGAAGTTGGAGGTGTGCTCCTTGGGTGCTCTGGGCGGGTCTTAGCCACTTGTGGTAGCCAGTAGATACCGCTAGTATGGTGGGATCCTTCGGAGAATTGGGCACCTCTATACTACATACATGTCTGCATACATGACATTTTTGATTGAAGTTGAATTCCTTGAAACTTTTTACGATGGACTCCCATAAGCCGCCGATATGAGGTGTACTTGGAGAAAAACTTCCAATCGATGCCTTAACTTCAAATAATTTCCGTGTATCGCGGGTATTTTTTACCAAAGCTAGGATGGTTTCGGAATCTGACCACATCGTCAGTTTTAGCTTAGAGAAATTTAGATAAGACTATATAATTGCGACTACCTTCGCAAGAAGGTAGATGTTGACGCCATATGCCATCACATCTACTTTATCAGACACAGAAGCAGGTTATCATTCTACTCAGTTCCATCTAGCCAGAGCTCTTGAGTAGGATTTTGGCTTGAATTACTATCGGCTAAAGTCATACTGTCGGGGCAAAAAGTTTTGCGACCGACGTGAGGATATGATGATTGGTGGTTTCGGACGTTGCCGGAACCTAGTCAATGGTGTATGAAAAGGAGTCAGTCAGAGCAATCCATTGAAATCCGAGCGTTTTGGTGGAGCTTGCTTTTTCAAATTCTAGGAAATGATTGCCAAGTAAGTCTTCCTTAGCAATATTTTTCAAAATTTCTTGATCGTTGCTACAGTTTTTTAAAAGGACAAGCTCTTAGATCCGACATAAGTTTGCTTGTAATTTCTTAATATGAACACCAAGTGGTGAGAGAGATTAACATCTTATGAGAGTTTGTGAAGCGTTCGTTTGGCGAGGAAAGGTGAACAATTCAAGCCCAACGTAACAGTTTTATTCTTGGAATCCTGTATTTCACTATTTGTTTATGGCGAAATACAGTTGTTTGATAATTTTGGTCCTTATCTACTACAGCGGTCATAAAAGAAGCGTAAATTTTATATTGGTTTTGTGGTGGGAGAGAGACTCCGTCGCCGAGTCCTGTCATTCAACCCGCCAGATGAACATCTAGTCACAATCCGCACCAAAGCGAAGATCTTCAACATATCACTAATTTGCGCCCATGGCCCGACTGAACCCGAAATATGATTGTCTTTTTTTCGAGAACTAAAAAAGTTCAGCTACAGAACGAAAGTTCGTGAGCTGATTTTTAAAAATAACATAATTCAAATATAAAATGTTATTTCATGATTAGTCGTAGTAGAGTCGACAAAATAGTTTTCTTAATATGAAAAAGCGAGTCACAAATGTCAAATGTGCTTTAATGAGAGTTGAAATCAAGACACAAACAGTGCAAAGGCTCGTGAAATCCAAAATTCGAAACAAGAGGCAAAAATGCCTGGACACTCTGAACGGAAGATTAAATTTTTTTCAGGAAGAATGAGGGGGCTAGAAATTGAGCCTGTTATTATTTTAATCATAAAAATAACACCAAACATTTCGCGACGACTGGCAAGAGTAGTGAGATTGATAAGTTTCAGACGACTAGTATAAGTGTTAAGATTATACTGAGAGTTCCAATGTAGACTTCTTAAGGCGAAATAGGAGGAGTTGTTTTTGAATAGACTCTATCCTGTCAGAGTAGATTTTATACCTCGAGTTTCAAATCACCGAGCCGTATTCCAGAATAGGTGTTACTAATGTTATATACAATGCTTTAGTAACATAAGGATCATTAAATTCCTTTGTCCACCGTTTTATAAAAGCCGATATGCCTTTGGCTTTGTTGATTATCACACCAATGTGATGTGTGAAGTTCAATTTAGGATCCATCGTGCTCTCCAGGTCAATAAAACGGTGAACCTGTTCCAAATTGTAGTTATCTATTATGTAAGTAGTTGCCTGTATGGCTCTTCGGGAGAAACACATAACTTTCCATTTCTTAAGATTTAGGGGCATCCGATATTTTTTAACACCATTCAACTATGCTGTGTATGTCTGTTTGTTGTAAGATACCTTCATTTGCCGAAGTATAATATTTATAAAGTTTAGCATCATCCACATACATTAAAAGTTTTAAAAATTTTATCTGAGAAGACGTATCGCTTATAAATAGTGAAAGCAAAATCGGGCTTAGAGGGTTACCCTGAGGTACGCCTGAAGAAACATTAACAGTATCTGAAAAGGAATTTTTAAACATTACTCTTTAAGTTCGATCATATAGGTATGAGGAGATCCATTGTATAAATTTTGGTTGTAAACCCAGTAAGTGAAGTTTCTTGATTAGCAATGAGTTGCAGATTTTCCTTTAACAAGCCCATGTTCGGAATGTGATATAAATAATGAGATTGGATGAGACAAATGGTCAGTGATAAGTGTTTCATATTATTTAGGAATTACAGAGTGTTTAGCTATACTTCGATAATTTTCTATCAAATATCTGTTTCCATTTTTATACAATAAAGATTATTTCCTTACAAATGGAAAATATTCTCTTTAAGTGATGAATTCAAAGTTTCGAAAATATACTCAGCACAATTTACAAGATAGCAATAAGGTATTTGGTCAGGACCATATGTGCATGACTTTTTAAAGCACTTTAGATGGAGAAATACATCACCGGACGATATTGAAGGTGTATGGACTAAGTTACCCGAACATAATTTATATGGGTAATATTAGTTTATTTGAATACTAGGAGAATAATTAGATTTGAAAAATATAGCGAACAAATTGGAAATTGTCTGACTATCGCTGGAAATGTTATTTTGAAACATAGTAGAAGGAAATCCTGATACCTGGGGCTTAGAGTTTACGAAACTATAAAATGATTAGGATTTGTTATTAAACCACGTTTAGTTTTGCACAAATAAGTTTAAAACTTTTTCGATTTAAATCAAAGAGCTTGTGTCGCAAATTTAAGTACTTTAAATTAGGTGAGTGCTTACCAGTCCTTTTTAAAGCTTGAAATATTGTGTATTTTTATTTTGGAATGGTTCTTTATAAACACAAATGCGTTTAGGAAGGCCATGATAATTTTGATAAAGCCTTATTAAGACCTTTAAAGCTAGCTTTCGAGAAATCAAATTGAGTAGTCGATTCGATTTTATCAGTTATTAAAACCAGATCATATATAGTTTCGTAGGTAGTAGCAAGAGCAGGGTGGTAAACGTCCTCAGGAGGAACTAGAGGAGTGCTTCTTTCTACTAGTGCTTTAATTGCATTATCAACAAAAATTAGGTCACGGATGTTGCCAGACTTACTTTTATATAATAGATTCAGTTGATTTATGCTGAGTTCAGTCATCTCTTCTAAAAATTCATTGGGGGATGCTCTTGAGGAGTGAGGTACGATGTAACCGTCAAATTTGTTCCATGATACACATGGAAGATTAAAATCGCCTAAAACAATCACTGAATCAGTATCTTTCATCATTACGTTAATTGATTTCAAAAGAAAGATATGTTGTAAATATACAGAGAGGTCCGATTGAGGAAGAATATAACAGAGAGCTAAATTTATATAACCTCTTCCAACATGTAGCCGAATATACTTAAATTCAATTAGTTCTACAAAAGCAAGGCTAACCTCCTCAGATGAAATCGAGGAGTCTACGGCAAAAAGTTCTGCTCCGCCGACTCTGTTTTCATGGTCTTTTCTAAAAATTTGATAATTACTTGGAAGAATCTCAGAGTTAAAAACGTGAGGTTTAAGGAGAGTTTCAGAAAAAAAAATTATATCATAATTATTTTCGAGACTTTTGAGATATAAGTTAGTTAACTTAGTATTCAAGCCTCTTGAATTTTAGTAGTTTGAATTTAAAGCAGGTTTCAACTTCAGTTTTATGGAACATTTCTTTCCTTTTAGACAAATTATTATTTCTTTTCGGTTTGTATTTGAATTCACGAACAAAAGCGCCAGAAGGCCGAAATGAACTGTTTAGCATCGCTTCAAAATGTTCCAAATTTATATCAATTATTAATGATGAAATATTACGTTCGTATGTAAAATTAAATTTTCTAATAATTAAAATGTAAGTTTTAATTTTAGATGAAACGTAATTCTCTATATCAACGGCAGAGGTATCTTTTGCAAATCTCGAGACAAAGTAGATTTCATTGCAGGGACTACAACTTACTTCCTCGAAGTTGGCTCAGAAACTGGTTAGGCTTTTTATTTGAAGTGGTAGCGGACAGCCATTAGACGTTGACGGCATTTCAGCAGTTGGTGAAGCAGTTTCAGACTCATGGGCAATAGTAGAAATGGGAGTAATAGGCTTAGCTGGAGGACACGCAAATGCAAGATTAATTAATTCAATTGTGTCCGCTTTAAGATTTTTTTTAAATAGCTGCGCCATTAGCCTCCTTAAGCACGTTTGTGCATTTTAAAACGAATATCATCCACACATTGTATGGAATCCAAACATTTCAAATTTATGAACATTCATATTCCTTGAATTTATCATTCAAGGCGGACAATTCTTTTCCAAGTTGGGAGAACCCATTTTTGGACAGGCGAAGCAGCTTGAAGAGATCAATTTCAGTTGATCGACACCTCAAGCAGGACCAACTAATTCATTTGCCATCGTTAATTGCGTCTAGAGTTCGTCCGGTCAGTCCAGCACATTCCAAGTGGGTAATGCCATCGCAAAGCCAGCAAACCAGAAAACGTTTTGAATCGCCTTTGACTTGGCAATTTTCAAAACCACTCTTCATATTGACAAGATTAGAATAATGTATGTAAAGTAAATGCAAAAATATAAATTATACAAAAATATAAAACTAAAATATTAACACAATTTGAGACTAACTCAAATCAGCTGACAAAATTTATGGTATGTCAAGTGAATACCCCAGTGGTTTTGCTCACGTTTTTAAAAAATGAAATTAGAAAACGAAATGAATTAGTTTTTTGAATTAAAATTTATTTATACATTTTAAAAAACACTTTAGTGATTTAGTTTGATTAGTGTTTCATATATTACAATATAGAAATTAAATATAAAATAATAATACCTTCAGAATTGCGATGTGGCCGCGGAACGTCTATATCCTTTGCTGGTTGAAATATCAAGAGGCAAGTGAAAATACGAGAAAGTTCCACTAACCTTAAAATCGGTTAGTTATTTTCGTTTTGAAAGAAGAAATGCAACAATAAAAAGCACTACCAGGAAAAGTGCGGTGTTTTTTATGAAGATGGTAGTGCATATGTGCATGTATGTGTTTTTTTTTTGTTGTATTCTTTCAAAGATACTGCTTCTTCCAAGTATGCAGCATGCACGATTCGTACTGCCGGCTAAAGGTACACCTCATTCGGGTCCACGCCAAATCAGTATTATCATACCACATTGAACTTGCGGAGCAATACGCCTACGTACTAAACCCTTACCTCCGTCCGCAGTTCACAGGTCCTACTGGACCGCTGCTAGACGTTTCTTCGCAGGACCAGGTTTAGCCAGATTGGCTCTTTATGGACAACTTTCTGTTCTATCCACCGTTATATCTTATGTTTTCGCTACTGCGTTGCCGCTCCTTTATTCTCAGTTCCTGGAAAGCTATTGCGGACCAAATTTTCACTTTAATCCACACGATTTCATTTTGTAGCACGTGGTGCACCCGTTCTTTGATAAGGCTCTCTATATCTGTTCTCTCTGCTTCATATTTCGTGCAGGAAAAGAAGATGTGCTGCGCGTTTTCGCTACTGTTACCACAGAAAGAATAATCTGTCCCGTCATCGTGACCGTACTTATGGAGGTATTCTCTGAAGCAACCGTGTTGCGTCAGGTAGTAGACCGTCTCGCCGCGTTTTCTCTCCACCCACCTTGTACGTTGCCGATTAGCTTGTGCGTCCATCTACCCTTTTCTGCTATGTCCCAGCGCCTCTGCCACTCATATATACTTTTCAGCCTTTCTGCGTTCCGCTCTTCCGTTGTGAGTCGCCTTCCAATACTTTTGCATTTATCGTAAACTCTTTTGAGTTCCATTGCCATTATATCCGGTGGCATGATGCCCGCTATGACCCCTGATGCATCGTGCGACACCGTGCGGAATCCCCTGATTACTCTGATTGTACTTAGCCTGGTCACAGATCTTGCTTTTTTGGCATAAGTTGTATTCTACATTGCTGGTCCCCATATAGGTGCCCCGTATATTATCACCGACTGGCTTACATTAGCCAGGAGTAATCGCTTGCTCTGGCTTGGGCCGCCAATATTAGCCATCATCCTCGATAGGGCCGCTATTATTCGCGCGGCTTTTTCACTCAGTGTCTGCTGGGTAGTTATGTTATAGCCGTCGATATTAAGTACAGCAGTTTATATCTTTTTCCTGCTTGTTATTAGTACTGCTTCAGTTTTTTGTCCTGCTAGTTGGAGCTTTCTTTCTGTGAGACAATTTTTGATCATTAAAGCAGTATTTTCACATAAGTCCTCTATTTGGTTCTAAGTTCTCTAAGTTCCTTTCCCACCACAGTTACTGCAATGTCCTCAGCGTACCCGATAATTCGAACCCCTTTTGGTAGCGGAAGTCGCAGTACTCCGTCGTAAAGTACGTTCCACAGCAGTGGGCCCAGTATCGAGCCTTGCGGTACCCCACCCGCCACCTTGTTCTCTTTGGGTCCCTCGTCGGTGTCATAAAGTAACAGCCCATTTGACAGGTATTTGGAGATTACTCTTAATAGATAGCTCGGTGTTCTCTTGTATTCGAGGGCGCTTATTATCTGTGGCCAATAAGCAGAATTAAAAGCATTTTTAACGTCAAACGTGACTACCGCGCACTATTCTTTTGTACCGTACATCCATCTCGTTCCTTCTACAACCTTACTTGCGACATCGGTCACTTTTTTGAGCGAGAAGACACTCGTTTTGTGCTTTATAGTAATTTTTAAGGCCTTGTTTGGAATTCCATCTAGCCTCGGTGCTTTGGTGTTTCCAAATCTTTCTACTGCTTGTATTAATCCCTCATTGATGATCAGTGGTGCGTCTATTACATGTTCATGTTTGCTGGTATAGGATGTTCTTCGTTCGGTTGTGTGGGAAAAAGGGTTTCCGCAATGTTTTTCAGTAGTATGGGGCAGGTTGGTGCTTTCCCTTTACCTCCTTTGATTTTCTTCATTACCACTTTGTACGCATCGCCCCACGGATCCTCGTCGACGTTTTCGCAGAGCTTTTTGAAGCAGGTGAGTTTGCTCTTTTTGATTGCTTTCTTGAGGTGGCGCCGTTTCCTTTTAAAACACTCGTACAGGTTTGAGTACTCAGGCGATCTCCTTCTCCTCTGACATATTCGCCTGGCTTTGTTGCATTCATTCGTTACGATGTCGATTTCTCCATTCCACCAGTAAGCAGGTTTTCTGTGATAGCCCTGTTTTTTTCTGCACATGGCGGCATCGCATGCTTTGCTGATATGTTCACCAATATCTCTGCTTGACGTGTGTGTAACACAATTTGTGTACAACGCGGAGCATTTAGGTTAGGGTGTTATGTTAAGAAGTGGGATTTAGCCCGAAGGTCTAAACATACCGGCCCCCTTGCTATAAGCAACTTCTTTCAAATACGTACTTCCGCTGCCACACCTGTGTTATTACAATTGTTTATACATTAATATTTAAGTAAATATGAAATGCAAATATTGTTATTCCTCTGCAGCTCGTCCAGGAGATCGGGTTCCTCCGTTTGTTGAACATCTGCTGGCTATTTTGAAGAAATTGGAAGACTTATGAAAAAAAAATTGGCGTGGTTGACTTTTGCACTTTTATTTCTATATTTAAAAATTCATTATAATGTGTAATTCATTATAATTCATTATAATTGACAAAAAAAAAAGGTATTGATAAATGAGGTATTGATAAAAAAGGAAAGGAAATAAATAAATAAAATAAAAAGACAGTCATGCTGTTATGACCGGCACGATCCTGACAGCACCCACCCAAATAACGTGCTCTGTGCGAAGAGGGGGCCAAATGTGTTGGGTAGCGTGCCCGGTTAAATTAGCTGAGGACAAACATCTGCGTCAACGTTAGTTGCGGGACTCACACGCATTTAGCTCTTTTTGACTAGCGCTTGGGCTGTGACTACCGTATTTACTCCATGTTTCCGACGCAGGCGGAGTATGCATTGGGTGTAGGCAAACGATGGGGGCCCGGAAATATTGCGCTGCCCACTTCTAAAGTTTATTTGTAGCTGTGCGGGCCGGGATTCCCTCCTGAGGCAGAGTTCCTGTGATGGTGGGCAAAACGTCCGTGGTTCCGCTCCACGCCTTCGCGTAATTGTGGGGAGTGATTGCGTTCCAGACGTGATGTCACCGTCCTCAATTTCGGACGCATCAAGTGAGATCGTGGCCTCTTCGTCAATTTCTTCGGCCACTTGTGCACTCCATGGCCTGGTGTGAATCTGGACGTTATTATTTTCTGGGAGATGTAAGGTCGTGTGATGCTTTTCGTGGCATCGTCTACATCTTGCGGTGCTTGTGCACGATTCGGCCCCATGTGATAACGACAGGCAATTCGCGCAGGACCTGCCTAGTATTGCTTCGCGCAGTCTATTTTCTGGAGTTTTCGACCGGAACACCGTGAATATATATATATGTATATCGGAATTCAGTATTTTACCCTCTATCGAACTGGCTGGGTGGCGATTTCGGTCTGTTTATTGTACACATACATATATAATTTATACATAAGGAAATATATTTCAATGTAAATTTGCTTAAGTAGAGTTACTTTAATGTCGTACACCGTGTCTACAGAGACTGAAAAAATAAGTATGGCAAGTTCACCCAAGCCTGCCACCCGAAAGAGTGAGTAGTGCGAAACTAATATTAATATACCGGAAACCGGTATTAATGAATATCCGGTAGAGGTTGCAGGATGATTATCAGATGTTCTATGATGAAGTGTGGAAAAACGTGATTTCCTTTGTTTTGTTTAGTGATAAATATATCTCAACGTTGCCAATCATAAATTAATTGTTTGTAAATTCTGAAGAGGATCCGCAGCGCAGGTCAGATGAAATAGAGAAGCCGATAGTTGGCATGTTCTGGAGTGTAAATCTAGAAATTTCGTTACCGAAAACGATGCGATCATTCCAGGCGGTTGGTTGCAAACAACCGACTAGTATATAAGAGCGACACACAACTGCAAAGCCGATTGTTCGTAAAGTGAACGCTTTTGTGATTACAGTGCAGTGAAGTAATAAGAAACGACATTGAATAAATTCTTTATAAAATAAGAAACTGCAAATATAGTTGGCGACTTTTGTTTAACAATCCAGTGATCGTACCCTAAAGATTTGGGAGATCTTTGAGGTTGATTCGGTAAAATCGTAACAACATGATAAGTTAATAATTGCAATCGCTCTGGGCGTATTTTGGGTAGAAGTTGAAAATACTGATACGATTTTGCTGATTAACCTCGATGATTTCCTTAATCTTTCGGGTACGACCTCTGGATTGTTAAATAAAATCGCCAACTTAATTTGCAGTTTCTTTATTTATAAAGACTTATTTAATGTCCTTTTAATTATTCGGTAATTCACAATTCAATTACAATTTACGTTACTATTTACAATCACTTATATACAACTTTCACAATGTACTGTTTGTATTACTTTACTGTAATGTAATCTCCACGAGTTTAATTCACAACTGATTACTCTTGCAGTCGAATGTCGTCCTTATATACTTGTTTGCTGCTTCAAAACGAAACCCCTGGAATAATTGCGTCCTTTTACGATAAACCTCTCGCTTACGATAATCGTCGTTTACGATAATCGCCTCGTTTACGCTCTAGAACGTGCCAGTTGTCGGCTCCTCTCTTCCATCTGTCATTCGCTTCGCATTTTCGCCACAATACTTTTATGTAAAACGAATTTTTCATACTCTTTGTGTAACCGCAACGATTAAAACGACAAAAACATGCCTTATATAGAAAAAATATATATATCGAATATAAGAGTGAGACGTGGATACTAAATCATGTTCTAGACTGATCTGGAATGTTCGTTGATCATACATATAGAACTTTCTAGTGATGTTTCTCGAGTGTGACTGGCGTAAAAGAAGCGGAGTCAAAAAACTGTGTTTACAAAATAGATAATTGTGGTAACAATAAAGAAGCCGAATAACAGGGTTTAATACCTTTTTTGACAATCCCATGATCGGCCACATTGCTTATTACGGTTACCTGATTCAATTCGTTACAAAAAAATTTAGTACAAAGAAAGGAAGAAAATTATTTGTATGTACGTTATCCAACACTACACGCTTTGACATTTTTACGTATGGCAATTACGGCCAATACTCGACTCCCACGACAGCCGGTTCTACGCACCGGAGTTGACCCGGATTTTATCCGGCCAAGGGCTGTCACCCTTTCGGCGACCTAACCCCGTTTAGGTCATCAGGTAATTTTAGCTTTAGTACATCAACGGAGCAACATCTCGCAGCAGGCCTGCTCCAAATCCTTCTCATCAGGGCTGGTGTAGAAACCAATCCTGGTCCGAGGGATTATTTCTGCTGCGTGTGCCATAGACGACTCCACCATTCCTCCACCTCGGTTAGATGCAATCAGTGCAATGGATGGAGTCATCTTAAGACCTGCTCAGGCCTTAAGACATATAGGGAGTGGACCACGAGTTACGTGGCCCCATGCTGCCAGCGCCCAGCTGCGCCTCTGGCCCATACGGCAGTGCTTTCTGCACACTTACCCACTTTGGGTAACTCCCCCCAGGCCTCCACGGCCCATCGGAGCTCCCCGCAGCATGACTCCCAATCATCTTCCCCCAACCCTCCCCCACCACCATCCAGCTCCACATCCGGTGCGGGGGCTAATCAGCAGCTCTTAGTACCCCGCACAGTCTGCTCCGTGTGTCAGACCATAGTACGGCGGAACGTGACATCAGTCAAATGCAATTCTTGCACTGGCTGGTGCCACTTTCGGTCGTGCTCTGGCCTGCGCACCACTCGTGAGTGGAGTAGTGCTTTCGTTGCCCCATGCTGTAGGAGTCTGCCCCCGCCTGCAAACACTACGCAGCCGCCAACTACCACCAATGTGCGGCAACTACCACAGCGGGTTACACAGCTGCAACAGACAAGATCTACGAACAACTCCCTCACCCCCCGTGTTACGAACGTTCCCCCGAGACACTTTAGACTAATACAATTTAACTGCAACTCATGAGCCGGGAACGCCTGCCAATAGCCGCGATCCAGGAGACCAAACTAAGCGCCCGCTCAGATCTTCTGAGCCGGGCTGGCTATAACATCATAAGGAAAGATCGCGAACGAGATCATGGTGGAGGCTTGGCCTTCATTTTACATAACACCGTGCAGTATCGTCTTATCGACGGCGACATCGACCGCAGGGATACTACCCTAGAATGTCAGGGCATAGCTATCCGGTCAGGCGATGTCGAGCTCGAAATATTCAATATATACATTCCTCCCGTTACAAGTTGCCCAGTTGGATACCGTCCTGATATAGGTGCGCTACTCAGAGGCGAAAACCGCTTGGTTTTGGGCGACTTTAACGCGCACCACGATCTTTGGCATTCCTGCCTGTCAAATTATCGTCGAGAAATGGAGCTGGCGGAA
This sequence comes from Neoceratitis asiatica, assembly GCA_030068015.2. Lineage (NCBI taxonomy): Eukaryota > Metazoa > Arthropoda > Insecta > Diptera > Tephritidae > Neoceratitis > Neoceratitis asiatica. Next base: position 10,195,465 of record CM061529.1, read on the forward strand.
CAGATAGACGATTCGACATTCAGCACAATGAACGACGAAGCCCCTACTAGGATTGTCGGCAACTGCCATAGCTCGCCTGGCATCACAATAGCTAGCGCTGGTCTGATAAATTGCATAGATTGGCGACCTATGCTTACGCTTGCATCAGACCATTTGCCCATAGTCATCTCGATTGACAGGCCTCCCGACTTCGTTTCCGTGGACCACCGGACATTTGTTAACTTTAACAAAGCTAACTGGCCCGGCTTCACGGAATTTACTGAGAACGCCTTCAGTGCTCTCCCCACTCCCACCAACGTCCTCCCTGCAGAAAAGCTTTTCCGCAAAATTGTCGTGTCTGCTGCCGCCCGCTTCATACTTGCAGGTCGAATCGCGGAAATCCGCCCCAATTTTCCCACCGAAGCGGCGGTTTTGGCGACAAGGCGCGACACGTTACGCCTGGCCGATCCCGGCGATCCCCGTATCAGGGAACTCAACGCCGAGATTCGGAACAAGGTAAATCTCCATAAGCGGAACAAGTGGGAGGAGCACTTAAGATCCTGCAATCTCTCCTCTGGGGTGACCAAGCTCTGGGCCACCGTCAAATCGCTGTCAAATCCGACGAGACGTTATGATCGGGTGGAAATTTCATTCGGTGATCACGCCTCGTCGGACCCGAAGAGGTGCGCGAGCTATTTTAGCCGGCTTTTTACACTGCACCCTTCGGTCGACAAAACGAAACGACGAATAACCCGCCGTCTGCGCAAACTACCGAACACCAGCGCGACGCTTGATTTCTCCAGGGAAGAGGTTCAGGGGGTTATCGGGAAGGCGAAAGCCTCCAAATCCATCGGCCCCGACGGAATAAGCATGCTGATGCTAAAACATTTGGGTCCAGCGGGAGCAGAATATCTCACCAAGCTTCTCAATCTGTCCCTGACCACCCTAACTATACCCGACGTGTAGAAACTGGGTAGAGTGGTCCCGCTACTAAAGCCGGGGAAACCCGCAAATAAAGGAGAGTCATATCGTCCGATATCCCTCCTTTCCCCAGTAGCGAAGACAATTGAGGCCTTACTGCTCCCGTCCCTCACACACCACCTGAGCCCAGCTACACATCAGCATGGCTTCCGAAAAGTGCACAGCACCACAACTGCACTTAACGCCATAAACACCCAGATAATTCATGGCCTCAACCAAAATCGACCCTGTGCGCGAACTGTCCTAGTAGCACTGGACCTGTCGAATGCCTTCGACACAGTGAATCATTCAGTGCTACTATCGGACATTGAGGATTCCTCATTACCGCCTAGGTTGAAGAGGTGGACCATGAATTACCTGAGTGGTCGACGATCATCGGTTGAGTTTCGAGGTCAAACATCTAAGCTACGGAAAATTAAACAAGGGGTCCCGCAGGGTGGTGTCCTCTCCCCAATGCTGTTTAATTTTTACATATCGAGACTTCCTCCACCACCTGAGGGCGTCTCGCTGATCTCATACGCCGATGACTGTTCGATTTTGGCGTCTGGCCAGGATATTGATAGCCTTTGTTCTTCAGTAAACAACTACCTCGCCGACCTTTCCAACTTCTTCGCTGCACGACATCTACATCTCCAACCTGCGAAATCCTCTGCCACCCTTTTCACCAGCTGGACGAAGGAGTACCGGCTAGAACTCGATGTGAAGGTCGATGGTGTAAAAATTCCGACCACGAATAACCCAAAGTTACTGGGAGTAACATTCGATAGCCTGCACTCCTTCACTCCGCATACGACTGCAATTGCCACCAAAGTACAAAGCCGCAACAAAATCCTCAAATCGCTAGCCGGTAGCACCTGGGGGAAAGACAAAGAAACGTTGCTGGCGACGTACAAGGCAATTGGCCGGCCGGTCGTAAACTATGCTGCGCCGATTTGGACGCCGGGGACTATCACGACGCAGCTGAAGAAGCTACAGACCTGCCAGAACACCGCCCTTCGGACCGCGACGGGAAACCTCCTGATGGCGCCGGAGCACCACCTACACAGTGAAGCATCTATGCTCCCAGTTATTTATTTTTAATTTTAATTAATTTTATTATATTGAATAATTCTTAAAATTTATATTAATTTTTAAACTATTCACATTTGTATATTAACTAAATCTACATATTTACATTTATAAATAATATTATTAAAATTAATTTTGATTGCAGTATTTTCTTGATCGATGACATCTGAAAAAAGATATATTTGATAAATAAGAATAAATATAAATGGCAAATATATATAAATACATAAAATAAATATATATTTATACATATATAGATTATGTATATATTATATAGATATTTATACATATATTTTATACATTTATACATATATATATATGCACTGCCCGCATATAATATAATATATAACAAAACGCAAGTCTGCAGAAAAAATCAGCTACCATAATTGTATTTCATTTCCATTCGCCGTCCAGTTCCAATTTATTATCTAGAATTTCATTAAAAAGAATAAATTATTATTATTATTTAAAATAATCAAGTTTATCGGAGACTCATCTGTAACGAAACAGCAAACACAGCAAATGAATTTTTTCTCATCTTTGGCAATATGTGTATATTCGCTGAAAATGAAAAAGAAATTATTATATGAATTTAATTATATCAAATATACAAACCTCGTTTATGCGTTGATGTCCTCCTGCAAAATAGAAACATAAATTTATCAATAAAAAAATATCAGAAAAAAATTTTCTTTTCATTTTGTCAAAATTGGAATTTTCAAATAATAAAATGAACTACGTTTGAGTAGTGATGATTGAAAAAATTCTTATGTGAAAACAAAATATAAATCGTTACTTGTGTACTCGCTGTTATTTCACAGATTAGTTTCAAGTAACATATCAACTGTTTTTTGTACTTATACTGAATTACAATTAACGTACTCTTTTAATAAGACGATACAATGAATCATACGATATAAAATGCTATATACAGAATTCTGACTGGAATTCGCTAAAGTTCAAAGTATGTTTTATATTGTTGCACAACAGTGATTTCACTAATGGTATAGATATTACGATCCTTGATAATGCGCTATGACTAGCTCCCTAAAATTATACTCTGAATATTGGTTTTTATGTGATATTAAGAGGAATTTAGTATAAAAACATAAAACTCACTTCTGCGAAAAAATATATCGTACACGACAGCAAAGCAACTCTGCTAATATAAAAAGTATTTTCAAACTGTTTTCGTAAGTGAATACCTTTGGACGCAACTAGAATAATTATGAGAAGAAAAAAATTAAAATGAGTATTTGATTACTGAAAAGAATTCATATATGAATCGGGTACTTATCTGAAAAAATAAAAATTTAGTGTAGGAAGAAGCGTTATGAATAGTACAACTTGAGATACTTAGTGCAACTCCTCTTTCAAATGCTTTTTTCAACGAACTCAATTACACTTGAGTTTTCTCTGTTTTCAATAAAGAATGTAAAATCAAACGTCTTTAAAAATTTATTCGCTTAGCCGATTCCATAGTTGAGATCGAAGCAGACTATAATGTATTGGATGAAACAGACCACACCAAATATGGCCTGATTCTTCAACAAGATGAGCTTAAAGCGATTTGGACAAAAGTAAAAGTTTCTTATTAAGAACTTTTAAATTCAAGCGCAGCAGATGCGAAGTCAGCAGCAGTAAAAGCAAAATACAAAAGTTCATACACTGTGTATTTGCGCTGCATGTCAAAAATGGCAGAACTCCATTCGAAGCTAACAAAGACTGACAAAGAACTCGAGGATATGTCGATAAGGGAACATAAGATTCACCTCCCGCCCTGCGATACAAGCGTATTTAAGGGCGACTATACCTCATGGCCTTCACGGCCATCTGTATAAATAACAAAGATATTACCCCTGTGGAAAAGCTGTTTTATTTAAATCAGAAAACGCAAGGGGAGGCCAAAGAAATTGTTAGCGAATGCAACATTACAAATGAAGGCTTTAATACGGCCTGGAACTCACAAATAAACATTCTTTTTAATATACAGGCGGTAGAAAGTGAATGCGAAACTTCACTTAAAAATTACAACGAAATATAAATAATTGCCTTTCAGTTTTAAAGTATCACAGCATTGATGTATCCAATTGGGATGCATTGATAACTTATCTGTGCTCTACTAAGTTACCTGAAAATACTCTGGCTTTATGGGAGCAAACCACACAAGACAAGTCTGAGATACCGAAATGGGATGACATGGATAGATTTTTATCTAACAGGTTCCAGACTCTGGAAACTATTTCCGATTCCGATTGCAAAGTCGCAAAATAATAAAATTCCAGAGCCGCATAAAAGACTTGGTACCTATAGAGCAACAATTTCTAATGCTCTGTGCAAATTTTGCAAAGACTCAGATCACAGGCTATCTGAATGCCAAAAATTTCTAAAATTCAAGATTCAAGACAGACTCGATTACATAAAGAAAATTCACAGCTGCTTGAACTGCCTATCTTCGGGTCATACGGTGACAAAGTGCAGGAGCCGTTTTAACCGCAACATTTGTCATCAAAGACACAACTTTAATTTACATTTACAGGCAGTTCAGCCAAAAGTAGCAGTGAACAATAATGATAACATCGCATCAACTTCAGCGCAAGCTCAAGCTAGACACGATGTTGTTAAAGCAAACAAAGGACAAACACGAAATGTCCAATCATGTTTTGCGAATACGAGCGAGTTCACGTTTATTTCAATAATACAAATTTTTTCAGCGCACCCTAATAGACTCTGGCTCAGAATGCTCTTTCATTAGTGAAAGACTTAAGCGCAGAATTAATCTGCCTTCAAAAAGGATACAAGCCCAAGTGTCAAGTATCAATAACACAGTCTCTGCTCAAGTCAAAGAGGCGTGTTATATACAGCTGCGGTGACCAATCGACCCTTTACTCAAAATAGATACCACCGCGTTGGTATTAGCGCAACTAACCGGAGATCTCCCATCATGTCAATCAGCCATTATGGCCAAGCAAGTGTTTCCGGGTCTGGTACTAGCAGACAAGCGATTCTATGCAAACGAGCAAGTGGATCTCATACTCGGTGGCGACATTTACGCTCAAATATTACTGGAGGGCATTAGGAAGAATGTACTGGCAACTCTTCTCGCTCAAGAAACTGTTTTCGGTTGGATATTGACCAGTCGGACTGACATAGTTACCGCAAACAACAAATGCGTTTCATTTTACAGCGAAATCAACTTGGATAAACGCTTAGCAATGTTCTGGGAATTGGAAGACCTTCCTCGGAAAGGACTCTACAACGTTGATGAAGAGTATTGCGAGCAGCTATACAGATGAACAACCAAACGAAATAAAGAAGGCAAATATATAGTCTCATTACCATTCAAAAAGGAATTTCCACATAACTTACGTTTAGGTCCATCACTGAAAATAGCTTGCTCGCAGTTTTCCCGCATTGAAACGCGTCTGACAAAGGATCCACCTCTACAAGAAGAGTACAATAGAGTTCTGGCAGAGTACGAAACTCTTGGACACATGAAGCGGATCTCAAATCACGTTCCCTGAGATGAATGTGACAACTACTTCCTTCCTCATCATGCAGTTAGGAAGGAGGAGAGCACAACACTAAAGTTCGAGTGGTATTTAACGCATCATGTCCAACGAAAAACGGAATAAGTCTAAATGATGTTCTCCACGCAGGTCCAATTCTGCAAAGTGATCTAACAATATTATTGTTAAGGTGCAGATTATTTAAGTTCGTATTTAATAGCGACATCGAAAAGATGTATCGCCAAATATTACTAAACGATGATCAAACCAAGTTCCAGCGTATAGTTTTTTTAATTGAAAACGGTTACCTTTTGTGTTATCTGCGCACCGTACTCAGCGATTAGGGCTCTATTTCAACTGGCAGATGATATAGGAGATTTATATCCTCTTGCTTTCGACATATTAAGAAATTATATGTATGTCGATGATGTTTTGGCGGAAGGACACAGCATCGAATCTGCAATGAGAGCTAAGAATGAAATATTATCTGCATTACAATCGGCTGGATTTCGACTTAGAAAATGGACTTCTAACAAGGAGGAACTTCTAGAGGAAATACCAAAATCACATCTTCTTAATGAAAATTTTCTGGATTTCGAGGATACCAGCACCGCTAAAGCATTGGGCATCAGATGGAACGCCCACTCCGATACATTTTATTTCACCGCAAAGGCGCTAACATCTGAAGTTGTCTTTACCAAAAGAGCAATACCTTTCAGTTTGTGGTTACCGCAAAAATTATAATGCAAAAAATTTCGTTAGAGGGAACAGGTTGGGATGAAGCGGTATCTGCAACGACGTCAGAACGTTGGCAGAGTTTTGTAGAAGATTATTCTGAAATTAATAAGATTCGCATTCCACGCTGGGTATATTTCTCTCCTACAGATCGAGTAGAAATTCATGGGTTTTGTGATGCCTCAGAGAAGGCATATGCTGCTAGTATATTCCTTCGTGTAAGAAAAAATATTAAAATACATGTCAATCTCCTAGTCGCCAAGTCAAAGGTAGCTCCAGCGAAAACTATTTCACTACCAAGACTAGAACTATGCGGAGCTGTATTGCTAGCAGATCTAGTTGATTCAATAGTTACAAACTTTAATTTAGGAGAAGTCAATAAATATTTATAGACAGACTCTACTATTGTTTTAGCCTGGATTAAGAAACCTCCCTGCTCATGGTCAACATTTGTGGCCCATTTCGTAACAAAAATCGTAGAAAAAGTCGGAAATCAACATTGGTTACATGTTGATTCAGCATCAAATCCATCAGATTTAGCAAGTAGAGGCATAAACGCACATGCATTAATTACAAATTCGTTGTGGTGGCAGGGTCCTTCTGGTGGAAGAAAGCTCAAAATGGCCCACACAAGAAAAAGATTATCTTACCGAGTTAGAAGAAAAAAGGATACAAGTTCACACGACCACGGCAGTTGAAATTAGTTATGATGTTCTTGAGAGATTTTCCGATCTACCAAGAGCTTTAAGAGTCATATCTTACATATTAAGATTTTATCAAAGAACTCATCCAAACACTAGAGCTTCTTTTCAAGCGAAATCTTGCTCGATTTCAGCAGATGAACTCAAAGCAACGACTCAGCGTTTAATAATTATATGCCAGAAGCAGCACTATGGTCAGGAATATTCATTACTAAAATCGAAAAAATTTATAAGCCCAAAAAGTGAAATTTCACCCCTTAATCCATATATTGACAGCGGAGATGTTTGAAGAATAGGGGGTCGACTTAACAAATCGTTAGATTTAGCTTATAACGAGCGCCACCCAATCGTACTCCCATATAATAGCAAACTATCTCGTTTGATAGTCTAATTCGCCCACAAAGTGTCACTGCATGGCGAAAATCAGCTTATGCTGCGCCTAATACGAACGCGGTATTGGATACCACGAGTTCAGAATCTGATTAAATCGACAATTCATAACTGTAAAATCTGCACGATTTATAGAAAACGTTCACTTACGCAACTCATGGGTCCAGAAGAACGTACTACATATTCTCGACCCTTTACCAATACTGGAGTCGATTTCACAGGACCGTTCGACATTAAAACTTACAACGGGCGAGGTTGTCGGGTGACAAAGGGATATGTCTGCCTCTTTGTATGCTTCGCCACCAAAGCGATACATTTGGAAGCTACATCAGACTTAAGTACACAATCATTCCCAGCAGCCTTTGCAAGATTTGTAAGAAGACGAGGTTGTCCAAAAAAGGTTTTTTCTGACAACGGAACAAACTTTGTCGGAGCGTCTCGGTCTCTACGATCAGAGTTTAAAGCATTTATAGGCGAGGCTCGTAGCAGCACTTTGACGAAATACATTCATCAAATGCTTACGTGGCATTTCATTCCCGTCTCGGCTCCTCATATGGGGGGACTATGGGAAGCGGTAGTTAAAAGCTTCAAAGCACATTTAAAAAAACTTGCCATAGACCATAAATATACTTTTGAGGAACTCTCGACTCTTCTATGTATAAATGAGTCGTGCCTCAACTCTCGACCACTCAGCTCGTCTTCTAACCAACCATCCGATTTGGAACCCCTAACTCCAGGTCACTTTCTCGTCGGCGGACATCTACTTGCACTTCCTGAATTAGATGCTGATGAACATCGCGCTTCGATTTTAAATAAGGGGCAACGACTAAAGGCCCTACACCATACCTTTTGTAAACGGTGGCGGATGGAATACCTAACCGAACTTCAAAAACGCAATAAGTGGAAGTTTCCACAATCCAACATAAAGAATTTAGATCTCGTCGTTATAAAGGAAGACAATTTGCCACCAAATGAATGGAGACTAGGCCGAGTGAAAATTTATTACAAAATCTTAAAATTCTGTCACAGAACAGTATAAACGATGTGATTCTCTATTACTCCTCGCACTTAAATGCGTGTAGCTGAAGAATTTAACCTTCGCTACCACTCGTGAGTAATAAAAAATCCATCCATGTAAACATATTTAAAAAATATTATACGCAGTTCATTGAACGTATATTTGTGACCCAAAATTGTACGCACATACCCCCTGGTAGAGAATATTCCCACTGAAGACAAAGAACGTATATGAATAAGAAGGGAAAAGAACTGTGAACTGTTCATTGAAGTGGCTCGCGTGTCATGTTGGACCCTCGAGAGTTTTCTGTTGTCCTTCTTTCGCTAAGTAAAATTCATCTCGCAGGGGTAATCTTATTTTGCACTACATTTCCATGCCCTTCCTTCATTCAACCCGCCATCCACAAACATCTTCTCCGCGACGATGACAAAACTTACAAAAATCAGAAATTCAAGTTGATCTGAACTTTAGGACACATACATTCAAAGGGCCCAATGTGTATACGAAAAAACTTATACATACACAAAATCCTGTTTCCCTCCCCTTGTACCCTCCATAAACAAGCTATTTTATTGCTTCGTCTACTTAAGATTTTTACAATCCGATAGCAAATTAAAAAATCTAAAACTGATTTTCGCCCCGCGAGCGGCTATTCCACAAACTCATATGCCAAAAATTGAAGGTTAAAGAATTTTATGTCTTCACTCGACAATTGTAAAATTCACTCTCGATAATGCAAACTGAGTTCTTAACAATTTTTAAACGAATATTCAGAAACAGCAGCTGATTATTTTTAAATATACATTTTTTGATGAAATTTATGTTTAATACTTCAAGATTGTCTAAGATTTTTAGAGAAACTTGAAATCAATTAGCAATTACTTATGTAAATGTGAAGTAGCTAAATGCACACTGCATAATTCAAATGTAATGTGAACATTCATGGCATACACAGTTCACTGTACCTGAATTCCTACACCGAAATGCGAAAATAATAATTTGACTGACTTAAATCCCCTTTAGCGATTTTGACAATTTTTTTTCTTGAACGAAAATCAATGAATTTAGAATTTTAACATCCTCATTCTCGCCACTTTCAGCTTAGGTAGGACAAGGTGCATGCGGGAAGGCAAGGAATTGCTTGCTGGGCAATATGAGGTAATAGGCAAACAGCAAGTTTAGCGCCACGAAAGCGATTTGCTTCATTTCAGCGGACGATGTTGAATTTAGGCAAAATCACAAAAATTTGAAGCAATGCTTGTTACGGGATAGGGCATACAAATGTATGTTGTTGTTGCTTCACATTTCGCAAAGAATTTCGCCTTGTCTTTCTATTTTTTTATACTCGGCTGTACTATATATAGATAGTATATTAAGTTTGTTCAGCTAACGGTCGTAAGATAATTGATATACATAGATATAAACATATTTATATATTTATATAAACCTCATGAAATGAGACAAATCAATTTGGCTTAGTATGTTCGTCTCTTAGTGTATACGATAATTCGAGTAAGAATTTAAAATGTATCTGAAGGTACGAAGTATCTAACGTTCGGTTATACGAATTTATTCTTCCCTAGATTATTAATGTTGAGACGGGGAAGCGAGCTAATGTGCTAGATCGTCTTATGAATGAACGCATTTCGCTTTATTGTAGACGCATGCGTTTATAAATGGAAATGTTTGCAATGCTGGATGTATTCTACATTCTCTGTATAATTTTGATGTCAACCAAACATATGTACACCCATATAAAAATGCATAGATTTTGTATCGAGCAAATGCATTGACAAATATGAAAATGTACACTAGTTTTGTTACAATTTGCCATACACTCTCTTAAACCACAAACAAAACACTTATTACATTGCACTTTGATTAAATTAGCATAACAACTTAATTTTTGTTGCAACTTTTTTAGTTTCTATAAACATTTTAGCAAAAATTCACTTTTGTTACTGAAATTGTTTTGCTGGGCAAATGCCGACGGCGAAACGAAAGGGCGCAGGTTTTAACAACAGCATTTTATCACTATATACACAAAACTTACCAACATAAATCAGTTTCTTTACTTAATTTTTAACAATGCACTGCCCTATTTTCAAAATTTTTTAAATTTATTATTGAAATTCAATCTCGCTTGTACATTTTAAAATTCAACTGGCTATTGCTTTGTTTTGGTACGAATTTTCGTTTCGCCGTCATTATTGCCCCTCCGTGGTACGAAAATGGAGAGAAACCTGCCGGATACGCCGAGGGTCCAACATGGCACGCGAGTACTCACCTCAGCCAAAAATTGCAAATTAGTTCACAGTTCTTTTCCCTTCTTATTCATATACGTTCTTTGCTGAAGATAAGTAAGTTTCTTACTTGGCAACTCCAACAACTCTTATTAAATTTCGAATTGAAAGATAACCCATACAAAATTCATGCAGCAACAACAACAAATACATTTAAAATTCCAAAATACGCGGATATTAAGAGAAAGAGTAAAAAATAAAATAACTCTGTTTTTATCGACTAAGATTCGTCAGAATGTTGACGAAGCAGAAAATGTTAAATTTAACTTCACTACTTAAAACCTATTTAAAATATTCATATTCATATGGCATCATGTATGTATACGTAAAGTTAATTCGGCTTAAATTAAATGCATATGTGCATTGGCACATTATATGTATATATATGCAAGTTTATTCAAGATTAATTCGTTAAATAACCGCATATAAAACAAATAAATATTGAACTTAGGAACTACTCAAGGAATTTGCAATCTCAACCTAACGTACTGTAGCATCTGATGTTCACGACCTGCATTCTCATCTAATTCCATAATTGGTTTTTTCTTTAGTGATTCTTAATATTATTACTTCTGCAAAAAATTTTCTTCCAGTGTATTATACTTTGGTATTTACGTATGTATTTTCATGAAGTTTTTCTAAAACTTTTTTTTGTCTTTTACACAAGCTAAATGCGAGGGAAAACACAGTATAGTTGTTATTATCTTCACTACACATTGTTCAAATCAATTTTTTTTTGGTCTACTTTTCTTCTACATTCATTCTTTGCTTTCGGCACACCATCGTATGAAAGACGAAAAACACTCACACACATTGAAGTAGCCATAAAAAAACTACGCAAAGAAAAAAAATTGCAACATCACTCCGCCAACCATGACTGGAACAGTGTTGAAAGTGACAGGGCCTTCGACAGCCATGTGATGTGATGCAGGCATTAAAAAATTATTGATATTTTATATCTCATTTTGTATTCAACAAAACCAAAACATGCCAATGAAAGCAAACTAAATTTTAGTTGTGCTTTGCGTAAATTGCCTATACTTTTTTTATTAATTTGATATGATTTACGGCAGATTTGAAGCGCAATAAAAATTAACTCATTTCATTGATTTTAGAAAAGCATTGCCCCACAAGTCTTAAATATTTACACACTACATATTATACATATGTATATGCGAACTAATATGACTAAGTATATTACATACTATATATTTATATATTTACATACACAAAAAGAGAATTACTGACTTGTTAGTTGCTTGGAAGAGTATGCAAAATTCCTTGCAGTTTTCTTGCGGCTCTCCAATAACGTGTGAACTCGTAAGTATAATCTTCGCATGTATATCAGTTGTTGTTAAAACTCTCTAATGCTGTTTGCTGTTTATGAAATTACAAGTTGTTGGATTGTTGCAATTGTTGCGAGTGTGGCATTGAAATTTAAAACTGTTGGTGGTGCTGATTAACTGTATCATTGAATTTATTACGCTGCTCGGCGTCGTCTTCGTAACCATTTGCGCAATTGGTGTTGTTGTTCGCGTTTTAGAAGTATTAAAATTTGTTAAAGGATGCAATGCATTAAAAAAACCACTACTATTTGTAGTCACATAATTATCATTTACCTCTATTACACTAGTAAAGCGTCATCTTCATCGGTAACTTTTGGCGCTTCAAAATAGCCGAGTCCATTTTACGCGAACCACTCTGATCACGAGATTGTGCACGTTGCACTTGCAGTATTGGTGCATATTCGCCATTCTCGTCCTACGCCGCTGTCATGCCACTACTTACTGCATTCGCACTCTTACTCGTACTGGTCATTGGTGCATTTGTGCCTTGACTAAAAGTTTGTGGTGCATTCTTGCCGGCAGGTGGTATGGTGAAAAGATTGATGTGCAAATGACTGCATATCTCCAAACAGACTTTTGAGCAGTAAAGCATTAGATCTTGAGTGCCTCAAATGAGCGTGAACCTCAACAACCAAATCTCTGACAACACACAATGGATAAATTGATTGAAGAAGAGCAATGCTGGACCCAATTGTGACCAGATTCTCCCTTTCCAGCTTGGTCATATGGGCAATCACAACCTTGTTGGTGACCTTAGCCGCTACCATACCCAAGGCCAATATATATAGTGATGCATGTTCGATGATAAAGATAAAAGAAAAAATATCATATTAATAAAATGTAGCAAATATGGTATATATTGATACCTATAAGAATTTGCAAGTGTTTCACGTAGTTTTAAATGCGCAATTGCAATTGTGTATGTACGTTTTGTACAATGGCTACTTTATTTGCGCTACCATGTGGCGCTATAATCCTGCTAAATGTGATGTAGATGAGAATCTGAAAGATAAAATCACATTAATAAAATCGCATATAAAAAAATTACAACTTACCAAATTGAATTCCGGACCGAAAGGAGTATTGGCCGTAATTGCCATACGTAAAAATGTCAAAGCGTGTGGTGTTGGATAACGTACATACAAATAATTTTCTTCCTTTCTTTGTACTAAATTTTTTTGTGACGAATTGAATCAGGTAACCGTAATAAGCAATGTGGTCGATCATGGGATTGTCAAAAAAGGTATTAAACCCTGTTATTCGGCTTCTTTATTGTTACCACAATTATCTATTTTGTAAACACAGTTTTTTGACTCCGCTTCTTTTACGCCAGTCACACTCGAAAAACATCACTAGAAAGTTCTATATGTATGATCAACGAACATTCCAGATCAGTCTAGAACATGATTTAGTATCCACGTCTCACTCTTATATTCGATATATATATATTTTCTATATAAGGCATGTTTTTGTCGTTTTAATCGTTGCGGTTACACAAAGAGTATGAAAAATTCGTTTTACATAAAAGTATATTCAACTTCTACCCAAAATACGCCCAGAGCGATTGCAATTATTAACTTATCATGTTGTTACGATTTTACCGAATCAACCTCAAAGATCTCCCAAATCTTTAGGGTACGATCACTGGATTGTTAAACAAAAGTCGCCAACTATATTTGCAGTTTCTTATTTTATAAAGAATTTATTCAATGTCGTTTCTTATTACTTCACTGCACTGTAATCACAAAAGCGTTCACTTTACGAACAATCGGCTTTGCAGTTGTGTGTCGCTCTTATATACTAGTCGGTTGTTTGCAACCAACCGCCTGGAATGATCGCATCGTTTTCGGTAACGAAATTTCTAGATTTACACTCCAGAACATGCCAACTATCGGCTTCTCTATCTCATCTGACCTGCGCTTCGGATCTTCTTCAGAATTTACAAACAATTAATTTATGATTGGCAACGTTGAGATATATTTATCACTAAACAAAACAAAGGAAATCACGTTTTTCCACACTTCATCATAGAACATCTGATAATCATCCTGCAACCTCTACCGGATATTCATTAATACCGGTTTCCGGTATATTAATATATTCGCACTACTCACTCTTTCGGGTGGCAGGCTTGGGTGAACTTGCCATAATTATTTTTTCAGTCTCTGTAGACACGGTGTACGACATTAAAGTAACTCTACTTAAGCAAATTTACATTGAAATATATTTCCTTATGTATAAATTATATATGTATGTGTACAATAAACAGACCGAAATCGCCACCCAGCCAGTTCGATAGAGGGTAAAATACTGAATTCCGATATACATATATATATATTCACGGTGTTCCGGTCGAAAACTCCAGAAAATAGACTGCGCGAAGCAATACTAGGCAGGTCCTGCGCGAATTGCCTGTCGTTATCACATGGGGCCGAATCGTGCACAAGCACCGCAAGATGTAGACGATGCCACGAAAAGCATCACACGACCTTACATCTCCCAGAAAATAATAACGTCCAAATTCAAACCAGGCCATGGAGTGCACAAGTGGCCGAAGAAATTGACGAAGAGGCCACGATCTCACTTGATGCGTCCGAAATCGAGGACGGTGAGATCATATCTGGAGCGGAAACTAGGCCTTTCCGCCCAGATGAACAAAGGGGATTGGAACCCCGGACCTTCCGACCCCTCCTGTCTCATGAAAGGCGCCGCCAAAGTGGAACGGAATCACGGTCTTTCCGCCCAGAGCACACAACAATGAGAAGACGTGAAGCGGAACCACGGTCGTTCCGCCCACAGCAAACAATCAGGCGTAGACGTGGAGCGGAACCATGGACGTTCCGCCCACTCCCCACAATTACGCGAAGGCGTGGAGCGGAACCACGGACGTTTTGCCCACCATCACAGTAACTCTGCCTCAGGAGGGAATCCCGGCCCGCACAGCTACCAATAAACTTTAGAAGTGGGCAGCGCAATATTTCCGGGCCTCCATCGTTTACCTACAACCAATGACAGCCATAGCACCTACTGCGGTGGTGAAAGTGGAAGCTCGAGGACGGCTTAATTTAATACGGGCTATAATCGACGCATGTTCCCCGAACTCCATCATCGCCCGCGAATTAGCCGAGAAACTTCGACTCGACACCACGAGTTACGGAAACCAACGTGGCTGCATACTCCGCCTGCGTGGGAAACATGGAGTAAATACGGTAGTCACAGCCCATGCGCTGGTCAAAAAGAGCTACATGCGTGTGAGTCCCGCAACTAACGTTGACGCAGATGTTTATCCTCAGCTAATTCAACCGGGCACGCTACCCAACACATTTGGCCCCCTCTTCGCACAGAGCACGATATTTGGGTGGGTGCTGTCAGGATCGTGCCGGTCATAACAGCATGACTGTCTTTTTATTTTATTTATTTATTTCCATTCCATTTTTATCAATACCTCATTTATCAATACCTTTTTTTTGTCAATTATAATGAATTATAATGAATTACACATTATAATTAATTTTGAAATATAGAAATAAAAGTGCAAAAATCAACCACGCCAATTTTTTTTTCATAAGTCTTCCAATTTCTTCAAAATAGCCAGCAGATGTTCAACAAACGGAGGAACCCGATCTCCTGGACGAGCTGCAGAGGAATAACAATATTTGCATTTCATATTTACTTAAATATTAATGTATAAACAATTGTAATAACACAGGTGTGGCAGCGGAAGTACGTATTTGAAAGAAGTTGCTTATAGCAAGGGGGCCGGTATGTTTAGACCTTCGGGCTAAATCCCACTTCTTAACATAACACCCTAACCTAAATGCTCCGCGTTGTACACAAATTGTGTTACACACACGTCAAGCAGAGATATTGGTGAACATATCAGCAAAGCATGCGATGCCGCCATGTGCAGAAAAAAACAGGGCTATCACAGAAAACCTGCTTACTGGTGGAATGGAGAAATCGACATCGTAACGAATGAATGCAACAAAGCCAGGCGAATATGTCAGAGGAGAAGGAGATCGCCTGAGTACTCAAACCTGTACGAGTGTTTTAAAAGGAAACAGCGCGACCTCAAGAAAGCAATCAAAAAGAGCAAACTCACCTGCTTCAAAAAGCTCTGCGAAAACGCCGACGAGGATCCGTGAGGCGATGCGTACAAAGTGGTAATGAAGAAAATCAAAGGATGTAAAGGGAAAGCACCAACCTGCCCCATTGTGGAAACCCTTTTCCCACACAACCGAACCAAGAACATCCTATACCAGCAAACATGAACATGTAATAGACGCACCAGGGATCATCGATGAGGAATTAATACAAACAGTAGAAAGATTTGGAAACACCAAAGCACCGAGGCTAGATGAAATTCCAAACAAGGCCTTAAAAATTACTATAAAGCACAAAACGAGTGTCTTCTCGCTCAAAAAAGTGACCAATGTCGCAAGTAAGGTTGTAGAAGGAACGAGATGGATGTACGGTACAAAAGAATACTGCGCGGTAGTCACGTTTGACGTTAAAAATGCTTTTAATTCTGCTTATTGGCCACAGATAATGAGCGCCCTCGAATACAAGAGAACACCGAGCTATCTATTAAGAGTTATCTCCAAATACCTGTCAAATGGGCTGTTACTTTATGACACCGACGAGGGACCCAAAGAGTACAAGGTGACGGGTGGGATACCGCAAGGCTCGATACTGGGCCCACTGCTGTGGAACGTACTTTACGACGGAGTACTGCGACTTCCGCTACCAAAAGGGGTTCAAATTATCGGGTACGCTGAGGACATTGCAGTAACTGTGGTGGGAAAGGAACTTAGCCAAATAGAGAACTTATGTGAAAACACTGCTTTAATGATCAAAAATTGATTACTCCTGGCTAAAGTAAGCCAGTCGGTGATAATGTATGAGGCACCGATATGGGGACCAGCAATGCAGAATACAACTTATGCCAAAAAAGCAATATCTGTGACCAGGCTAAGTGCAATCAGAGTAATCAGGGGATTCCGCACGGTGTCGCACGATGCATCAGGGGTCATAGCGGGCATCATGCCACCGGATATAATGGCAATGGAACTAAAAAGAGTTTACGATAAATGCAGAAGTATTGGAAGGCGACTCACAACGGAAGAGTGGAACGCAGAAAGGTTTAAAAGAATGTATGAGTGGCAGAGGCGCTGGGACATAGCAACAATTGCAACAATCCAACAACTTGTAATTTCATAAACAGCAAACAGCATTAGAGAGTTTTAACAACAACAACTGATATATATGCGAAGATTATACTTACGAGTTCACACGTTATTGGAGAGCCGCAAGAAAACTGCAAGGAATTTTGCATACTCTTCCAAGCAACTAACAAGTCAGTAATTCTCTTTTTGTGTATGTAAATATATAAATATATAGTATGTAATATACTTAGTCATATAAGTTCGCATATACATATGTATAATATGTAGTGTGTAAATATTTAAGACTTGTGGCGCAATGCTTTTCTAAAATCAATGAAAAGTGCTTTGATTAGTATGAAATGAGTTAATTTTTATTGCGCTTCAAATCTGCCGTAAATCATATCGAATTAATAAAAAAAGTATAGGCGATTTACGCAAAGCACAACTAAGATTAAGCTTATGGTGGATGTCATGATGTAGTTTGCTTTCATTGGCATGTTTTGGTTTTGTTGAATACAAAATGAGATATAAATTATCAATAATTTTTTAATGCCTGCATCACATCACATGGCTGTCGAAGGCCCTGTCACTTTCAATACTGTTCCAGTCATGGTTGGCGGAGTGATGTTGCAATTTTTTTTCTTTGCGTAGTTTTTTATGGCTACTTCAATGTCTGTAAGTGTTTTTCGACTTTCATACGATGGTGTGCCGAAAGCAAAGAATGAATGTAGAAGAAAAGTAGACCAAAAAAACCAATCTGAACAATGTGTAGTGAAGATAATAACAATTATACTGTGTTTTCCCTCGCATTTAGCATGTGTAAAAGACAAAAAAAAGTTTTAGAAAAACTTCATGGAAATACATACGTAAATACTTAAGTATAATATACTGGAAGAAATTTTTTTGCAGAAGTAATAATATTAAGAATCGCCAAAGAAAAAACCAATTATGGAATTAGATGAGAAGGCAGGTCGTGAACATCGGATGCTACAGTACGTTAGGTTGAGATTGCAAATTCCTTGAGTAGTTCCTAAGTTCAAAATTTATTTGTTTTATATGCGGTTATTTAACGAATTAATCTTAAATAAACTTGCATATATATACATATAATGTGCCAATGCACATATGCATTTAATTTAAGCCAAGTTAACTTTACGTATACATACATGATGCCATATGAATATGAATATTTTAAATAGGTTTTAAGTAGTGAAGTTAAATTTAACATTTTCTGCTTCGTCAACATTCTGACGAATCTTAGTCGATAAAAACAGAGTTATTTTATTTTTTACTCTTTCTCTCTTAATATCCGCGTATTTTGGAATTTTAAATGTATTTGTTGTTGTTGCTGCATGAATTTTGTATGGGTTATTTTTCAATTCGAAATTTAATAAGAGTTGTTGGAGTTGCCAAGTAAGAAACTTACTTATCTTCAGTGGGAATATTCTCTACCAGGGGGTATGTGCGTACAATTAGGGGTCACAAATATGCGTTCAATGAACTGCGTATAATATTTTTTAAATATGTTTACATAGGTATTGATGGATTTTTCATTACTCACGAGTGGTAGCGAAGGTTAAATTCTTCAGCTACACGCATTTAAGTGCGAGGAGTAATAGAAAATCACATCGTTTATACTGTTCTGTGACAGAATTTTAAGATTCTGTAATAAATTTTATGAGAATTTAAAATTATTATCAGATAAGACATCTGATATGAGAGGAAGTGGAATTACCTGCGAGGATTACTTTCAGCTTTCAAGTGGACTTACAACTTACGAAACAGGAGTGGAATTCATCGTTGGTTTTAGATTGGTTTAGATGTGGATGTGGGTTCGTTAGAAGTGGAATTCCTTTTGCAGTTAGGGGTAAGCTTTGATTCAGCTTCTTCTTTGTTAGGTGGTAATAAAACCAACTTCACGATGGGCCGAGAGCTTTGTCCTTTTTCAGTGAAGACATCCACGACTCGTACGCGGCTGTCCGATCCTAGGTGGACATTTACGACTCGGCCTAGTCTCCATTCATTTGGTGGCAAATTGTCTTCCTTTATAACGACGAGATCTAAATTCTTTATGTTGGATTGTGGAAACTTCCACTTATAGCGTTTTTGAAGTTCGGTTAGGTATTCCATCCGCCACCGTTTACAAAAGGTATGGTGTAGGGCCTTTAGTCGTTGCCCCTTATTTAAAATCGAAGCGCGATGTTCATCAGCATCTAATTCAGGAAGTGCAAGTAGATGTCCGCCGACGAGAAAGTGACCTGGAGTTAGGGGTTCCAAATCGGATGGTTGGTTAGAAGACGAGCTGAGTGGTCGAGAGTTGAGGCACGACTCATTTATACATAGAAGAGTCGAGAGTTCCTCAAAAGTATATTTATGGTCTATGGCAAGTTTTTTTAAATGTGCTTTGAAGCTTTTAACTACCGCTTCCCATAGTCCCCCCATATGAGGAGCCGAGACGGGAATGAAATGCCACGTAAGCATTTGATGAATGTATTTCGTCAAAGTGCTGCTACGAGCCTCGCCTATAAATGCTTTAAACTCTGATCGTAGAGACCGAGACGCTCCGACAAAGTTTGTTCCGTTGTCAGAAAAAACCTTTTTTGGACAACCTCGTCTTCTTACAAATCTTGCAAAGGCTGCTGGGAATGATTGTGTACTTAAGTCTGATGTACCTTCCAAATGTATCGCTTTGGTGGCGAAGCATACAAAGAGGCAGACATATCCCTTTGTCACCCGACAACCTCGTCCGTTGTAAGTTTTAATGTCGAACGGTCCTGTGAAATCGACTCCAGTATTGGTAAAGGGTCGAGAATATGTAGTACGTTCTTCTGGACCCATGAGTTGCGTAAGTGAACGTTTTCTATAAATCGTGCAGATTTTACAGTTGTGAATTGTCGATTTAATCAGATTCTGAACTCGTGGTATCCAATACCGCGTTCGTATTAGGCGCAGCATAAGCTGATTTTCGCCATGCAGTGACACTTTGTGGGCGAATTGGACTATCAAACGAGATAGTTTGCTATTATATGGGAGTACGATTGGGTGGCGCTCGTTATAAGCTAAATCTAACGATTTGTTAAGTCGACCCCCTATTCTTCAAACATCTCCGCTGTCAATATATGGATTAAGGGGTGAAATTTCACTTTTTGGGCTTATAAATTTTTTCGATTTTAGTGATGAATATTCCTGACCATAGTGCTGCTTCTGGCATATAATTATTAAACGCTGAGTCGTTGCTTTGAGTTCATCTGCTGAAATCGAGCAAGATTTCGCTTGAAAAGAAGCTCTAGTGTTTGGATGAGTTCTTTGATAAAATCTTAATATGTAAGATATGACTCTTAAAGCTCTTGGTAGATCGGAAAATCTCTCAAGAACATCATAACTAATTTCAACTGCCGTGGTCGTGTGAACTTGTATCCTTTTTTCTTCTAACTCGGTAAGATAATCTTTTTCTTGTGTGGGCCATTTTGAGCTTTCTTCCACCAGAAGGACCCTGCCACCACAACGAATTTGTAATTAATGCATGTGCGTTTATGCCTCTACTTGCTAAATCTGATGGATTTGATGCTGAATCAACATGTAACCAATGTTGATTTCCGACTTTTTCTACGATTTTTGTTACGAAATGGGCCACAAATGTTGACCATGAGCAGGGAGGTTTCTTAATCCAGGCTAAAACAATGGTCTGTCCATAAATATTTATTGATTTCTCCCAAATTACGGTTTGTAATTATTGAATCAACTAGATCTGCTAGCAATACAGCTCCGCATAGTTCTAGTCTTGGTAGCGAAATAGTTTTCACTGGAGCTACCTTTGACTTGGCGACTAGGAGATTGACATGTATTTTATTATTTTTTCTTACACGAAGGAATATACTAGCAGCATATGCCTTCTCTGAGGCAACACAAAACCCATGAATTTCTACTCGATCTGTAGGAGAGAAATATACCCAGCGTGGAATGCGAATCTTATTAATTTCAGAATAATCTTCTACAAAACTCTGCCAACGTTCTGACGTCGTTGCAGATACCGCTTCATCCCAACCTGTTCCCTCTAACGAAATTTTTTGCATTATAATTTTTGCGGTAACCACAAACGGCGTGAGCCATCCTAATGGATAAAAAAGTTTCGCGATTGCTGAAAGTATTGCTCTTTTGGTAAAGCCAACTTCAGATGTTAGCGCCTTTGCGGTGAAATACAATGTATCGGAATGGGCGTTCCATCTGATGCCCAATGCTTTAGCGGTGCTAGTATCCTCGAAATCCAGAAAATCTTCATTAAGAAAATGTGATTTTGGTATTTCCTCTAGAAGTTCCTCCTTGTTAGAAGTCCATTTTCTAAGTGGAAATCCAGCCGATTGTAATGCAGATAATATTTCATTCTTAGCTCTCATTGCAGATTCGATGCTGTGTCCTTCCGCCAAAACATCATCGACATACATATAATTTCTTAATATGTCGGAAGCAAGAGGATATAAATCTCCTATATCATCTGCCAGTTGAAATAGAGCCCTAATCTCTGAGTACGGTGCGCAGTTAACACAAAAGGTAACCGTTTTCAATTAAAAAAACTATACGCTGGAACTTGGTTTGATCAAATAATAATAATAAATACGAACTTAAATAATCTGCACCTTAATAATAATATTGTTAGATCACTTTGCAGAATTGGACCTGCGTGGAGAACATCATTGAGACTTATTCCGTTTTTCGTTGGACATGATGCGTTAAATACCACTCGAACTTTAGTGTTGTGCTCTCCTCGTGTCTAGCTTGAGCTTGCGCTGAAGCTGATGCGATGTTATCATTATTGTAAATGTAAAAGAGAATTGTGTCTTTGATGACAAATGTTGCAGTTAAAACGGCTCCTGCACTTTGTCAACGTATCACCCGAAGATAGACAGTTCAAGCAGCTGTGAATTTTCTTTATGTAATCGATTCTGTCTTGAATCTTGAATTTTAGAAATTATTGGCATTCAGATAGCCTGTGATCTGAGTCTTTGCAAAATTTGCACAGAGCATTAGAAATTGTTGCTTGGTAGGTACCAAGTCTTTTTTGCGGCTCTGGAATTTTATTATTTTGCGGCTTTGCAATTTTAGAATATTTTGCCGCCCGTATATCGGAAATAGTTTCCAGAGTCTGGAACCTGTTAGATAAAAATCTATCCATGTCATCCCATTTCGGTATCTCTGACTTGTCTTGTATGGTTTGCTCCCATAAAGCCAGAGTATTTTCAGGTAACTTAGTAGAGCACAGATAAGTTATCAATGCATCCCAATTGGATACATCAATGCTGTGATATTGTAAAGCTGAAAGGCAATTATTTATATTTCGTTGTAATTTTTTAAGTGAAGTTCCGCATTCACTTTCTACCGCCTGTATATTAAAAACACATAAGTTTTTCCAGGCCGTGTAATGTTGCTTTTGCTAACAATTTCTTTTGCCTCCACTTGTGCTTCCTGATTTAAATAAAACAGCTTTTACACAGGGGTAATGCCTTTGTTATTTATATAGATGGCCGTGAACATATCTCGGAATGTAGGCCATAAGGTATAGTCGCCCTTAAATACGCTTGTATCGCAGGGCGGGAGGTGAATCTTATGTTCCCTCATCGACATATCCTCGAGTTCTTTGTCAGTCTTTGTTAGCATCGAATGGAGTTCTGCCATTTTTGAAATGCAGCGCAAATACACAGTGTATGAACTTTTGTATTTTGCTTTTACTGCTGCTGACTTCGCATCTGCTGCGCTTGAATTTAAAAGTTCTTCATAAGAAACTTTTACTTTTCTCCAAATCGCTTTAAGCTCATCTTGTTGAAGAATCAGGCTATATTTGGTGTGGTCTGTTTCGTCCAACACATTATAGTCTGCTTCGAACTCAACTATGGAATCGGCTAAGCGAATAAATGTATCCATTTTTATGTAAATGTATAACTTTCATTTATTTTTTGAAAAAAGTTTGTTTATTGAAAGTTTTTTTTTTTTTTGAAACCACCACAAAGAAATAATTTTTACACCAAAGTTTTAAAATACAATATCACGATAAATAAATTTTTATTATTATTTATATTGTAATAATTATATTTATGTATATGGATATGTATATGTATTTTTTTTAACACAGTTTCTATTGCAGTAAATTCTCGCCACCCACCTTTGAGGGATATGTGTATAAGTGGATACTTATGATCTTGATGTATATCAACGTTAAGCTGAATATTTCTGACGCTGATATCACGATTTAAGTGATTTTGTGGAAGCAGAATTTAGTCAAAGTGAAGTGAAACAAACAAAAAGAAAAATGCCAGTGAATGTGAAAAAAAATAAAGTGCAGTTACATGTGAGGTTATACAACCTAAGAACTGTATGTTGTTGTTAGTGGAGGTGACTTGAATAATTAAGAACTTTACACGAAAATATTGCAAAAAAAAGAAGAACTCGATGTGAGAAAAAAAGTAAAATTTATTTTGCAGATACGAAAAAGTAAATTGTGTTTTGGTAATTAATTATCAAAAAATAATTGCACTAACAACAAAGGTTGTGTTTTAATAAAGAATGTGACTCTACTGTGAACTTGTAATTGTGGATGTTGGCAAATCACTTTTCACTTTCACAAAATCACTCTCGATCTTTATTGAATTGGCAATCGAGTATTGCTTTTATTGAATTTTTTGTAAATTGCCGCGTATATAAAAAAAGATGAATTTTAAATTGTGCAAAAGTGCTGTCAACCGCGTACCTTTGAGAAACTTTTTGGTTGTGTATGTGAAAGTTGCTTTCCCTGCTTTCTCCTGATCCAATTGAATCCATGAGGTTACTTATTTTTTGTGCTGGTGTGGTTGATTGCGGGAACTATATTTTGTGGTGATGACCTCGACTTCGAGTGTTTGATTGTGGATTGTATAAAAATTTGTACGTTTTAGGTCGAAGAAAAACCATGTAAACCCGTGAAGTATATATATATACCCCGTAGTTGTGCTCACGTTTTTTTAAAATGAAATTAGAAAACGAAATGAATTAGTTTTTTGAATTAAAATTTATTTATATATTTAAAAAAACACTTTAGTGATTTAGTTTGATTAGTGTTTCATATATTACAATATAGAAATTAAATATAAAATAATAATACCTTCAGAATTGCGATGTGGCCGCGGAACGTCTATATCCTTTGCTGGTTGAAATATCAAGAGGCAAGTGAAAATACGAGAAAGTTCCACTAACCCTCAAATCAGTTAGTTATTTCCGTTTTGAAGGGGAAATGCAACAATAAGAAGCACTACCAGGAAAAGTGCGGTATTTCGTATGAAGATGGTAGTGCATATGTGCATGTATGTGTTTTTTTTTTGTTGCCGAAGGGGGGAATCTTTCAAAGATACTGCTTCTTCCAAGTATGGAGCATGCACGATTCGTACTGCCGGTTAAAGGTACACCTCATTCGGGTCCACGCCCAGTCACTATTATCATACCACATTGGACTTTCGGAGCAATACGCCTACGTACTAAACCCTTACCTCCGTCTGTAGTTCACTGGTCCTACGGGACCGCCGCTAGACATTTCTTCGCAGGACCAGGTTTAGCCAGATTGGCTCTTCATGGACAATTTTCTGTTCTATCCTCCGTTATATCTTATGCTTTCGCTACTGCGTTGCCGTTCTTTTATTCTCAGTTCCTGGAGAGCTATTGCGGACCAAATTTTCACTTTATTCCACACGATTTCATTTTGTATCATGTGGTGCACAATGTTTTTTGGAGACACCCGTTCTTTGATAAGGCTCTCTATATCTGTTCTCTCTGCTTCATATTACGTGCAGGGAAAGAAGATGTGCTGCGCGTTTTCGCTACTGTTGCCACAAAAAGAACAATCTGTCCCGTCATCGTGACCGTACTTATGGAGGTATTCTCTGAAGCAACCGTGTCCGGTCAGAAGTTGCGTCATGTGGTAGTCCGTCTCGCCGTGTTTTCTCTCCACCCAGGCTTGTACGTTGCCGATTAGCTTGTACGCCCATCTACCCTTTTCTGCTATGTCCCAGCGCCTCATCTATACTTTTCAGCCTTTCTGCGTTCCGCTCTTCCGTTGTGAGTCGGGCCGCTATTATTCGCGCCGCTTTTTCACATGCTTTCTCGATGTGCGTCTTATAGTTTAGCCGCGTATCTATTATAATGCCTGGGTACTTCAGTGTTTGGTGGGTAGTTATGTTACAGCCGTCGATATTAAGTAGAGCAATTTCTATCTTTTCCTGCTTGTTATTAGTACTGCTTCAGTTTTTTGTCCTGCTAGTTGGAGCTTTCTTTCTGTGAGCCAATTTTTGATCATTAAAGCAGTGTTTTCACATAAGTTCTCTATTTGACTAAGTTCCTTTCCCACCACAATTACTGCAATGTCATCAGCGTACCCGATAATTTGAACCCCTTTTGGTAGCGGAAGTCGCTGTACTTCGTCGTAAAGTACGTTCCACAGCAGTGGGCCCAGTATCGAGCCTTGCGGTACCCCACCCGTCACCTTGTATTCTTTGGGTCCCTCGTCGGTGTCATAAAGTAACAGCCCATTTGACAGGTATTTGGAGATAACTCTTAATAGATAGCTCGGTGTTCTCTTGTATTCGAGGGCGCTCATTATCTGTGGCCAATAAGTAGAATTAAAAGCATTTTTAACGTCAAACGTGACTACCGCGCAGTATTCTTTTGTACCGTACATCCATCTCGTTCTTTCTACAACCTTACTTGTGACATTGGTCACTTTTTTGAGCGCATCAATGGTTGACCTGTGCTTACGGAATTCATATTGGTTTTCGGCGAGTCCTGGGGATTCTTGCTCTACGTGTTGCTCAAGTCGTACGCAAATTATTCGTTCCAATATCTTTCCAAGCGTGTCCAGCATGCAAAGAGGGCGGTATGACCTTGGATCTCCAGCTGGTTTATTGGGCTTCCGCAAAAGAACTAATCGCTGCTTCTTCCATATATCCGGAAAAACCCCTTCACGCAAACAGCGTGTAAAGAGGTCTGAGAAGACACTCGTTTTGTGCTTTATAGTAATTTTTAAGGCCTTGTTAGGAATTCCATCTAGCCCCGGTGCTTTGGTGTTTCCAAATCTTTCTACTGCTTGTATTAATTCCTCATCGATGATCACTGGTGCGTCTATTACCATGTCCATGTTTGCTTGTATAGGATGTTCTTCGTTCGCTTGTGTGGGGAAAAGGGTTTCCACAATGTTTTTCAGTAGTATGGGGCAGGTTGGTGCTTTCCCTTTACCTCCTTTGATTTTCTTCATTACAACTTTGTACGCATCGCCCCACGGATCCTCGTCGGCGTTTTCGCAGAGCTCTTTGAAGCAGGTGAGTTAGCTCTTTTTGATTGCTTTCTTGAGGTCGCGCTGTTTCCTGTTAAAACACTCGTGCAGGTTTGAGTACTCAGGCGATCTCCTTCTCCTCTGACATATTCGCCTGGCTTTGTTGCATTCGTTCCTTACGATGTCGATTTCTCCATTCCACCAGAAAGCAGGTTTTCTGTGAAAGCCCTGTTTATTCTGCACATAGCTAAAATGTACAAGAGGAAACACGACTGTTCAATTTAATCAAAAGTATTCAAGTGCTAATTTATTTCAGGTTAATTGATTTTGCAGGTCTCATCTGTCAGTGATAATACATTACATCAGTGATAATACATTACATCTTCCCCTTTCTATTTCTAAAATCTATTGATTGGCAACAATCAATTGGTTTTGGACGGCATTTGCTCCTGCGTGAGGGATCAGTGTCTACTGACTGATTGTCACCACTTAAAATTACATCTCCACTTTCAGTTATTTCTTTTTTTGTTACAATTATCATGCAGATCATGGCTTTTCGAATCATATTGTGAACTCACATTTTCTTTCAAATTAACAAATCTCTTAAAAATTTTCTTTTTTCGTATTTGATTTACATGAATATAACGAATATGATTATTTATTCTTATTAGATACCTTAAGTTAGATATCTTTTTTTAATAACAGCTGGTATCCATTTAACAAATTCTTTGAAATGATTCAAATAATACACTATCTCCCCAATTTTATAATCATACTTTACACTTTTCTTCTCATCAGCATTTGTATGAGTAGTATGATTATTATTTGAGTTCGAATTTTTAGTATTATATTTCTTAAACTTAATATTTTTTTCACTTTTTAATAAATCTAATACAGTTCTTGGCTTGTATGCGAACAACATTGCTGAAGGTGACTGACCGGTTACAGTTGTTGGTGTGTTACGGTAGTAAAGTAAGAACTTTTTTACTTTTTTATCCTTGGATAGTGAACTTTCTTTACTCAGACAATATTTTTTGAAAACTGTTTTGATTGTGCGAACACAGCGTTCCGCCAACCCGTTTGATTCCGGATGATACGGTGGACTCTTACATACTTTAATGCCATTATTTTTACAAAACTGAATGAACTTTCTACTTTGAAATGGTGGACCATTATCACTAACTATATTTTTGTGATAACCGAAATATTCAAAAACACTGACAAACTGATCTATTACGCGTGATGCTATAGTGGAACTCATAATTTTTATTTCACAGAATTTCGTAAATGAATCCACCATCAATATAAATTTCTTGCCCGCAAAATCAAAAAAGCCAATATGGACTCTCTCAAAAGGAAATTCAGATTTTTTCCAAAGTGTTTCGGTTTTGTGTTTATTCGGTGTTCTTGTTTGTTGGCAAATTTCACAGTCATTAACATAACTTTCGATATCTTTATCACAATTATTCCACCAAACATAAGATCTTGCTACCATTTTCATGCGAATAATTCCCATATGACTTTCATGAAGCGTCTTCAAAGTACGAGTTTGTAAACTTTTGGGAATAATTACTCTTGAAAAGTAAAACAGACAATTGTCTTCAATTGACAATCTAGCTCTATTGGAAAAATATTTTTTAAATTTGTCCTCAACTTGTACTGCCCATTTATTTTTTACGAAACCATAAATGTGCGACAAAATTGGATCAACCCTTGTTTCTTTAGCGATTTCCTTTAAATCTAAAGGTAGTTCATTGGAAACATTTAGAAAATTAATTGAGATATTTTTTACTTCCGTTTTTTCATTTACCAACGGCAAACGAGACAATGCATCTACATGAGACATTTGGTTTGCTCTCTTTTGTTTTTGATTTCGTACTGATACATAGACAATTAACCGACCAGCATTGTAAGCGCGCTGCTGCTACTGCATTATTTGACTTTTTTGGATTGAAAATTTCTTTAATGACTGAATTATCTGTAAAAATGATGAAGGGTTGTCCAAACATATACTTATGAAATTTTCTTATTGCAAAAATAATCACTAGCCCTTCGCGATGGACTTGTGAATAATTTTGCTCAGTTGGCGATAATGTGGATGAAGCAAACAAGACCGGTTTCTCTTTGCCATTTACAACATGGGAGAGAACTGCTCCTACACCATAGGAACTTGCGTCAGTTGATACAATTATAGGTTTCTTAGGGTCATACAGTTCCAATATGTTATCTTCAACAATAAATTGCTTACTTTTTTCGAATTCCGTTTGACATTCATCATTTCAGTTGAAGGGAACTTCTTTTTGTAACAATCGGTATAGAACGTTAAGTTCCGTGGACATATTTGGAACAAATTTTCTATAATGTTTTAAAAGACCCAGATACGATTGTAATTGTTGCAAATTAGTTGGTGCTGGTGCACTAACAATAGCTTTAACTCTCATTGGATTCGGTTTGACTCCGCTATCTGTTAGACAATGACCCAAATATTCAACAGATGTTTTAATTTTTTCAAATATATCATCATGTTCGATTGAGTTTAGTACATTTTGTTCAAACCTGTTCCGCCAACCAATAAACAATTGGTCCATCCATGGTCTACCCATCAATGGCTTGAACTTCTTACCGATGTCAACAACAGACATTTTTAAATTTACTACAACATCCCGATGAGCCACTTCAGCAATGAATGATCCACACTCCAATATTTTTTGACCTGAAAAAGTTATTAAATTGTTGTAAGACTTAACTAATTTAACATTTTCAAATTTCTCATCAAACTCATCTTTTGAAATGATAGAAGTGGACGCTCCACTATCGACTTCCATTTCAATGACAGTTTTGTTGACATTAACACTAACGCAGCAGGCTTCACTTGCACCTTGGATGTTGTTTATGACTTTGATCGATTCTGACGATGTGCAAAGTGAAGAAATGTGCCCTTTACGTTTGCACTTAAAACATTCCCAGTTGATTGCAGGACATTTATTTTCATCGTGCTTCCTTCCACACCGTTTACACTTGTTGAACTTTTCATCAGATGACTTTTTCGGTTTCGGTACCACTTTCTGATTTTTGTGCTTCCAATCATTCTTTTTTACGGATGAATGTTTGTCTCTTTTAACGTTAGTCTCATTTTTTAGACTGTTGACTGTATTTGAACGCATTTCTATTTGACCTTGTTTGGTTAACTCCAACTGTAGTGCAATTTCACATGCTTTGTCAAAATTTGAGGTTAGGTCATCTATTAATTTTTGTTGGATTCGCTCACTTTTCAGACCTCTTATTAGCTGATCTAATAATTCTTCATTTAGATGCTTTTGTTGTAAATATGCAACATCTTTAGCATGTTCCGTTGTAATAAAATCACCAAACTCACATTCTTGAGACAAAAATTTTAACCTCACAATGTAATCAGAAATTGTCTCACCTTCTTCTTGCATGGCGTTAAAAAATTTAATATTCGCTCAATATTTTCATTAATTCCGCATATGTTTTCTGACTTGGCAATAGAGGTGTTGTTAGTTTTTTGCATAGCTCATAGACTTCAGCTCCGCACATAGTAATGAACAGCGGCGCCTTCAATTCATCGGAGATTTTGTTGCAAATAAAAAATTGATCCATTCTGTCTTTGTATCCAGGAAAATCACCACCAGGTACGAATGGTTCTATAAGTCCAATAAAATTGTCGGTAATTTTGCTGCTATCACTTTTATCACTCGTGCCTGTAACACGTGTATTTGTGCTTGCGCTACTCGACAGCTGACTTGATTTTTCCGCTTTCACTTCAATTGTATTATTTTCTTCAACTGATCGTTTTTCTTTTTCAGCTGGTTTCATTGCATATTTTTTTGACGAAAATAATTATTTTCTTTGCACATGTAATTCTTTATCCTCGTCGCAATAAAATGTACAAGAGGAAACACGACTGTTCAATTTAATCAAAAGTATTCAAGTGCTAATTTATTTCATGTTAATTGATTTTGACAGTTCTCATCTGTCAGTGATAATACATTACATCAGTGATAATACATTACAATGGCGGCATCGCATGCTTTGCTGATATGTTCACCAATATCTCTGCTTGACGTGTGTGTAACACAATTTGTGTACAACGCGGAGCATTTAGGTTAGGGTGGTATGTTAAGAAGTGGGATTTAGCCCGAAGGTCTAAACAGTATCACTGTGTTATGACACTAAAGAAGCTGAACGCAAATAGCTGTAACAAACAAATGTGATCAAAAAAGAATGCTCAAACACAACAACTGTATAAGAACAAAAACAATTGAATTTTATATAAACAACTAATGACTCGGCAAAAAGAAATGAATATGAAAATTCACTTATACAAATTTATTTAATGTTTAAAAACCTAAAATATTTGTAACACTTAGCTTTAAAATACTCTGAAATATATTCAATAACACTGAATTTTGATGTATTTTATTTAATTAAACCAAAACCTAATGAAAATTAAAAACGTCAAAGAGCACATACATCACTTCACAGATTGACGTTTGCGTATGTTTATTACCAGATTCCGGCACAAAATAATACATCATGGCTATCTCCGGATCAACAATAGCGCAACCAAATCGATAATATTATGGTAAGCGGAATACATATATTTAGTGTTCAAGACATACAACCGAAAAGATTTCTACTTGACATCCTCTCGGGCTCTCTGAGAGCACCCTTCAGCATCTCGATATAATGAAACTGTGGAACGCCATCCCAAACTTCCTATGTACTGGCTTACCAGACGAGCTATTCAAATACGGCGACGAAGAACTGACAAGGTGGACTCCAGTTGTCTCTATGCCGCTATGCCTGAATTTAATATCACTGCAAAACTAATACGGCGTTGTAAACTGACCCTGGATAATACCAGAAGCGCAGTCAGAATTGGGAAGGACATCTTTGAGCCGTTCGATACCAAATAAGGTTTCAGACGGTGATTCTTTGTTGTGTGATTTCTTCAAGTGGATGCTGAAATAATACGGGCTGAAGAGAAAAATAGGCAGGGTACAGTTTTTTAGAGAAGTATAAAATTGCTGACGTTTGCCGATGATATTGATATCATTGGCTATAACAACTACACATTCAGTTCTACTTTCTCCAGGTTAGACAAAGAAGCGAATACGTCTGGTAGTTAACAAGGGCAGTCTTTGCATTAGCAACTCGGCTTCCATAACACTTTTGACAGTCACAGCTTCGATGTCTTAGGTAATTTCGTTTATATGGGAACCAGCAATAACAATCCTAACAATTTCAACCTTGAAATCCAACACAAAAGACACTCTTATCACCAGGTTCTACTTTGGATTGAGTAAGGAATTGAGAAGCAAATTTTTCGAGAAAAAAGTTTTACGGAAGATTTATGGTGTTTTGCGCTTGACTACGGCGAATACTGCAGACTCTACGATATATATGGCATCATTGACATTGTTCAGCGGATTAAGAGGCAACTGGCTAGGTCATGTGCTGATGGGTGGAAACAGCGTTGAAAGGATCAGGTGAAGAGCGAACAGGTTTCATTTATATTATTAGATAAATAAATTAATATGGCAAAAGCCTTTATAGAGAATGAGAATATCATTTTTTAATATCGACGAGCTAGAGATTGCAGAAGTCAAGTTAGCAGCAAAAGAAAATTGTTTAATTTATATTATTAGTTCATCCACAATGCCCGTAGAAATAGGACTAAGACTTTGATTTCGTCACCGGGCCACCCCAAATGACCGCTTGTAACAAAAATGACTATTCGATGTAATAATTCATGATTAAACTAAGCTAGCGTTGAAAACTTCATGCATGTCAGAAATATAGAAATTAAATATCGATGGGGTTGACATCGTTGTCTTTGGCATGCCGACCTGCCTGTGCCGATGTCAGGTGAAGCAATTTCTTTAACTTTTCAAGGGTGAGCATCGTATTGCTGAATAAGTCTTGGATACGTTTTCGAACCGCTGATTCTCGTGCTGCTGGTTTGGTGACGCGGCTGACGAATGAAGATCTACCACGATTAACTGGTATTAGAGTCGTTCCAGCATTTTCGGTCGGAAATGAAACGGTGAATCATGAGGAGGTGTGCTTTTCCACATCGGTGGCAGCTGTTAGCTTAACTGAATACACCTGAATTTGGTGAGGTTGCCACGCAGTTAATGCAGAATTTCAATTTTGCCTTTTATTCGTCATTGACAGGGACTAGAAGTGGGGTTGGAGTAAGGCAAGGAGCCGGACACCTCGTAAAGAGTGTCCGAGTGTTAACAATAATAGTTCAGTCTGATCCTGAGACATTGGGAAGAGTAGCCTTGAATTTAACAGAGCTTAAATCTTACTAGTAGTGTCGAAAATTCTTCGAAAGTAAATTTATGATTTCGTGCTACTTTCGTGGAGTGAAAGTTCCGCTTCTAAAGGCCAGCCATCTGTGGAGCATATAGTTGGAGAACTGCATATTTTTTGGCGATTTCAATTTCTGATTTGCTAAGAAATTGTTTTTTACAAACGTTTTTCCATTGTCAGACAAGATTTTATAAGGGATTCCACGGGGACCGACAAATCAAGCGAAAGCTGCTTTGAATGCGTCAACTCTGAGTACACCTCAACATGTACTGTTTTGGTTGAGAAACACACAAACACGTACGCTTACGATTTTGAAAGAGGTGTCTTCGGAGTTTGATGTTTTTACTAAAAACGGTCCAGAAAAGTCTTCTCCTCTTATGTGAAAAGGGAGTGTATAGGTAGATCGTTTAGGAGGGAGAACTGACATAATCTGTGATCGCATATTTTGTATGTCAATTGTGCAGCATTTACAGCAAAATATGAATTTTTTAATTTAGCTAATGATTCTTTTTTAAGATTTCTGGGTTAAACATCCGATCACGCGCATAATTAATGCACTAACCACTTTGGGATCCAGTGTTATTAAGGAAATTCTTTTATTAATTGGTTTTTGTGCCTCTAGTTAATCAATCTCGTGTATATAATGCAAACTTTGCGTATAATCTATAATCTTTAATTTGGCCTTATTTATTTCATCTTGACTTAAGGCGAGAGAATTGGAGTTTCAGTGTTCAGTGTTCAATCCTGTAAAGAGATAGAATATGTCATTTTTCTCGGGGTGACAAGTGTACAGCCCCTTTTTTGGCTTCAACTTTTGTAGCCACTCTAGGCCGTTCCGCCTTGAAGAAAACGTAACTAGATCCACCAGCACCAAGTTCAGCTGGGTTGTCTGCACTGGAAATATGTCGGCATAAAGTGTTACTCACCTTTGGAGGTTTAAAGAAATTCTGTTGGCGACGTATATTTTCCATGTTTGAAGTGGTCTTTCTCTTTCTATAGCCATTCCAACACAATGGATGAGTCATACCAAAGATACAGCTCATAACGGAGTAAATCTAGTAGATTTCACTAAGCTGTACACGTAAGTAGATGCGAACACAATATAATACGCACAAAAAGCATTCGAGAACCTATGGAATTGAACATTATTTGTTGGAGTGAATTGTATCCAACGAGGAATATCAATTTTGTAGATTTCGGGAAGATTTTCTCGTAAGGTGTTCCACTTGTGGAAAGCGGACCGTTTCACGCCGATAATATTTGCCGTTTTATGCTCGAACTAGCGACATGTAAGGGATCCTAGGTGTAGGAAAAGAAGAAAGTCTATATAAATTTCAAGATTTAAGAGCTTCTTTCTTATGACATGGCATTTATAGTGAACTGTATTATGTGCCCACCTGAAAGAATATCATCCATGTAGGTTTCGCATCGGAGGATGTTTGTAACGTGCGGCAATTGGTTTTTTTGGGCGGCTCATTTGCTCAATATCGCCATTGAAAACAAGCTTAAAGAGTCACCATCTAAGAATGGTGAGCATCAAATCATTTTTGACAGGGGAACCAATATTTAAAACATCATTAATTGAGTTGCCGGTGTTGGATATTCTAGAGACGTTGAATACCAGCTTAACTCTTGTAGTTTTTCTGTCTAGTTTGATTACAGTATATTGGGTAATTAAACGGAGTAACATATGAAGCCTTTCATGACTTCTAAAGATGAGATCAGCTGCATGTGTAAAGTATATATTGTTTTATCTCTTCTAATTTTTTATGAAACTAATGGTTGACTGCAAGGCTTACAAATTTAGGAACATTCCAATTTTTAGACTTTCATTATAGTTTGTGTTAAGCTTTTACGTGATTGTGTGCATCTTGATTTGGTTTTTTTTCCGACGACGAACCCACGCCCAACCGAGTGAGAGACACGCATAATGGATAAACGTAAAATCCAACAGACCGGAGACCGAAAACCAGGTACAGTCCGGACTGACCTGAAATCGAGACCGATCGCGAAGGTCGCGGCTACACTTGCCTCTTACAATGAGCAGCTACATATTTGCTCATCAGCTGCTATAAAGTAATTTGCGATTAAGAAACGTTGCGAATAAAGAAATTATTTATAAGTTTAAAACCCTCAGTAAATATTTATTTATACAAAGAAGTGAGTCAGAAGAATCAAAGCTGGCGAGTGAGGTGTAGAGTAATTTTGTAATATGTGGGTCGTTCAACTCCTTAGCCCACCACTTAATGAAAGTTAGGATTCCTTTAGCCTTATTAGCACAGGAATTTATATGATTTCTAATCTAGCTAAGGGTCCATTGTGACACCCAAATCAATGAAGTCAGTAACTTCAGTAAAGGATTGCAAAGATTTTCTAAAGTAGGACATATATTTACACTTGTTTAAATTTAACGACATACAGTTCACATCACACCACTTTACCAAATTATTTAGGTCACGTTGCAAGAGTTCTCTATCTTCTATAGAACGAACTGATTTAAAGAGCTTGACATCACCTGCGTACATAAGTGCTTTAGAATGACGAGTTACATTTGGCAGATCATTGATAAATAAGAGGAATAATAAAGGACCGAAATGACTGCCTAACGGTACACCAGATGTTACTGATGTTTCACGTGAAGTACTAGAGCTAAAAATTACGCTTTGCTTTCTACCTGTCAAATATGATGAAATCCATTTTAGTAAGGATGGTGGAAACCCAAACATATCGAGTTTATAGTGAATTATTGAGTGTGAGACCTTGTCAAATGCTTTGCTGAAATCAGTATATATAAATGGGCTTGATAACCATTTTTAAAATCATTACTGACATGGGTAGTGAATTCCAGTAGATTCGATGAGATGGACATATTTTTTTGATATCAATAATTAATGACACTGAGTGAGCTAGTTGGTCAATTATAATAGCTTCAAAGATTGTGGGAATAAAACATAATTTTGCAATGCCCCGGTAGTTTATGATACAAGATCTAATACCAGATTTATGTAAAGGTAAAATATATGGCTTTTTCCATAACGAGGGAAATATATTTTGCTTGATTCGAATATGTTCGTTAAGGGATATAGATAAGATATAGGTAATCGGCACAGAACTTGAGTACACTAAATAGGATATTATCTAGACCGCATGTAAATGAGCTTCTTAGAGCGTTAAGGTGGTGGTAAACATATCAGCGGTAATACAAGGAACTCTTACGCAACCGAAGGAGGGTAATTTTCAAGGGTAAGAAACAGATTGTGTGGTTGAAAGTGTACTCGGCGCATAATTAGATTCGAAGAAATTGTGAACATATCTGCGATTCTATAACAATCACTAGAAATTCCATCATGCATTTTCGTAGATGATGGAAATCCATAAGTCTTTCGTATGGAATTAACAAAACTATAGAATGGTCACGGGTTTCCGGTAATGTTATTACGAATTCTTGTCATATACTTTTTGTAGCACGAGTTATTTAAAATTTTATACTTCTGTCTATTTATATAATAAGCACAATAGTCAGAAACTTTACTGGACTTTTTGTACAGCTTGAATAGTCTAGTCTTTGGGTTTTCAAGTACTTCAATTCCGCATTGAACCATGAGGCGTATGTGGTACGAGCTGGCTTATTTGCTTTGGGTACACACTGTCTACAGGGTGAATGTAAAACACTTGTGAAGTGAGAAACACTTTCTTCTATATTACCGTTGTACATTGTCCAGGAAACCACAGATAACGCATTTCCAAGATTAATATTATTTGTTTTTTTTTTTTAGATAAAAAACGAGTATTTTGTGGTTTTGAAACATTTATAGGACATGTTAAATTAGAAGGATATACCAAAGATAAATCAAGGGAGGGATGATAAGCATCTTCAGGCAGAACGATAGAATCACGGCGATTTAGAGAAAATAACAAGATGTCATGCAAAAATATTAAATCCAACGTCTTCATTTAGGGAATCAAGAACATTATCTCGCGTTGAGCTAGGTTCAAGTAAATTATCATTGATATTCCATGATATGCTGGATAAATTGATGCAAGATCAGTTTTAACACCAATAAGTACTCCACGACCAATTTTATTTAAACGGTCATCTCTAGCGATTTCAAAAGTACTACCTAAGATTTTAGAGTTAAATGAATTCGGCTTCAGAGAAGATCAGGATTTTATATTCGCAATTTGAACTGCGCAGGTATACGTCTTTGAGCTTAGTGTTCAAACCTCTTATATTTTGGTAGTATAAGGGTATATTGCAGTTATCATTCATTAATAGTTTTTGGCTCTGAGGAAGCAGGTAGGCGTGCCACATTGTCACGAGAAGAACGCTACTTTATCTCAAATTCACGCACAAATGGATCATTTGGCCAAAATGAAGAATTTGAAACTGTATCGAAGCTATAGGTCGATACATGAATTAAATGAAGATATGCTCCTCTCAAAGGAAAAATTTAACTTCCTAATATCTAAACTAGTAATTAATTTTTTAATTAATTTTTAATATATGTGAACGCAAATCATCCGCATCTTTCTTTCTAGTATCTTTCGCGAATCGAGATAAAAAAAGGGATCTCCTTTTCGGAGCCACAACTAGTTGATGATGATGGTGCAGAAGGAGGGGTAAATGACGTTATAATAGTAGGTGGGAGTGAAGCAGATGCAGGTATGCTAAGTGTGTGCTCATTAGTATCTCCCAGTGTTCTGAAGCCGCCCTAGTGCGACACCCTTGTGAAGTTGAGGGTTGGGGGGTTTTCAGGACAAGGTGAATTGAATGCCATCAGGTCCTTATTAACAATTGGACCAGGTAATGAGAGAATTTCAGAGCAGTGAGGAGTGTTGGCGGCAATAGCTATTGAGCCTAAAACTAGATTTTCTTTAGTATGTTTTTGTTTTTTTTTGAGCCCGGCTTCTGTTTTGGAGAGGTAGGAGAAGAAATACATTTAAATGGCTAAAATGCGTCTTCATATATATTCATTAAAAGTTTTTAAATTCTTACCGAACTCAAGGAAGTC
Source organism: Neoceratitis asiatica (assembly GCA_030068015.2). NCBI lineage: Eukaryota > Metazoa > Arthropoda > Insecta > Diptera > Tephritidae > Neoceratitis > Neoceratitis asiatica. The sequence continues at coordinate 10,233,300 of CM061529.1, forward strand.
ACACCTTGTGGCTTTGAAAAGTTGAATATGTCTCAACATTTCTACATTTTTAGCAAGACCAGCTAAGACCTTTGCCGTCATTGGTAGGGTCGAGAACAAGCCGGCACATTTAGCATGGGCTAACCATCACATAACCAACATGCAATATGACGTTCAGTGTCGCTTCTCAAATTACACTTCTCAAAAGAACACGTCATTTTCTTTGAATGAAAGATATAAAATAATTAAAAGGAAATTACTAAAAAGTTAGAAATGCACCTGAAAAAAAAAAAAAGCTGATTATTGTTAAGCGAAAGAATTAGAGAGAGAAAGTAATAAAATGCATAAGCAAACAAAAAAATCAAACTAAACTGTAACACTCTCTCTTGTAAATAAATATATATGCAAGTATATAACAAAAACAAATATGAATACTTAGCAAATAGCAAATATTCACAGGTACTCAAAATTGTTTCAATAAAACGTTTAGCTACATCGGAGTACTAAGGTTTACAGTAATATCTTAAGTTAAACAGATTAAAATTAATGGCTTTAAACTGCAAAAATAATATAATATTAGCAAAGGAAAATTTTAGGCAACCGCACAGCACCAACGTTCGAACGATCTCGTAGCTTCAGTCATTGTGTTCTCTTATAACCCTTGAAAATTAAGAAATATTCAATGATAAACCACCTCTTAAAGGCATAAAAAACGATGTTATGCACACATTGGTGGAAATAATTTACACACATAAACTATTGGATTTTGACAATTAAATTTATTTGCAGAAACGTATGAAAATTATTATCGGTCTGTCCATACCCACCTATCATCCTTGGTTCTGAATGTGAATCTCCGAACCCCATTTATCTTCAAACAACCCTCAAATGATTTCAAACCATTTTGCTAGTTTAATAATTCATTTCACAGGATTTATTCAGGTAAATGTTTCTAACAAAATTGAGCTTAAATTGTCTAAAAACATAGTTTAGGTAATATTTTAATAAAAAGAAAACTTTGATTTTAATTTAAAAGTAGAAGTAACCAATGCAAATCATATATAAATTCTAACAAAGAAAAAAAATACTCTAGTAAGAACCCTAATCCAAACACGTGATATGTTTTGCATATTCCACTGCCCCCGTTTTATATATTCTATTTAGTGCAAGAATTAAGTAAAAAGAACGGGTGATCCATTTCGAGGGTACTTACTTTTTTAAACAAAAAAAAAAAACAGAAAATTCAAATTTAATGGGTAATATATATTCGAAAGAACATTCTTTGGCATTTATTTTTTGAAGATTATCTCTTTCAAATATTAGCCGCGACTACATCTACGCCATCCGGTGGGTCCAATTTTCGATGACTCGTTCGAGCATTTCGATTGGTAACTGGCGAATGGCACGCGTGATGTTTTGCTCCAAGGACTGAATCGAAGTGGGATTGTCTGAATTTAGACTTCACATATACCCATAGGAAAAAGTCTAACGGTGTGATATCACACGATCTTGGTGGACAGTCGACCGGCCCAAATCGTGAAATTATCTGCTCACCGAAGTGTTTTTCCCCAATATTCCTTATCCACATTCTAATTATCTTTAGTAATTCTTATCTTTTTAATCTTTTAATCTTTTTTAACGTTACCTTCGCTTTTTATGTATATCATCACTACATATGTTTGTTAATGATAACTTTTTTCTTGTATCGTTTTATTAAGAAGTGATTTTTTTATGAATTACTTAAAGGTTAGAATATGAAACTTATTCAGTTTAAATTAGTTTTAGCTACGCATTATAAATATTTAGTTTAAGGACTTTTAAATAACCCCACAAGAAGTAGTCTAATGGTGTTAAATCACAACTTCTTGGAGGCTATTCAATGTCACAATTCCTTAAAATAATCGAATCTCCAAACCTTTCTCGCAATAATTCGGCTGTTGCACATGCTGTGTGACATGTAGCTCCGTCTTGTTGGAACCAGATATTGTTAAGATCATCGATCTATACAGCTCTGTATTGACAGTAACGGTGCTACCAGCTTCATTTCGAAAGAAGTAAGGACCGATGATTCCACCAAACCAAAAACCACACCAAACTGTCAATTTAGGTGAATGTAATGGTTGTTCATGAATTATTTGTGGATTTTCTTCGCTCCAGAATAGACAGTTTTATTTATTTCCCGCACCACTCAGATGAAAGCCTCATCGGAGATGATTTTCTTAAAAAAATTGGGTTCATCGAATTCGTTCCTGCAAAAGAAGTCATGGATGCCATTTGAATGATGTGATATTCAGAACTTAATTGTATCGATTGTACTTCTCATTAAATAAAAAACATTTGAATTTCCTAACGGAATCTTTGTAACCTTAAACTTGAATTTTGCCAATTTTGAAAACATGTATATAAGTAAGGTTATTATGCTTTAAACTTTAAGAGTAAATTAAGTCACCACAAGGCATCAACTCACCAGGCGCCTGCTTATACAGCTCGAGTACATATGTAAATGTTAAAAATTTATCTTCTTTTTTTTACTTGCCCTTATTTTCATTTCTTTATTATAATATTTACGTTAAGCATACTCCAACTTTATATATTTAATTTGAGATTAATTGATATGTGCAATGGGGTGGGTCTGAGGAAAAATGTAATAAGTTTATAATAAGCTAACTAAGCAAAATATATTTTAGTTTGCATAGAATGGATAGTGTGTACAGAAATAATAATTTAGTCAATGAATGAGTTGTTAATCATTGAAAAAGAACGCTAAGCCTTTTTTTGTTGTTGTGAGATGATTTAGACTTTCGTTTGGTTTTGGAGATGCTAGATAAAATTATTTCTCATATGGCTGGGTAGGGGAGAGAAGAGAAGCGGATTTATGTATTCCGTCCGTCAGCTTTTTTTCTTCTTATTTGGTTTTAGGGTATGAAGTTTTAATTTTTTTTTTTTTTGATTCCGTTAGAATACAATATGTGCATGAAATCTTTTGTAATAATGTTCGGCGTACATATATGGCAAGCAAGAACCACCCAAATCTGGCGATTTTACGTGGCTACCCTCGAAAGAGGTGACTTGAATTCCGGGGACCTGTACCTTCTTGTGTTCTTTTGAATACTTATATCCTACTCCTGACCAGCCTAAACCCTTGTTCACATTGTATATTTTCTGATTTCGATCTATGGGTTATGGGTTTGCTGTTGTAGTTTTAGTTTTTTTAACAAATTAAATTTTTTTTCAGATTTTTTTTAGAATTCCATATACTTTTGACTGCTAATCCTTTCCTTCTCTTTCTTACTGAACATCCTTCTTTCGCTTATATTTTTTATTTTGAAATTTTTTCTTTTTAATGTGAACCTAAAATGTTGTGTTATTTCTTCCCCACATTTTAATTTTCAACAAAATCTTCTCACATTTAAATAACTGTTTTCTTTTTAGGAATTTTCAATCTAGCTTTTTTTCTCGTTCAAATTTTTGATTTATATTCACTATCTCAACTCCTTTTGTTCTTTCATATGATTTAGATCCCTCTTATTTCAGCTTTATTTCACTAATTTTCACTTTCACTACTTCGCACTACCTGTTTTGTTTTCCAAGGACTTTGTAACTTATATTTTCAAAATTTTCCTTTCATGTGATTACCTTTTGGTGATTTGTTAAATTATCTTTACTTAAGTTTGTCTAGTTTTAATTATAATTTAACGTTATGTTTTTCACCTATGTTCACTGGTTTTAATAATGTTTTCATCGATTGCGGCTGTGGACTCAGTAAAGTTTGATTCCTTTTGTTGTTTTGATCTTCCGACAAGGTGGTAAGTTGTTTTAAAATGGAACGATTTTCCGTCATTCCTTGTCAATTTTGGTTTTTCGACAAACCGGTTTCGGCGTTCGATTGATGTCACATAACATATAAATTTAAAAAAATCTCTATTTTTATAATTTTAAAGAAATCTCTCATAGATACTCTAAAAATTTTATATAAGCTGTGCGTATTTCTATATGTGCTTAAAATGTATATGAACTGTTAAGCGCAAAGTTTTATATGCAACTATGAAATAGTATCAGATAAAATTAGTACATACAAGTTTTTTGTTACATAGTTTTCAATGAAATTTTTAAAACTGACGTATTGTTTTGTAAACAATAATTTCGTTTACTTTAATACATATATATGACATAAAAACAGTACAAGTACGAAAACAGCTATGTCTAAAGAATAATAACACAAAATAAAAAAGCAAAAATCAAAATAAGAAAATCTTACACAAAGAACAATGTGAAAGCTTGTAAAACCAATAAAGTTAATAAGTAAATATGTATATATATATATATATATATATACAATGTCTACAAACTAAGTGTAAAGATTACACAAATGCAGAGAAATTAAAAATTATTGTATTGATGTGCGTAAGTGCACATAGAAAGTAATTGAGGCGAAGCGAGGTGAAGCGAAATGTTGCCGTACATTACACTTTCTAAGCTTCGTAAAATCTTTAACGCAATATATATAATATATTTTACAAAGTTATTACACAACAAAAATATCGTGTAATTATTCGGCTTTCATTTTACACACCCTCAGTTTACTTTGGTATGAGTAGAGTTTCATCTGTCAAGCAAGACGAAGCAGGTTTTATGCAAATCAGTCTTAATTTGTGCAAAAAGGTACCAAAGGAACAAATTTCAAGTAAATCGAAGAATAAATAAAAAAAAAAATTTTTTTTTGGTAAAATTGATCCCGGAAAAGAATATTTCTTCTTAGTAGCTATGAACAATTTAAAAATAAATTTCAACGAAATCGGCCCAGTCATTTTTAATTGATTAGTTATTAATACTTAAATGAATTTTATTTTTCTGACAGGTGACAACTCTTTCAATAGTATCCGAATTTCACCGGAACTTTTAACCTGTACAGCTTCCAAAGTAGGAAAACTTAGCGCCTAGCGCCTAGTATAATAGAGTGAAATAAAACATGTGGTTGTGATTGCGACTTGTTAAAGGTGATATGTGCACCTGGCTCTGTCAAAACTATGATATTTTTGTGCGTTATAGTTTTTAGTGAGTTGCACCAAATAAAAACAATATTGTTTTAGGTATATTCTCATATTGCAAATGCTTCGTTTTCTTATGAGATCGTATGTATGTGAGTATAAGTACCTGAAATGCGGAATTGTTAACTAATTAAAAAATGCAACTAAGTTTTTATGAAATTTGTTTTATTAATGTAACATTACTGTCATATACATAATTTAATAAAGTTTATATATATTTATGAAAATGAAATCAACAAAATATATATAACTATATATTGTATAGTTTTATTAAACAAAAACATGTTATATAACATACATATTTATACAGCATAATGTACTTAATTACAAGTTAAGTTAAGTAAATTATACTGTAACGGTTATCCCAAATACGAAGGACAGACAAAAGGAGTAGCAGTGTGACGAGATTTCCAAATAAAAAGGAGAGACAAAAGAAGTGGCAGAATGATGTAAATTACCCGTACCAAGGGCAAACAAACTTAAGAAGCGGCAGTATGATGCAAATTAACCCATACCAAGGACAAACAAAGGGGTCGACAGTGTAAAGGAAATTCCCCGTCGTTAAGGATGAACGGAGCGGCTGCAGCTACCGCAGGCAAACAAACAATCAGTCTATTCTTGAGCGCTTGAACAGAATGTTTGGGTCATCTTCAGGTATAAAAAGATCGGCAGCCGCTATCACAAGAAGAGACGAATAGAAACCGCAGTGGAGTGCTGTGAGCTGTGTGTGTCAGAAACGTATAAGCTGTGTCAAGCAGAGAATAATTGTGTGTCATAAAGAATTGTAAAATAAGCCATTGGGTATAGCAAAGAATTGTAATTATTGAAAACGAGCCCGACAAGCAATCCTACTTATATACATTTTCTCAGACAATTAATGCCTGAATGTATACAGGATTGCAAAAACTCGCTAACTCAACATTAAGTAAAAATAGCGGCTAAATATTAGCGCACTTAATAGTTGTTGGTTAGTAAAAAAGTGAATAATACAACAACAGATTACATGGCAGACGTTGACTTCCTGGGAAAAGAAGTCTGATGAGGGATGTGGTGATCTCCGAAACAGCTGTCCCTTCTACCAATGTTTCTTTGCTCTATAACAAAATATTCAATTAAAAAAAATTCGAACAAAAAATAGGCTTTGAATAAAGCTCATTTACTTATAACCACAAATAATTAATTAAATTATCACAAATAAAATTATGGTAAATAACTTTGTAATATTTTTCATATTCAACTAAATTTAAGGGGGGGAAATATTGCGCATAATTGATGTGAAATCCTTTAAGCAAGTTTTACTAAACTATTTAAAGAAAATATTCATAATTCGTATGCAAATACATGATGTTGTTAATCTTTTAATAAAAATTTTCGCCTGCGATTTACCACATCTGGCTGTTTCACAACACCCTGGGTTTGGGAACCGATAAAATAAACCGACAAAGAAGGAAGCAAAATTGAAAAAGAGTTAGGTTACTTTATAGCCTGTAAAATGCTCTAACTACTCGGCACTCGACTATCGCTGTGACGACATACTTCGCAACAACATACGAATAGTGTGATGGTGAAAATTATTAGTATTGCCATTACTGGTGAACTGTTATACAAATAAACAACTGGTATGATTTCATCTTTTAAATGCCAGTATTAAAATAGTATTTTTACTACCATTTGACTGCAGGGTGCATACATTTTTAACATATATATATATATATATATATATATATATATCCTCTTTTATATATCTATATATGTAGATGTAGATACAATGTTTACTGAGTAAAACTTGATGTTGATATCTTTAGACTGCTTGTTCGATGTTTTCTTCGATAACAACCTCTTTTGGGCGTCCACTGCGTTCACCGTCTTCGGTGTACATTTCACCGCGTCTAAACTTAACATACCAGTCCTTAATGGTTGATTTTCTTGGGGCAGTGTCCGGAAACTCGTCATCAAGCCCAGTTTTGCCTTAAATGGTATTTTCCCCCTTCAAAAAGCAATATTTTATCAACACGCGAAATTCCTTTTTATCCATTTTTTCAAAATAACAAAAGTTTCTTCCCTCCAAATGCTATAATTTATAAACTAATAATCCGACAGCTGTTAAATTTATGCACGTATATTTTGAAGGTTAGGGTTAACTATAAATTTATATGGATTTAGTTCTAGTAAAGCCATCTATTTTTCAGTCTGGGGACTTTCCAATTGTCCTGTTATGTAATAATTTGTTCAAGGCACTGTGTTTTCAGAAAACGCTGTTGTTATTACGCGATGTCATAAATTGAAATCAAATCTAGGAAAATTTTTCATAAACGTCAACTGAATATCATTAAATTTAAAAGCATTTCTCTTCAGTTCCAAAAAATCGACAGAAGAATATATACAAATTCGGTGTTTAATTTTTAGCTATTTATTATATGCTTTAAAATAGCATATATCTCAAGCTTTCTTAGTCAAGAAATTTACGTTTTTAATTCATTTGTAATAATGTAAATGTTATGTAAATATGAAGTGTTCACTAATATATTATCATTATTTTTTCATCAGCACGCTAATTGTGTAAATATGGATATATCCGCCTATAACCAATTAAGTACTCTCATATGGGCACGCGGTAAGCGGCCATTGCGCAATTTATCGCCCATAGACAAAGTTCGAGCCATTCAACGTATTCATAATGGTGAGACAAAAGCGTCTGTATCGCGCGATATTGAAGTACCGGAATCAACGCTAAGAGGTTGGTGTAAAAATGAAAAAAAGTTGCGATTTATGTGCCATCAAATTATTGAAGCAAATGCGATCGAATTATTACCGAATTTACCGTATGAAAAATTTCATCCAGCGGTGAAAAAAAGGAAAATAGACATAAATAATCCGTATGCTATGACCACTAAGTTCATGACAGAAATATCCAATATTGATAAAATTAATATCTCGAATTTACCTATAAATGATAACATTAAATGTGATAACACATTGTTCGAAGATGCCATACGTAAGTTTGTAAAGGGTAATATCTTGTCAACCTCAGAAGAAATGAAAAAACATATTTTAGCAAGAGAAAAGCAAAAAATTCTTCCAACGTGTTCACTGCCATGCATAAACACTTCAACGAAATATAAGGAAAAAATTTTTAATCAACACACGTTAGACATTTCTGGCCCAATGTCAATATCAGATGTAAATCCCTTCTTCCCTAGAGTGTCCGAAACTTTTAAGCAAGAAGTTTCTCGATCTGGAAGCCATCTTATAAATCACAGATTTAATAGCGAAGAAAATTGTTTTTTCCGCTATACTCCAAATTATTTTACCAAGGAAATCACTTATTCCGCTGAAATAAGAGACTACAGTCTACCAATGAGAGGAAGAAAAAATGTTTGCATCAATAGCAACGAAATCGACACTAAATACAATAGTAATAACGAAGAGGAGTCCAAATTTCTCCAATGGAAAAGCATCCTTAATGCACCTTTAACTCACATAGCTTTAGTCTCAGCTGATACAACGCTTCAATCATCGAGTTTACAAGGCCTCAAAAACGAAATATCGGAAATGTACGCTTCGGCGAAGGAATCCAAAGAATGTCAAAAATATATTTTTAATGATGTGCCCGAAGATCTATCTTTCAGCTCAACAAATTCCAAAATATTAACGCTTGTCAATAATCGAACACAAAACCCTGTTGAAAGGAACTCATCCAGATCTGATACTATTACTTAAATTTACTACTTAAAAGGTTATTGTCACATTGTAGTTTATATTATACAAGTTTCAAAATTATTTTTCGACATATTTTTTATAACTTGAAACAATATGTTACCTAGATTCTTTCAAAATGAGATGATGATGTGTCATAATCTGCACCAACTCTATGTTGGTAATTGCCTTCCGTAAAAAATCGCAAATTTGCTACTATTCGATTAGGTGGAGATAAACATGTCAAAGTACTTGATTGAATTTCGAAAAAAATATCCACGACATCACGAAGCATCTGTATTAAGTTTGAAGTTTTTTTTTTTTTTTGAATCTAAATAACCGAATTTATTATATAACTGATTACAAATTAAAAGCCCAATTTCTTAAAATTAATAACTCATCTGAAATGGATGACACTTGTCTCTCAATCCTTATGAAATATGGCCGCGGCTTTTGATTCCATTTGACGTTAAAAATACTATTTTTTATAATTATTTGAATTATCCAAAAATAGCTTGCAATTGTTTGCTTTAAGCAAACAATCTAAATCAGTAAATTTATTATATAAAATTTTACCAATTACAAGACACATTTTTTTTTTTTTGAAATTCATCACTCATGTGAAATGGTTTACACTTGTCTCGCATCCTCATGAAAACTCGCGGCGGGTATTAATTCTATTTAACGTTAAAATTTTTATTAATTAATTTTATTTTTATTAAATGAATTACTCAAAAATAGTTTGAACTTGTCTGGTTTGTTTTATTTCAATTTCACACATTCACATGGAAACAGCTGACAGAATACCTAAAACTACGTTGATGGAGCGGAGGGAACGTAATCGAATTGCAGAATAGCCTTGAATATAATTTTTTACCGCAAAATATAAAAAGGCTATAAAATTCTAAGCTGAATTGTAGAAGATTGGTATTGGTGAAGATGAATTCGAGCATAATTGAGTCTAATCATTGAACCCGTTTCGATAGAAAAAATTGTCGTTGGAATTAAACTAACTTACCGACTCGATAAAATACTTTCCGCAGCTAATACTATTATACTATAATATATACTATGTACTGTTACGTTTTAGCTAAGTTAACCTCGATGATTTGTCAAATCCTTCGAGTCTAGATTGTTAAATAAAAGTCGCCAACTATGTTTGCAGTTTCTTGATTATAAAGAATTTACTCAACGCTTTTTTAATACTCAATAACTAACAATTCAGTTCACTATTTACAATCACTTAAATTACAACTTTCCAATGTACTATGTCCTCCGCCCGTGCTCTTCCAGAGTCCGGCTGAATCGTTATTTCATGCCATCTGATTGGGGATACAGAGTTGTCGTGCGGGTTTTTCTAATACCCAGTATCAGGCACATCTCCAGGAACACCGCCGATTCAAAGTTTCTTCCTTGGTCTGAACACAATTCTATAAGCGCACCGTATCTGGTAAACCAATTTTAAGTGAATGCATCCGCAACTGTTTTAGCTACCTGGTTTGAAATTGGGGAGACCTCAGACCATTTAATAGTCCATAACCACAAGAACGTATTTATTTCCTTGTCTGCTCATAGAAATGGTCTTGGCCGTCTATTCATCTCCAATCTGTGCATTCAAAGTTTCAAGTCCGGATCTTCCTGCTGACATTTCCTTAAGCGGCTTGCCTCCCTCTATGTTGAAGTCATAACTTTGCAGTCTTTTGGACTGTAGTAGCCACTTCAGCGCTGCATGATCCGTTCTCACTCGGAAATGTTGATCATACAGATATTTGTGGAAGTGTTTAATGCAATCCACCAGCGCTAATAGTTCTCTCCGAGTTACGCAATAGTTCCGCTCTGGTTTCCCAATAGACCTGATATAGTAGGCAACAATCTTCTCCTGCCCATCAATCACTTGCGCCAGTACACCTCCTATGCCATAGCCACTAGCATCTGTATCCAGAATAAATGTTGCACCTGGAACCGGGTACGCAAGCTTAGGCGCAGTGCATAACCGTTCTTTCAAAGCTTGGAAAGCGTCTTCTTGTTCAGTTTTCCACTCGAAAGATCTATTTTTCCTAGTTAGCTCATGGAGACTATGAGCTACGCTGGCGAAATTCGGAACAAATCGGCGATAGTAAGTACACAGCCCAAGAAAACTTCTTAATTCATGCAAATTTCTTGGTCTTGGTCAATCCTTCACTGCTTCTATTTTTTCCTTCGCAGTACAAATGCCCTTCGTTGTTACTTGATGACCTAAGTAATTCACCTCCTTCTTGAATAAGAGCACTTCTTAGGACTTAGTTTAAGACCAGCGCCAGCTATCCTCTGGAAAACTGAATGATGTCGTCCAGATACACCAAACAAGTCTTCCAATGTAGTCCTTTGAGCACATGGTCCATTAGTCTTTCAAGCGTGGCAGGAGCGTTGCATAATCCAAATGACATTACCGTGAATTGCCATAGACCGTTGCCGACACTAAAGGCTATCTTCTCACTTCCACTTGCCAAAAGCCGCTCTTAAGGTCGAGTGTTAAGAACCATTAATTATTTGACCAACAGCGTCAAGTTTGGGTGCTGGAACACTTCGAGGGGCTTGGTATAGCGTCACCAGTATCAATGCAGTGCTTCACTACGTTGGTCCTGCCTGGTTTGTTGCCATCCTTGTCGAATATGTTGGAGTATGTGGTGATAAGTTGACTGGCCTTGTGCTTCTACTTGTCTTCCAACCCTTGCGTCCATGCATTTATATCTTCCTTCATGGCCTTCCTGCCAATGGAGTCGATTCCAGATGAATCATTGATCTGATGTTGGCTTCTACCTCTTGACATTGCCCTAATACAGTTCCTCTAGGAATTTATCTGGTGATCTGAAGTCATTTAATACTCTCACTTGGGTGCGTCCATTATTTTGCGTCTTAGCCAGGGTTTTACCAATAAGTATTTCCGCACAATTTTTCTCCCACCACTTGGGTGTCCCAGATAATGGTCTCAATTCTTTAGCGATCAGGACAGTTCGAATCATGAAACGTGATTTGCACATATCCACTGTTAATATTCGCTCTCGTCCATCCACATATCCAACAATAGTAATTGCAGGATCCAACGCCCCTTTAGGCTGGCTCGTTTCAGTTTAACGACTGAGAAGTTGATGGTTCATTTTCCTCATCCTTTCGTTTTCGCTGTCCTTCCTGTCTGTTGGAACCCGTCTCGCGCTCGCGTGCGAGGTGATCGGGTTTTCCACATTTAAAATATTTTCCAGCTTGATTCTTTATGTTGATACCAAAACGATTCAATCCTTCGATCGACTTCAGAGTTTTCAATACTTCGTTCATAAAATCTGGTTTTCTGCCTCCACTCTATAGACTTTGTATGATGGTCTGCTTATGAGAGCCGCCGTTTTACGTGTTTGACCATACGCAACAGTTTCGGCGGATGTTAATTTTAGATTCGTATGTGTCTCTCGCTTGGTGTAAATGTCTTTTATTCCGCTGATGAATCTCTGCATTTTTACCCTTTCGAGATTCTCAGCCGATGCGTTCCCAGTGGTTAAATGAGCCATCTCTCAATTTCTGAAGCATATTCCTGCAGAGATTCTAGTAAATTTTCTTCTGAGTTCGCTACCATTGCGTCTTTCTACGGCTCGTATTAATGCGTAGTAATCATAGTAATCATCTCTCTTATATTCAGGAATAATTTGCAAAATTTCCGCTGCAGGTCTTTCCAACTTAACGAATATTGCAGCAGATTTTTCTTCTCTCTTCCAGGTATTTGATGTAGCCGTCTTTTCAAATTGGAGCTTGAAGATTTGGAAAGGAATTTTGCCGTCAAAGGATGGTGGTTTTACCCTGGGAGCATTCACTGAAGCGGTCGGGCGATTTAAATATAGATCTCGGATACGACCTTCCAATACGTTGGCCTTGGTCCTCTATTTTGTCTCGCCGCTCCTCGATTTTACCCTGTATTTCCTTAAGTTCTGCATTGTCTCTCACTATATTTTGCTGTATTTGTGCGATTGTCCCTTCTAAGGATGATATTTGTTCCCTCTGTACAATCCACTTTTTGCGAAATTCTGAAATGTCTGCCAACTTTTGTGAGTTACGGGCATCCATTTATGACATGTTGGCATTGATTTGTGAAATTGCAGGCAACAACATGTTCATGTCCATATACGTAGATGAACCAGGAGCCGTTCTTAAATCTTACTTGATGCCTGATCCAACTTCTTCGCAGAATCAACAGCCTCTTTCTTCTCTATATCCTTCATGGATGTCTCTTCATCCTCGCGACGGAATTCGTATTTGTTCAAGTCGATGTCTTTAAATTCCATTGCTTCTCGCAGTCGTGATTACAGCTCTGCTTTATTTCCATTTGTAGATAATCCTCGCTTTCCCAATTCCTTTTTGAAGGGAGGTACCGTCGAATCCTGAGTCTGGACCATTTTCAATTCCTTTGGGATTTATTTAATTATCCCACTTCTGACACCAATTGTTACCTCAATTATTTGCCAAATTCTTCGAGTCCGATCACTGTTAACTAAAATTCGCCAACTATGTTTACAGTTTCATGATTAAAAAGAATTTACTCAAAGTGCTACGCGTTAACAGAATGTTTGGGTCATCTTCAGGTATAAAAAGATATGGAGAAGGAAGATTCTGTGGACGCCCCGAAACAGGCAGAGCAGTCAGCAACCAAGGTTGAAGAAAAGGCTTCTACGAGTATGGACATGAACATGTTACTAGCTGCAATTTCGCAAATGAATGGCAACATGCCACAAAAGTTGGATGACCAGGGTGCCAAAATTTCACAGAAGCTGGATGAACAAGATGCCAAAATGTCTAAAATAAATACTAACGTTTCGGAGAAGTTGGATGAACAGGAAGCCAACATGTCACAAATGAATTCCACATTTTATCGCAAATGCAAGACTAGGAAGCGCGTATTTCATCCCGGCTCATTCAGCTTCAAGAGAGTGTTTTTAAAGAATGCGGAGAAATCAAAGAGAGACAGAAGCTAATTGAGACAAAAGTCAACAAATTGGAAGATCGGCAAAGCAAAATAGAGGAGCTAATTGCGACCAAAGTTGGCGAATTTTAAGATCGTGTCCGCGATTTGCTTTTGGAGGAGAAGTCAGCTGCACTATTCATGGCATTGAAGGGACTTTTACAGATAATTCCTGCATATGAGAGAGATTATTAAGAGGCACTAATACGAGCCGTGGAAAGACGCTATGGTAGCGAGCATGGAAATCAAATCTATCAGACGGAATAAGAGAACCGCTATCAGAAGTTCAACGAGACCCTGCAGGAATTTTTGTGAGATTGAGAGGCTATCTCATTTGGGTTATGGAGATAGTCTTGGAGAATACATCGAGAGTATCAAAATTCAGAGGTTTTTCAGCGGAATAAGGCTGTATCTCATGCTCAGACACAAGAAACGGCCGCGCTCTTGTGCAGATCAGCGTACAAAGCGAACTGTGCGTAGTTGGAAAGTCCAGATGTGATGAAAGGAATCTGGGAAACGTCGAGCATCTCCAGACTAATGAGAACCAGGATTTGCTACAACTTTAGAAGGCCAGGACATTTCGCCCGCGATTTTAATATGGGTCCCACGAGACAAACCAACTGGTGAGGATGCCAGGGTTCTGGAAAAAGCCACGTGCAAAGTCACCATCGGGAATATGACAGTGTTAGTTGGTGTGGACTTTCTCCTTGGTCAAGGAATGCAGATCTACCTAAAGAAAAGCGGAATGGAGTATAGAAATATGAAAGTACCGCGAAGTACTTGCCACGATCCTGCGTACAACGGAAATGCCCCTTGTAAAGTACGAGCAGCAGAAAGGAAATATGTACGGAAATGGCAAGATGTCTCGAGCCCTAATCGAGAAGTTGAGAGGGGTACGCAAAACTGTTGAGCAACACCCTAAGGTTATGAGTAACAAGGTAAAAGGATGTATTAAGCCGAAGAATCCTAAAAGACTTGAAGAAGGAGATTTGGTAATGCTGTACCATTCTCCACTGAAGAAAATCTTGCAAAGTAAGAGGGAAGGTCCGTACAAGATAATTGAACGAATAAATAACACGGAGTATCGAATCCAGACCGTTGCAAAACCAACGTTCACTTGGAAAGGCTTGCAGCTCTTGGAACAGATAGTAGGTGGAGGGTAGTGTGACGGAAATCCCAAATATAAAGGACAGACAAAAGGAGTAGCAGTGTGACGAGATTTCCAAATAAAAAGGAGCGGCAGTATGATGAAAATTCCCCGTACTAAGGACTGACAAAAGAAGCGGCAGTATGATGAAAATTCCACGTACTTAGGACAGACAAAAGGAGCGGTAGCAACTACTGCAGGTAGACGAGTTAGCGCTGAACGGAATGTTTGGACTGTCGTTATGAATAAACGGAGCGGCTGCAGCTATTGTAGGCAAACGAATAATCAGTCTTTTCTTGAGCGCGTAAACAGAATATTTGGGTTATCTACAGGTATAAAAAGAGCGGTAGCCGCTATCAAAACAATATACGAGTAGAAAACGCAGAGGCGTTAACATTGCTGTGAGCTGTGTGTTTTAGAAAGGGATAAACTGTGTGAAGCAGAAATATATGTGTGTTTTACAGAATTGTAAAATAAGCCATCGTACTTGAAGGATTTGACTCAAGCGATTTTCTGCCGAACTCCTCCAATTCGTGGTTTTGCGTCTTGATGTTTTTACCAACAAATGGAGGGATCTACAGTTTATTCTAAGCCACTTCCAAACGGGCCTTCAGAATTGTAGTACGCAATGTTAACCACTCGGCTATCGCGGCTGCCAACTAATGGATGACTCTAATTTCGAAATAATTGAAAGCGCAAAATCGAAAATGTTTTACGGAAACTACTAATTGATGAGTCAGTCGCGGAAATGAAAAGAAATACACTATTTGTAATAATTTATTTAAAAAATTGCTGATGATGAACTAAACTATGTTTTAAACTGGATTGAAAAAGGTATAAAAAACCGTCACTTGTATATAAAGGGTGATCCAGGTAGAGATACTTTTTTTAATAGCCTTTTTTTGGCAAATTACGCGTGAGTCTTGTCAAGCTGGCATGTTATTTTTGATCAGTATTTTTTGGCATTTCATCATGGAAAGACTTATTCCGTGACATTTGGTTTCAACAAGATCGCGCCACTTCCCAAACATCGCATCAACCAATGGATTTATTGAGAGAATACTTCGGTGAGCAGATAATTTCACTTTTTAGGCCGGTGGATTGGCCACCAAAATCATGTGATATCACACCGTTAGACTTTTTCCTGTGGGGACATGTAAAGTCTAAAGCCTATGCGGATAATTCCACTTCGATTCAGTTCTTGGAGCAAAACATCACGTTTCATTCACCAGTTACCAGTCGAAATGATCGAATGAGTCATCGAAAATGGGACTCAACGGATGGACCATCTGAGAGGTAGCCGCGACCAACAATTCAAAGAGATAATATTTAAAAAAATAAATGCCAAAAAATGTTTTTTTTTTGAATGATAATAAACATTTTTCCTTAAATTAAAATTTCTGTGTTTCTTATGTTAAGGAAAAAATAGCCATAGACAATTTAGGAACCGAAAAATAATTTTAGAATTTAAACTACAACATTTAAATAAGCCTTAAATTTTTATATATTTTGTCCAAAGCATTTGTTTTAATGATTTTCTTTTCTATTAAAATTATGTTTAATAACAATGAATTGAACATAAATATGTACATATGAACTTATATTAAAACTAATCTAAAGAACTTTCTCTTATTATATTTGCTTCATCGGTGGGCATATCATCTAAATCATTGTTTTCAACGTTGAAATTAGCATTTTCAGTTGTATCCAGGTATGACTTATTAATGTTTTCGTTTAAATTAAAATACAAACTGATATTACTCAATTCACAACAGAAATTAACATACGTACTGCTTTATATGGTGTGTAATGTAGTCCTCGTTCACAGCAAAGGTAACGAAATACTGATTTTAATAATTCTATTGTTTTCTCAGGAACTATTCGGCCTTTAGCATGATAAGTCTTTCTTCTGACGCATGTATTTTGTTTTCTAAATGGAGTATGAGCCACGGTTGTAGAGATTAGCCTTTGTCACCTTTACAAAATATATATTTATATATATATGTATATAAGAATGTACTAATTCTTATTAGGTGGTAGTATTTTTATCAATGGATTATTCTCACCTATGTTAATATTAGATTTGCATTTCCTCTCCGATAATTGAATGCGCCGATAGTTTTTATAACTCTCAAATCCCTTATGTGAGATCCGTAACTATTGCCAGGATATTTAAGACAAACATTATTTTTTTACATTCATACAAAAAACGTATATAAAATACTCACAGAAATTCAATTATCAAAAGCCTTACTATCATAACGTTCAAACTTGAGAATCCTGAAGATGTTGATCTCTTTATGGAGCCACTATCTTTATGTGAGTTCCATCAGCAGACTAAGAATTTTTCATTTGCCAAAAAAATATGTTTTTGATTACAATTTTTCGTGGTCAGTCATGAAAATAGAAATCCACTTTGAAAATTTCCTGTACTCATCCAAAATTCCACACAATGTCGATTTGGCCACATTTATATTGAAGTCCTTTCCAATGCTAATAGTTCCATGTGGCTAAGAAACGTAAAAATGCAGCAAGTTTAATTTTCGAAGAAAGATAAACTTGTCTCTTATCATTTCCAAATTCAAGGTTCCAAGGTTTTGTTTAAAGTTTAAATACTCATAGTCATAAATTTAAAGCTCGTCTTTTAAATTATTGCTCAAATTTCTGCGTTCACGACGAATTTTTATACAATTTTCTTCTTCACTATCACTATCATTTAAATGTGAAGCGATTGTATCCATTTTACATTTATTTATTTTTCTCGGAAATAAGTGAAGTTACTACAAGAAGAGATTTTGCATATCCTTGTAGAAAATTAAATGCCCCACAGAAAAGGTCAACATATGTTTTGCTGCTTTGTTTTATTTATCGGTTATTGACATATATATCGGTTAGTGAACAATTGTTAAAGTTGTTCTAATGATTGATGTTTTATGTTAGCAACAAAATGGGTTTAACATAGTTCATTTTAATGCGAGGAGTTTGAATTCTTATAAAAATAATTATGTTCGAAGTGCATTTGAATCTTCGTTAGTTGATGTTATCTGCATTTCTGAGACTTGGTTTGATGCTACTATCCTACTTATATAAAAAATTACACTCTAATAAGGGGCGTTAGACCAGGGAAGAAAGGAAGTGGGTTGCTATATATTGTATCTGATCAAGATCTTATTTTTTACGTTTTTAACGTTTATCGTTTTTATGTAAAAAAAAAAAACCACCTCGTTTAGAGCCTTCCGCTTTGTAATGCTAATTTACTTATTTCTTAATTGCTGTAGACTGGAGTGACTGTTGGTTATATCCATCAGTCGATGAAAAACTGGACTTCTCAACCAAAATTTTAAAATCTGTCTTTGAGGAGCATGCACCCATTCGTACTATTTCTGACAAGTCACGGTGCTGTCCTTTGTTTACTTCGAAATCTCTGAACTTAATTAAATTAAGCAACAAGTTATACACCTCACGGGAAGAGAAACTCACGCTGGCTAATTGGAATGCTTTTAAATCCGTTTGTAACAGAGCGACACTTATTATCAGAGCTGAAAAACGAGCATACTTCAACTCAAAACTCAAAAACTTGGGATCCACCGCAAGGAGAATTTCGGATGTTCTTAAGGAGCAGACGTCGTTTTTACGCCCTTTCTTCAAAATCGAGCACTTGATAGCAATACCACTGGTTTTAAATCATGGGATGATATAATATTTAATCATACATTAGTTGAATTCTCGACCATTAGTAAGTGTGATGTTGCAATATGTATATTAAAATTTCCTCTAATGCAATAGGACATGACGGTTTACCAATGAAATTGATTAATTATATAATAACCAGCAAAAATTACAGGCCGCAATAAATAGTAAGAAATTCATTAAAAATATACTACCTTATATCTTTTGAACCCAACGTTGTCTAGGGTTTTGAAATGCTTATGGCTTAAAAAATCAATGAGTTCATAAATATCCATGACTTAGTCTCCCTCCTTCGATCAATCTTAGGTAAACCTTACTGCTGTAAAACTGCTGATCACTGATGACATCCGATTCAACTTACATAATTACCAACTCTCATTGCTTTGCAAACTTGATTTTGCAAAAGCTTTTGGCATAGTTAATCACAATTTTTTGGGCTGTAAGTTGAAAGAGTACTTTGGCTTCAATTTTAGATCCTTAGGTCTAGTGAAAAGAATTTGCGACGACACAAACTGGTAACTTCAAGAGGGCCGCAAGGCTGCGCCAGTGGTCTAATTTTAAAGAGCAATAAGTGCTATGTATTACCAACTAGTCTTAATGCTAGTAGTTTATGGAACTCTATGCCAGAATATTTAAAGAGAAAAATTAAACAAGGCCAACTTAATCTCATATACATGTATATGAAAAGCCAGCCATATTAAAAGCTTAGACTGACTGTTTTCTTTAATTTTTTCTGTTTTAATTTTTTTATAGTTGTTATACATTTCTTATTATTATTGTTTTTTGGTAATGTGTCTATCTCTACTTATTTTTTCACATACATAATTCTGTTGTACTAATAAAGATATTGTAATCTTATTTTACTAATGCTTTAGATCAAATAAATAAATATAAAAATGTGAGCGCTAGTTTGTTTATTAAAACGTTTGAACAAACGAATTTATAAAAAAAATGTAAGCTTTTTTCTAGGCAATGTCATTTTTTTTAATGTAAATTCTGTTGTTTTGTGGTATAATATAGAGTTTTTTAATAAGAGGGTTATGATTTCTTTAAAAAAAAAACACAAAAATTTTTAAGGAAATTTAAATGTTTTTTATTTAATGTGAAAAACCCTATAGAACGTATTAGTTACGTTTCAGTAACGAAAAGCTAGTTGCCTAGTGCTTGTAGGTTTCTATATTTTGTCCAATTTTTATTCTAATTGGTATTGCAAAGAATGATAAAAAAAACATTAAACACAACCTAATACAAAAATTTCAATCTTTTATTTTATTCTTGATCTAGCTAAGTATTTGCATGTGTGAGTCGTTTATTCGCTGCTCAAAGACTTTCACATAAATGCCAATATGAATGCCGCTAAGTAAGCCAAACGCTCCTTTCTTATCTATGCTATTTCACTTATAAGCAATTAAAAACATATTAATTTTTGTCAATCTGTCTGGTAAAAAGTATTCTTTTTAGCCATATCATCTAAAAATAACTATATATATATAAAAGATCGGTTCACTTCCTGGAAAACAAGAATTTCAAGTCAAAATAGCTATAAATACGATATTTTCCAAAGTAAGTAAAGTAGTATTCCTGCTAATCTAATTTCAAAGTATTTAATAAAGCGAACCATAAATAGGATTTTTCGAATATGTCGGTCCCTGTTACACCTTCCGGAGAACGTTCCTTCTAATCTAAAGAAAAAACTATCTATGTACCAAATTTCAAGAAAGTGGACCCATCCACTTCAAAATATTGTGCTAGGATGGCTAGCTGGAGGTAGAGTAGATATTATATTATATCCACGTCATTGAGGTGTATTGGCATACCATAGCAAAACTTGTATGAACAACTAAAAAATTTTGGGAACTTGAAAAAATAGATACACAGAAAAGTTATTTTTCAGAAGATAACCAAATTTATGAACTTCATTTTAATAAAAACTAGCGGATCCCATCGTGCTTTGCTACACCTATCAAAAAATCAAGAAAATCTAATTGAAACTTTGAATTTTCGATTTTTTTTTTGGGGAAACGAAACGAAAAAAATTTATTTAAAATATTTCTTCAAATTTTTTTTTATTAATTTTTTTAATTTTTATTTTGAAATTTATTTTCATTTCCATTTATTTCACTCTTTCTCTCTCTTTTTCGAAACCACATACAACATAATGTTAACGTATTTTGGAATTTTACATGTATTTGTTGTTTTGTATGGAGAGCGACCAATGTTAACTAAAATGGTCATATCTCTGGAACGGATGCGCCAATCTCAGGAACCTATACACATTGACCTTCTTCTAATATCCCTTTATGACTCCTAATTTGGTGCAATTTAATCTGGTGGTTCTCAAGTTATAGGCGTTCATCCAAATTTTCATTAATTTATACATATATGTATACATACATATGTATGTAAAGGGTGTTTTTTTATAGAGGTATAGAACTTTAAGCTGGCATTGCTTTTCAAGATGGCGACCGATTTAACAGCTGTCAAGTGATTTATTCTCAGTTTGGTTTTGCAATTCAACATGAATAGACTCACGCCTGAACAACGCTTGCAAATAGTGCAATTTTATTTCGAAAATAATGGTTCTGTGCGGAAAATGTATGGCGCACTACGTCCATTTTAGCGATGTTTAGCGATGAAGCGCACTTCTGGTTGAATGGCTACGTCAACAAACAAAACTGCCGCATTTGGAGTGAAGGTAATCCTCAAGTGTATGTTGAAACACCGTTACATCCAGAAAAACTGACTGTTTGCTGCGCTTTATGGGCTGATGGAATCATTGGTCCGTACTTTTTCAAAAACGATGGTGGCCAGAACGTTACAGTCAATGGTGATCGGCATAAAGCCATGATTACTAACTTTTTCATTCCTGAATTGAATAACCATGATGTCCAGGAGATGTGGTTTCAACAAGACGGCGCAACATGTCACACAGCTCGTGCCACAATAGATTTATTGAAAGACACGTTTGGTGGCCGCCTAATTTCACGTTTTGGACCTGTGAATTGGCCTCCAAGATCTTGTGATTTAACACCGCTAGACTACTTTCTGTGGGGCTATGTAAAGTCATTGGTCTATGCGGATAAGCCACAAACGCTTGACCATTTGGAAGACAACATTCGCAGTGTTATTGCCGATATACGGCCACAAATGTCGGAAAAAAGTCATCGAAAATTGGACGTCCAGATTGGACTACATCAGCGCCAGCCGTGGCGGTCATATGCCAGAAATCATATTTAAAATGTAATGCCACAAGATTATCTTTCGGATAAATAAAATTCATGTCAATAATATCCATCGTTGTTTTATTGCAACTTAAAGTTCTATACCTCTATAAAAAACACCCTTTATATACATAGTATGTACATACATAGATTTAAATTTTCAGAAGATGAAAAATGTTCCGTACATTGCCATTTAAAATTAATTCACACATGTTGGGCAACTCGGAAATAATAGTAAAAAAGAAGTTTATATAAAAGGTTGAAGTATTTTATTTTCTACATCATTGTGTTTTGCGGCATCATTGTTGATGCGTCATACAAATCAATTTTCTTAAAGAATGACTATATCCATGACTACAAAAAGATCTATTCAATATATTAATCAGATTTAGAAAGCATAAATATGTAATATCTTCGGAAATTGAAAAAATGTTTCGTCAAATTCGGATAAATGAAAAAGATCGTAAATACCTATTGATATTATGGAGAAACTCAAAGGAATAACCCTTACAGTCATAAGCTTTTAAAATAGTAACATGTGGTACTTCATCCACTCCATATTTGGCAATAAAGTTCTCAAAAATTATCGCAGACAAAGAAAAAAATAAGAGTTTCAAGAATCATAATGAAAAATTTCTAGATGAATGATTTAATAAAAGGCGACAATTGAAGAATTAAAAGAATTCCATAATCATATAATTAAAATTTTGGAAAAGTATGGTTTTCCTTTACGATAATGGTGTTCAAAGAATTACTTGAAACAATTTCATCTCCAAATTAGGAAGTAAATCTAGATTTTGAGGAAGAAGAAAAATACAAGGTAAAAGCAATCGGTTTGACCTGGATTCCTACAAATAATAGTTATTTCATTAAACATTATTGCTGGAGGCAGCTCCAGCTTAATAGAATTTTTTTTTATCATTATTTATTTATTTATTTATTTATTTATAGCGATATGTGCAATCCTGGTATTGTACTTGCGATATGCCCTCGCAATTTAGTACTTACACAGAATATTACGATATTCCCTCGTAATTTTTTGTACACATTCACTAATTATTATATATATATATATTGTGTGTGTGATCTGTGCAATTTCGGTATTAGTATTTGCGATATGCCCTCGCAATTTTTTATACTTTACACGAAATATTGCGAAATTCCCTCGCAATTTTTTGTACACATTCACTAATTATATATATATATATGTATGTATTTATTTTTTTTTTTTTTTTTTTTTTTTAATATATTTTGTGTGTGTGTGGTCTGTGCAATTTCGGTATTAGTATTTGCGATATGCCCTCGCAAGTTTTTATACTTTACACGAAATATTGCGATATTCCCTCGCAATTTTTTCTACACAGCCACTCTTTTTATTAATTTGTTTTATTTAATTTTATTATTATTTTTATTTATTTAATTTTTATCTCCGTGTTTGTTGGTTGATGCGTTGGTTCTCGGCTGTGTCCTTCCGTTGGTGTCTCCTCTTTGATGTTTGATTCACTGATTTTTTTTTTTTTGGTGTTTGATTCACTGATTTTATAATTTCTTTGGTGTATTTGCTTAATCGGCGTCTGGGTTACTTCCGTTGCATTGCATAGCGTTGTTGGTGCAGTGCGTTATGCAACTTGTATATTAGGTTATTATCGTTCGCTTTGGCTTTGGTGGTGCTTCCTGTTGTTGTTGGCATGGTGGGAACGTAACTCGCGCGGGTAGAATTATTGCTTGTCGCATGTGCTTTGTTGACGATGCGCTTGGGTTTATGTACATTAAGAATTTTTTCGCATGTTTTACTAGGAACCGTTGAGTATACGCACATGAATTGATATGTATGTACATACATACGTTTATTTGTTTATGCGTACAAATCCAGCAGGAATATCATTACCATGACAACGCTATTTTATTGGCCGCTAGTTAAAATTGCAAAAAATGCCCTTCCCTTCGCGGGAAGGCAAGGAATTTCTTGCTGGGCAATATGAGGTAATACGCGAACAGCAAAATTTAGCAACACGATGCCCTTCCTTCTTTCAACCCGCCATCAACAAACATTTTCTTCGCGACGATGACAAAAATCACAGAAATCAGAAAAACAAGTTGATCTGAAGTTGAACACACATACATTCAATGGTACTTGTATGTATACGAAAAACGCATATTGAAAAATCTGCCAATTTAATAAAATTTAAAATGCGAAAAAGGAAGAAGAAGAAGAACGAAGATAGATTTTGTATGATTTACTTAATTTCGGTGGTTGATTGACTATTTGACTTTTTGCCGAAGTCAAAGGAATTGTTTGTTGTTGTTGCTTCTGCATTATATTTCGCGACCATAATTTTTTGAATTTGTATATTTTGTCATCGACGCAAAGAAGCAACTTAAAGGTATGAGTATGCGGGGCATGCGTGCGGTGTTATTTATGAATAAACACACTTTGCTTTGTTGTACGGCGGTTGCGTCTAAGAATGAAAATGTTATTGTTGTATTCGATTTGAGTTTTGTACTTTTGTACGACAGAAGCAAAAAATAATTTCGAGGGACAGAGTAATGGAAGTATGTATGTATACGTTTACATGCAAATAATTTCATTAAAGCTACATAATATAATTAAAAGTATTATGACTTGAATTTGAAAAATAATTTATTTTAGGAAAATACATACATATATACATAAATATGTACATATGTATGTACATATGTGCCTGTAAATTAAAAACAAAAGCATGCATAAAGTCATTCAGGCAGAGCCAATAATCCATTATACATTCATACTGCCAGGTCACTAATGCGATCACTCATAAAACTTCTCTATTCCTTAAGCTATTTGTTATAAGAGGAAGAAGCATAAGGCAATAAAAACAACTACCGCACAAACCCTCCTTCCTTCTACACTTCATCAACAAACAGTTTCCTCAAGCGAAGTCAAACTCTGTCAAATATCAAAATTTTATGTTGAGCAAAAGTCGCAAACTCATACATTCAAAAGTACCTACATATGTGTATACAAAAAACAAATACACACCAAATATTGTGCGATCCCTTTTCCCTTACTCCCGCTACCAACAAGCCGTCTCGGTGACCAAAAATCCAAAAATCAGAAATTCAAGTTAATCTGAAGTTAAAGACACATACATTCAAAGACATCAATGTGTATACGAAAAACTTATACATGCCTACACAAATTGTCAATTCTCTTCCCTTGTACCCGCCATCCACAAGCAATTTCACTGCTTCGGCAACTTACGATTTTTACAAACGACGGCAAGCTGAAAAATATAAAAATTATGTTCAGCGAAAAAATCTATTGAAAGAAGCAAAACAAAACCAGAGAACTTAGAATAACGAGAAGAACCAATTGCGGATAAGCGTGTGGATTGTCAAAAACGAAGTCGATTGCTGAAAGCGTATTTCACCATTGCCGCCAGAATTTAACAGAAATGCTCTTTTAGTTTAACATTTTGAGCATAGCAATGATAATTATGCTCAGAAATGTAATTTCATATACTCCAATAAAAAGTTCTGTAATTTATACAAATGTTAAGTTATAGAAATTTGTGTGCTATGTTTATGAAAATTCTATGCTGTTTAGCCGACGGCATTTCGCATCATTTATTATTCAATTATTCGCGATTTTAAATGCAAAATTTTAAATATTGGATTTTTTGGTAATATTTTCGTAAATATACGTACATTGTGAAAAACAGCTTTTCAATTATTCTTTTAGAAAATCTACCGACTGAAGTATATATTATTTTTTCACACATATTTAGGTACATTTATCCATTGCAATAATATTTTTTTTAAATATAAATATAAAATAAATATAAGATCACGTAGGCATGCATATATGTAAATACATATGTATGAAAGTTCTTAAATTACTTAACTTCTTCTCTCGTCCAAAAAAACTGAAATAATTATACAACAATAACATTTTGATTCATAAACGCATGCGCCCTACAACAAAACGAAGTGCGTTCATTCATAAATACAATCGAGCACATTAGCCCCGCTTACGCGTCTCAACACTTGCTTATTGGCGACGGTCAGAAAATTAAAATTGTAAGGAAGACTAAATTTGGGTGAAACCGAACGTTAGATTCGCGGCTGATATTTATATTTCTTACTGTAATTGACATATTGCAGTTCTTACTCGAGATATCGTGTACACAAAGAGACGAATAGACAAAGACAAATCGATTTGTGTCGTCATTCCATGAAGTTTTATATACATATGTAGCTATAGGTATGCACATACCGACTATCTTATAACCGTTAGGTGAACAAACTTAATATACTCTCTAACGTATTGCAGCCGGGTATAAAACTAACAAAAAAATCAAACATCTTTGCGAAATGTGAAGCAACAACAACATACATTTGCATGCATTTGCATCGGCAACCATTGCTTCAAATTTTTGTGACAAATCAAAATTCTATGAGCCTACTAAAATGAAGCAAATCTGCTGCTAAATTTGCTGATCGCCTATTAGTCAATATTGCCAAGCAATCAATTTCCTTGCCTTCCGTATGCGCTACACGTCCACAAGATGAATTTCTAAAATTTAAGATTATTTGGTATTTTGCTTCAGTCAGCCAAATTATTATTTTTGCATTTTGATGTAGGAATTCAGGTACAGTAAACTGTGTGTACCACAAATATTCACATCACAAATTAACTTTGAAGTATTCATTTATCTACATTACTTTCGTTCGCATTATCGGGAGTGCGTGTTACAGTTGCCGAGTGAAGACACAAAATTCTTCAACTTCTAATTTTTGGCACTTTATTTTTTTGAAGAGACGCGCGAGGGGAGATGTGTGCCGTTAGTTTAGGCGACGATGCGCAAGCGTTCACCATGAGAAGGACTTTTTTCGCAATTTTAAGAAGCGGTCATTAAAGGTGTTGTCATGGCAATGGTATTTTTTGCTGGATGTGTACATATATACATATATACATACGTATGCAAATGATTCATGTGCGCATAAATTTGTATGAATTGTGCGTGCGAGCTTGTGCTTATATATATGTACGAGTGTGTATGTACGAGCTTGCATTTACGAGTATGTTTGTACGTACATATGTGCTCATATGGCAAAATATCAGAATGAATTTTGATTTGTATAATTATTTTGATAAAATTAACAAATTCTTAATAGCATTTAAATAAATATTAAGATTTATTGTATTTAATTTATCATAATTATAATTCTTTTTATCTTTAAAAATATAGTAATTAAAAAATAAGAAACAAGTGCATGAAAAATATATATGTATTTCTATAAATTCAAAAATTTGTAAAGAATTTTACAAGTTATTAAAAGACAGTAAACAAATATTGATAGTTCAGAAATTTCTGATAATCGTTTATCTTACATATGTACATTTATCAATTTTACATTTAATTTGCATACATTTTCTCATTTTAAACATAAATATACTCATTTTCTTATTTTGAGCACAATTTCTGTTAGCTCACTGTTAGGTGAAATACGCTTCAAAATAGCAATGGTGAAATACGCTTTCATAACACGAGCCAGCGGTACAATTTGGTAATCGGCACGCGCTGGTCCTTCTCGTTATTCTAAGTTCTCTGACAAAACTTCTCGTTTACTGAGATTTGAACCCGAGACAACAAAATTAAATCCAAAGCAGCATAACCACTACGCCACAGACTACTTCAAAGACGCGCTATCTAAATAGTTAATTGATGATGGCTTGACGGTAAAAACGGACAAATCTTCAATTTACAAAAGCCTAATATATGTACGTACGTACAGAATTTACAAAATACGCAATAATATTCAAATCAAATATATGACCCATTTGATTTATTTTTAATATTATGTTATATATAAATTATATTATATTTAAAATTTTTTTTTTTTAATAATATAAGTAAGATTTAAAATGAAAAAATAATTTTTTTTTATTTAAATTAAATTTCAGGCCATCCGTATTCCTTTGGTTAAAATGCCAAAGCCCAGAAAAATATTAACATAAAGAAAATAATTGCATACGATTTCTTTGCGTTTAGCAGAAAATCAGTTGACCATACTGTTAATAAAATTTTTTTTTTTCCGACGGCTGTTAAATTTGGGTGTGGTGAATCCCTTTCCCAAAGTTTTTCAGGACATGTATGATGTGGATCGAGGTTGCAACGAATTTGCACCTTCTCGTTGTTATAAGTTCTCTGCTACAGCAAGACTTTATAGGATACATATGCGCTTAAAAAAACACAGCTAAATTATTAGGGGTATTCTCTAAGCCTAGGAAATGCATGATACGGTGCACAAGTAGGATATGTTGTGCAATGGCACAACAACAAAACACATGCAAAAACAATATGCTACGATAGGAAAAGCATCCGATACCAAAACCTATTTATATTTTTTCCTACAGATAGTAAGAAGGGAAAGCAACCCTGTGAAGGAAAAAGCAACCCTGTGTCTGTGTGGTTGTTATTGTTTCACTTGAATATGTCACGATTTTGCAACGAGCGCGATCTCTAGCACAATTCCTTAGGAAATATTTGCATAGTATGGATTTCCTAGACATGGCGAATACCCCTATTATCACTACATAAATTTCAAGAGCAGATAAACTTAATTAAAACTCAACTCAACCAACCTTTAATGCTTCCAGATACGGGCCCAATTGAATTATCCAAAATTGCAAAAATAACAACTCGTCGGATGAGATGCTAATAGCAGTGTATTAGTATATAAGGGCGAAGAACAGTTGCTTACAAATCAGTTATAAAGAGAGCACGTTTGTGAAAACACTACAGTGAATTAATAATATATAGTACATTGTGAAAGTTGTAAAATAAGTCATTGTAAGTAATGAGGCAAATTGTTATTTATTGAGTAATAAATAAACGTACAGCAAATGTTTTATATGTTTTATTTAAGTAACTACAAGTATAGTTGGCGACATTTATTTAACAATCCACTGATCGGACTCGAAGGATTTGGGAAATCCTCGAGGTTATTATCAAAATCGTAACAATTGGTGTCAGAAGAGGGATAGTTAAATAAATCCCAGAGGAAAAGAATCGAGTAATGGATTTTGCGAAACCTCCTCTAAACAGAGAATTGGCAAAGCGAGTATTATCTACAACAGGAAATAAGGCGTAGCTACAATCATGGCTGCGAGAAGTAATGAAAGTCAAATACATCGACTTGAGCCATTAGGAATTCCGTAGCGGAGACGAAGAGACATCCATGAAGGATATAGAGAAAGAATACGCTGTTGATTCTGAGAAGGAGTTAAAGTGGCTGTCCAGTGAGATAAAACAAAAGGCTCGTAGCTCATCTACGGGTATGAGGACATGAACATGCTATTGGCTGCAATTTTATAAAATATGTTTGATGCTTTCCATCCCGATTCAACCGGTCCATTTGGGTCACGATTTTATTTTTAAACGAAATTTTAATATATTATGCTTTGGTCAAAATAAAGAGACATGTATTTTTTTTTGGCCCGAAAAATTTTTTTCTCGAGATTTATCGACAATTTCGTTTTTTGGGTAAAAATCGATTTTTTCGATAATTCGGGGACTTCTTTTTTCAATTGGCCATATTTTTGACAAAAATTTACCGATTTCAATGATTTTTACTTCTAATCATTCGTGATGATCCGCACTATCAGATAGAAGTTTGAAAATTACTCAAAAATAAGTAATAATTTTTTATTTTGCAAAGAAAAATTTGCAATTTTTTTTTAAATTCAATATCTCAAAAAGTGATTTTTTTTTCAAACTTTATTTACATCAAACAGTGACCTTGAATTTTCATTAAAAAAAAATTCCCTCGACTAAAATCTTTTGTTTTAGAGTTACGATTTTTTGAATAAAAAATTTGTTTTTCGTGTTAATGTGAACTGCAGACTTAATATGAACTCAAAATTTTTAACGTTTTAACATATTGCAGTATTATATCATTCTTCCAAGCAACCTTGAATGTTAATCTACATTTGTAGAACTTAGTCTCAATGAAAAGTTCAAACTTAAATGTAAGATAGGTATTTTAGAGGCATAATCACAGACGGTAAAGGATACTATTTTATTGTGTACGTTGAAGAATGATGAGCTGTTTTAAAAATGGCTTATTATTTGAAACTGTTGGTGGGATAAAATTGACGAACAAATGGAGCAGAAGCCCCCCTCACCATATTTCTACCATTTGTCAGCATGCCTCTAAGACCACCTGTTTGTGCGTGCAACCCTGCGTAGCAGCTTCTATATACACCTGCAGATGTCCCTGCTGATGGTGACTATTCACGACTCATCCCTGTCGGAAGGCATAAAAGGCCGATGTTGCCGTTTTAGCTCTCTTTTCGCGCAAATCCCCGCAGCAGCAACATCAAGGTGAGTTTTTAGCTCTTGTGTCTTTTATGTATTGTTACATATATACAATTTTTAAAATACATATATGCATTATCTCTAAAATCATTGTATAAAGATGTCAGGAACACCATACTTTAAAAAAGTTAAATGCAAGGATTTTGAGAAGAATCATAATAGGAATGTGTATGAAACACCAAGAAATAAATTCAAAAGATTAGAGCGTATGACAGACAAATTTCAGTTACTGTTCCCGGATACTACTTTACAACCTGAAGACGAAATTTGTAATTATTGTTATTCCAAGCTATTAGACAGAATCGGTAAAACAGAAACACCTATGTCGGAAATGACCGAAGATTTGCAATCTGGTGCATCAGGGCTAACTAGTTGCTCTCCGCATTCTAATAATGACATGTTGTAATACTCTCATCGTGATTATATATATGATGTGGTTAACTAAAATATTAACCAATGATGGTAGGATACATTACTATGTATCAAAAGCCCCGTACATGGCTAAGCGTGCATGCTAGTTTTAACCAGGTCTCAGCTCGTCGGATTGGGGTGGTTCTTGCTTGCCATATGTGTACGTGGATCATGGATGTATTACAAAAATTTTCATGCACGTTTAACTTAAAGGAACCAAAAAAAAAACTAAAACCTCATTACCCAAAACTCAATAAAAAAGAAAAACGGACGGACGGAAGCTGAAAGGCGGAAATGCATCGGTCGGACTCGAGAAGCCATATATTCGCTTCTCTTCTCTCCCCTACCCAACCATATGAGAGATATTTTTTTAACTAACATCTCCAATCCCATCCAATGCCAAACGTAGGTCTAACTCATCTCACTCCCCCTTTAAATAAATCTAACACTCCTTCATTTTAATAAACAATATTCAATTTCACATTTTATTGGTTATTTTTATTCCCATCAAAATAAAATACATCTTGAGAGAAAATATTTCAAAGAGTTTAAGAAATATAATATTTAAAGGCGAAAAGCCAAAAGCAAAACAAGAAAAAAAAACAGATTAATGGAAGCGAAAAAAAGAAAAAAAAAATTTATGGAATCTACCTTAGCTGTTACATACCTACATATATATACATATCATTTAACCTCAATTCTGTTATTCAAATTTTGAGTATGCTTAGCATACATTATACGATAAGGAAATGTATATAAGAGCAAATAAATATAAGAGACATTTTTAACACTTACATATGTACTCCGAGCTGGATCAGCAGGCGCCTGGTGAGTTGCTGCGGTGTGATGGCTTAAATTACTCTCAACTTTAAAAATTAATATGCTTACATATATACATGTTCTCAAAATTGTAAAATTCAAGTTCAAGGTTACAAACTATTCTGTTATGAATTTACGCACTACCAGTGGCGGCGTGAAAAGAATTAATCATAGGGCAGAAATATATTTTACATTGGTATGTGGATTAGCTTAGTTATTCTGAATTTCAAATTTAGTAATGATGCGTAAAATAATAAAATAATTTAATTAATTTGAATTTTTATCATTTTGGTTTTTTTTTTTTTGCTGGCCCGGAAAAATGTGATTGGACGTTTATGCTTTAATATTCTCACTAGTTCCATGAACTATTGTACAACAACAAAGAATATCAATTATAGTAGTTACACTTATTATACTGACAATGAGAAATACATTTTTCATTTTTTCCATACTTCTCGTGTAATATCTTTTATAACTCTTAGCCTACACAATTTGGTGTTTTCTCGCCCACTTTTGTAATTATATATATTAAGTAGATATATTTAGCACATTGAATCGTTGAATATGTGAAATTTCTCTTAAGTAGATGATGCAAAATTATGTAGTTAAATGAAACGTAAAAGAACTAACGAATTATGCTGCTTAGTGCTCTAATTTGTTGCTGTTTGGTTAGTTCATCAATTAACTGTACTAAGATATGCGACGATTAATTAAATGCATTCAAGCTGGTATTAATTTTAACAGTTTGGTTAGGTCATTTAAACTTGAACAAAGTTTTTGTGCAAATTCAGGTGAAATGTTGAATACAAATTGGAGGATTTCCTGGATAGCAATTTCTTTTCGTGTGACAATCGAGCGTTCCAATTATGTAAATTTAGAATGAGTTTCAGCATCTATCTTCGCAGCAACACCTTCACTGGATTCCATGTGCTTGGCTTTGAATTCTTTAACTTATGTTCGCGTTGATTTCGTTTAAATTAAATTTTAATTACTTGTAGACTACCACACGCGTTGACGATCAGGAACCAAAAGGAAGGTTTTTCAGAACCGTGCCAATGCGGAAGCCTAGATTGACATTTTCTCTTGAAGTATAGACAGCTGATTAGTACTTTTAGCTTGAGTACTAACTTCTGTTCCCACCCATGGTTGTATTCGATGTCTTACCATATTTAAAACATGATAAATTTATGTTACATGAAAGTAAATCAAACAATTTAATAATCGCGCTCACAAAGCAGGTTTTCTATAAATTGTATGAACCTTACATTTATAGGAAAGCTGAAAAAGGCGACATGGTTAGCATGGTTGTAAGTCCTTTGCATGATATGTACCTATAATTTTTCTTCTCAAATCTTCTAATACGTAATAAGATGAACCTAATCTCTCTCGTACCCTGGCTTTAAGAAAAGTGTTGACCAACTTTGTGTTGAAATGCGTTACCATGTTACTTTGAGCGAAGTTTCTGCGTAAAACCTCTTGACCAACAATATGTTTAATTTCTTTAGCTCGTAAGTTATAAAGACGTTCGTTCCGTTTATGTGCTTTTTCTAAGTTTTCGCGAACATAATCGCGTATACTTAAAAGTTTGTCGCAACGTGTTAAATCTTCTTCTGCTAATCCTTCGGTTGTCATTTTGATCCTCTTCAGAAGTTCGTAAGTATCACCGTGTAACACCATATGCTGACCGAATACTGTGAAATAAGGACTCTGTCCGGTAGATTGGTGGACAGAATTGCGAAGTGCCGCGTTTATGCTGCTAAGGTGACAATCCCATTCACGTTGATCCTTTTGAATGTAAGCTCTCAAAGCAGCATTTATGGAGCGATTCACGCGCTCTGACGCGTTACTCTGAGGAGAATACACAGCCGTGAATTTATGTTTAATCCCACATTTAGTTAACTGTGCTCAACGATTGGGATGGGTTGATAGTCACTCGCTTTGCCTACACTACAGTAACAAAAAAATAGTATGCCGAATAAATGGGTGATAAAAAAAGCTCAAAAACTCAAAACAAAATCGCAGAATGAAAAGTTCGAAAAGAAAAATTCTTGTCCGTTTGTTGTTGTCTCGTCAGTTAGGTGGGGTCTACCCGCCCTCTTCAACAAAGTTATTGTGAAGCCATTGTCACTGTGCTAATCCTCTCATCTTACAACGACCCCAAACCTGAAAAGTTCTGTCAGTCGATCGTTCTGACTGTTTGTCTCAGTTTATCAGCGAGTGTGTTTAGGAAAAAAATATAAATTAATTCGTAAAACAAATAAGCAAATAAAAAAGATTTGTAAAAAAAAATTAAATTAATATCTCAAAAAAGAGTTTTATAAACGCCACATGTTTTTAAGGAACACAAGAAAAGAAGTACCATAGAATATATAATGTGATATTGGAATGAGTCGAAAAGAATAAGATGATTAAAGTGAAAAAAGTTTAAAAAGAATGATAAAAGGTACTACAAAAAAAAAAACAATTGCTTGAATGAGAGCGTTAACAATAATTATAAATTTAACAAAAAATAAAGAACCTAAAAGAAATTATTAACATAATATAATAGTAATGCGCTTAAGAATTCGATTTGGTTAATTCAAAATTCTAATTAAAATATTCATATATCCATATTAAAATTATTCCTAATATTTATGCGGTGACCAATATTAAATGTATAAATGCCAAAAAAAAAGTGATAAATACAAAAAAAAAACTGAGAAGAAAATTGAAAATTCGGATTAGTTGGAGGAAATTTATGATATTGGTAAGTTAGTAAGAAAATTATTTTTAATAAAAAAATATAAAAAAAATTGCGATATGTGCTGGTTGTGTGCCTCCGTTCTTTCTTCGTTCCAGATATTTGGGTGGCTGGTATTAAGAGGTGACACTGGCAGATGTTATCCTCCTCTTCAGATTCTGGTGTGACTCGGAGTCATCGTAGCTTCAATCAAAAATTCGCGGAGGTCTCTTTCATATTTCTTTACTGGCGACCTGAAAATAATAGATATTTAGTATTATGTAAAAATACATTTCTTTCTTTTTGAATTATTTAAACCCAATGGGTATTAACTAACAAATACATTTAAATATGTATATACAAATAACTTTGGGTGTAAACTTTGTAACAAATTTTTTTATTTATATATTTGCTTACTTCCAACTCCAGGTTCCAAGCTATTTTATTTTGATTGCACTTGAATCTATTTATTTTTCACACTTCACAAATCTTAATCTTCATATTTTTTTATAAACAGTTTGAAAAAAACTTATTTTTCTTTTCAATCGCACTACTTGCTTGGATAAGAGGGTAAAAAAATATATTTATCGGGGTATGCTCAGTAGCGTACATAAGTTGTTGGATAATCAAGCTTCAATAATAATCATTCACGTAGAACAAGTAACACATGCACTCAACATCAAATGCGGTATTTACCAATCTTTTTTCCATTACTATCTCCGAGCTCGTACATGGAATTCCCGATGACGTTCAAAACGATGAATTTTATGTGTTTCGGAGCTAAGTTTGCATTATAGCTATCAATTTGTGAACTTTGTTTAATATTCTTACGATACATAATTTGCCCGATCTGAAACTTCACGTCTGAGCTTCTAGTATTATAAACCTTTTTGCTCCTTTCAAAAACTTCAGCTCCTTTATAATTATATTTCGAATCAGCTGCAGTCTGTCGCTCGTTGTCTCTATCTCACAATCTGTATCCTTTAATGAGCCCAACTTTCGGTATAGCTCATACGATGCTGCATGCTGTATCATAGGCATACCGAAAGTGGCATAGTACGGCGACGTGTTTATGGCAGAATGCGTAACACTCCGGATAGCAAATGCTGCGTCGCTGACATGCTCATCCCAGTCTCTTTGGTTGACTTTAATGAACAATCTTATGACTTGTAATATAGTTCCGTTCACCCTTTTTGCAACTTTCCCTTGAGGCGAATAGAACGCAGTTTTGATAAGTTTGGTGCCATATTTGCTTAGTAAACTCCTAAACATTTCGGAGACAAATTGTTCACCATTATCCGAATGTACATATTCGGGCACACCGAATATATGGAAAATGTCCTTTTCTAAGTATTTGATTAGTTCTGCTTTCTGGCTTTACGAACTGATTTCAAAAACACAAATTTGGACGCATGGTCAAGACACACAAAAGCATATACATTACCAAGACGACTACGTGGAAACGGAGCCACGAAATCTATGAACAGACGTTGAAAAGATCGTTATGTAATATGCTGCTCATAATAGGTGGTTTCTTGAAAACATTTTGTGTTGTACTCACAAACTTCTTTTATATGTGTACATCAGCTATCATTTCTGGCTAGTAGTATTTTTCGCGCAATCTTGCCAATGTTTTATGAATACCACCAAGGTCAGCGGATAGCGAGCTGTGAGAAGACTCCACCAAGCCTTGTCTCAACTCCGTTGTAACCCAGAGTTTCTATAACTGGTCCGCTTGAATTTCGTTTCCTCTGTCAAATTGAGTCCTTCGATATACGTAACCGTCCGATGCACAAAGGTCTGGAAGTCTGTTCTTATTCTCGGTCACTGTCCTTTTTAGCTCTTCACATTATTCGGAGAAAAAACATGGAGATTCTAAACACACGTCTATCCTGTCCTAATATCCTATCACTCACTCTAACCTCTTCCATACTCATCCTTGACAGGGTGTCGGGTACTAAGTTTTGTGCACCTTTTCTATGCCCGATATTGAGGTCGAAACTTTGAAGTTTCAGACTCCACCTTGCTAACCTTCCGGACAAATCCTTTTGTTGCATGAGCCACTTTAAGCTTGCATGATCAGTAATAATGATGAAAGGGAGTCCTTCGATGTATGGTCTGAATTTTTTCACGCTTATAATAGCCGCATAGCATTCTAGTTCGGTCACACTGTAATTCATCTGTGCTTTGTTGAGCTTCGATGAGACATAGGCAATTGGTTGCTCGTTCTTGCCGTGGCCTAGTTGGAATAGCTCCCCTCCCACTCCGTCTGTCGAGGCGACACACTGTATCTAAAAATGTCTGTCAAAGTCAGGATGCGTCAATACGGGAGCTGTTATCAAACCTAATTTGAGTTTCTCAAATGACGCTTTGGCTTTGTCGGTCATCGTAAATTTTTTTATCTTGTCCATGAAGAGGCAGTCGTGGAGCGGAGCTGCAATCGTTGCATAGTCTTGAATAAAACGACGATACCAGCCTGACATATCCAGGAACCAACGAAGTTGTTTTGGGCTATTAGGTTCCGGGCAGTCTCTCACTGCTGCCACCTTATTAGCATCCGTTCGAATACATCCATCACCGACAATTATCCGAGATATCGACCTTTTCTAATAAACAC
Organism: Neoceratitis asiatica; assembly: GCA_030068015.2. Classification (NCBI taxonomy): domain Eukaryota; kingdom Metazoa; phylum Arthropoda; class Insecta; order Diptera; family Tephritidae; genus Neoceratitis; species Neoceratitis asiatica. Next base: position 10,269,994 of record CM061529.1, read on the forward strand.
ATATGGGACGATAAATTTTCTGAACACACTAACAGATCATCAAGATACACATTCTCGAAATGAAGCAGGTATGACTTTGTCCCTCAAACGGCACGTTCTTTGTGCTACGTTGCACAGTCCAAATGGCATTACAGTGAACTGGTACAAGGGTCTACCAGGCACCGTAAAAGCAGTCTTTTCTCTTGATTTTCTTTCCAACGGTATCTGCGAGAATGCATCCTTCAAATCAACAGCAGATATATATCTTGTGTTTTGAAGTCGGCTAAGAATACCGTCTATATTCGGCAGAGGGTACGTTCATTGATAGTACGTTCACTGACCTTCCGGGCATCTAAACAAAGACGATGTTTGGTACCTTTGACCACTAAGGAAACAGGTGAACTCCAACTGCTGTTTGACTCTTCAATAACTCCCATGTTTGGCATACTGTCAAGTTCATCGAATACGAATTTTTCAATCGTCGTCGAAATTGGGTAATGACGCTGTTTTACCGGCATGTTCACATCAGCCACTTCAATTATGTGCTCCTCTCCATTTGTTCGACCTACTCCTAATGTTAAAAATGAGGGATATTGCAATTTCACCCACTCCAATGCGTTTGTTTGTTCCGGCGTAAATACATGTTGCACCGCGTCAAAGGACAAATCACCATCAGCGGTTGCGAGATCTGATGCTCTAGCATTATTCATATTCATATCCATTCCTTTGCTCACAAAACTCATACCAAAGGCTAAGCAGAAATCGATTCCTGAATAAACTTCTTGCTGAAGCCCAGGGACTATTAAAAACTTCAGTTCTCTGACTGTGTTATCCTACTCAACCAGTAACGTGATAGCCCCTACTACTGCGGTTTTTCCCCCTTTCGCCATAAGGCCTTCTTTGCCTTTTAGCAACTCACTCCCATTTTTACCTATGCGGCTAGCTCCTGCCCCTGAATAGATTAGTGCCAGTATTTCATGTCCGCCTATCTTGGTTTTCGCGAAGAATCTGTTGTCACTATTAACTGTTACTGTCGTTGAAATTATTCTGCTGTAAATTCTTTTAAAGCATTTTCTCTTTTCCTTATTTTACCAATTTTCTTATAATTCTTTTTAGTTTTTATACCTATTTCCTCACAAAAAATTTTCCTACGAGCTTCCGCATATTCCAATTTACGCTGGTAAGTCTCTCGAAATAAACTTTTAGTTTGTTTAGTTTGTTTAGTATTCTGTATTCTTACTATTTCATCTTTGTTGGGCTTTCAATTTCTTTTTCCTTAGTTAATATATTCAAAATTTTGTTTCCGGGTTGCCAGTAGTCTGACTGAAATTCCCGTCTCCGCTAGCTTTGTTTTTCCCTGATCTTTAAAAATACAAAAGGATGCATCACTCCCACAAGCAAAACACAACATATTGAGAAAAGAAGATTTGCACATAGTTTCCTTTTCGCCCCAGCCGGATTTTTATTGTAATGATCCACTGGTATACCGAACGAAAAACACCACATTAGGTGGAAAGGTGAAGCACAGAAAGATTTTATGGTGCATTTCGACACGTTAGGGTATGTAGAAGTTGACGAGGGTATGTTTTCAATAGACTTCACTAAGTAAGAGTTTGATTGTTTTCTATTCATCGGATTCTTATCTATCGCCTCTACTTTTGCGTCTATTATTTTCTTTGGCCTTAGCTCCAATTCATTAACTGCCCTAGATCTACTTCAGTTTTTTTTTTTCAATATCTCAGCTCTCTTACATTTGGCTGCTAATTCCGCCATGGTATCCATTTTGGATGCAAATGCCAAGGTAGCCACGTATAGTATAACGTTTCCCCTGACCATGCCTACCAACTCTTTCTCGAAGATCTTACGGCGAAGTTTGAATATAAGATCATGTAAATTCATCAAAGCTCTCATGGGGCTGTTGCTTCCTTTCCAGGATTTCGCGGATTATTTCATGGTCAGACTCAGTGGTTCTGAAGCGATTTAGCAGCTCGGCCTTCGGTTCAAAATATCCAAAGTCGGGGTAGTCCGCTTTGTCTTCGAGCATTTGCCAATGCCACTTTAGGGCACCGCCGGAAACCAAACAATGAAAATCAGTGAAAAGCTGGGAAAATGACGATCTGCTCACGCAACTTTTCAACTCGGAAAATAAAACCCACTCATCCCTTTTTCAGTTCCGTCGAATTTTATATGCCACTTCTCGAGATCTATCTTTTTCCATCTTGGTGGCCCACATAAATTTGGTTCTATCGGCATCACATTTCTCCCACATTTCTGATCACAGTGACGTCTTGGTTCTTCTTCTCGTCCTCGATTTTCCATCTCAGAGACTCGTACTCTGAGGTCCGCCACGTTTTCTCGCATGTACCGAAGTTCATTCATACAGTGCGACATCATATCGTTCTGCTGCATCATTATCGCCGTTAGATGACTTAGATGTTCAGTGCTCGTCATGGTATCAGTGGACTCACTCCTCTGAGCTTTCGAGCTCCAAACATTCGGGTCGTTGAGTGTTGCTTTTTCACCGAGGTTATTATCTCCTTTTTTTCCTCCAGTCTTATTCTGCTGTGACATCTGTAATAGTATAGCAATTTTTCACGAAAAACTCAGGCTGTTATTTGCCTCCTTGTTATACTCGTCTTCGTTATCTTCGCTACGTTGCGACTCAGATTCGATCGTTCTAAGAGCCCTCCTGGCACACCTAATAAAAATATCTGACGGAACGAAATCTAATGCTCTTTATATACCTGTGTCAATCTGGTTAAATATCGCGCCGACCACCTGATTTTCAAGAGCGCGCGAATAACTTCTGGTAACTGGCCTATTTGATTCTGTAACGAAAGCAAAGGAAAACTTTCTGGAAAACTCAAAAATTCACAGCCGTGGAAAAATCTACATACAACGCTTAGTTCTATGCTAACCTTCAGAATTTAAGGCAAACAATTTTCACAAATACTTAACTAAATTGAAATGTACCAAAAATCAAAAAAAAAATAAAATTGATTTCACAAAAAAATATATAAAAACAATAAAAGGGCAATTCGTATAAAAACAGTATAAATAAAGATTTAATTTCAAATGTATAGGCGTAACAATGCTGTATTCTCATATACTATTAAAAAAAATAATATATACAAAAAAATATATATAGTGCGAATTATATGAATGAAGACTGATTATTGTATGGTAAGATCGCAAAATAATAAAAAAACTTCAAAGATATTTTCAAGTTTGAATTTTAGGTTTTATTTAAAAAAAAATGAATGCATACAGCGCTTGTACATAGTCTACCGATATGCTATAAAATCAACTATAAAATCAATAAAAAAAATTATTTGACAAGGTGTGTGTTGTGTTGAGGAGGTCATAATGAGTGTGAAAAGTTCGTCCGTCTAATGTTTAAGGTTAAGTAACTAATCCCCCATATGTGTGTAAGTCAACAATGTCCGTAATGAATCATTAATTGCGTATCCCACACTTCTCCCGGCCCAAGCGAAAGCAATCTGCAAACCTCAATTGCTAGCTATGATGGATTGCCGGTAACGTAGCTTAAACAGCTGTTAACACGAACATACAAATAAATCGTATAAATTCCCTTGATCATGTTAAGTCTTCTTCTACCTAATCGATGTGATGTTGCTGTCATGATTACCCAACACTGTCGGAAAGATAAAAAAAATTAAATTGAAATGGTAAGAGAAGGTAAAGGTAAGCTTATAATAGTTGGGCGCCATTGTTATATAGCAGCTAGTTTGTGGTAAGGTCGAGTGACGCATCGGCATACTTGCGGTTCCTGGACTAGCTCAACGGTTGCGATGGGTTGTTAGTCACTCCCTTTGCCTACGTTACTGTAAAAAAAAATATCATCTCAATTTGTTGTTGTCTCGTCAGTCAGGTGGGGCCTACCCGCCCTCTTCAATAAAGTTATTGTGAAGCCATGGTCGTTGTGCTAACTCCTCTCATCTTACAACGACCCAATACCTGAAAAGGTCTCTCAGTCGATCGTTCTGTCTGTTTGTCTCAGTTTATCTGGGTCAGTCGTCACACCCATGCCCCCTCATGTCTACAGACACAACACCCACGCCAAATATTAAATTAACAATACATATTATTACTATGTTCCCTTTTTTAGTTGAATACAAACTTCATAACTTTTTTCTTTTTTTCCTTGTTAAAAATTACAAACACTTATTTTTTTCCATATAAATTAATACTCCACTCACGCAAAAATATATTAGAATATATTTATATATATATATATATATATATATATATATATTAGTAAAAAATAAAAAAAATAATGTTTGTATTCCCCCCTATTTTTTTCAAATCCCTCTCCTTTTTTTAGTTGTTGTTTATACTTACGTCTCTATCGCGTGTCTATTATCTGTATGTTTGGGTATATAAGAGTTATTAAAAAGAAATCACTCACCTGGTCTGCTCCGTGATGATGGTAGCAACATGCTAGAGAAGAACCGGTATGGGAGAAGTGTCTCTTACATATAACCTACATACATATTATATTACATATATATAGACATATAAATATACATATATAAAGGGCGTTTTTTATAGAGGTATAGAACTCTAAGTTGGCATTACTTTTGAAGATGGCGACCGATGTAACAGCCGTCAAGTGATTTATTCTCAGTTTGGTTTGGCAATTCATCATGAATAGACTCACGCCTCAACACCGCTTGCAAATAGTGCAATTTTATTTCGAAAATAATGGTTCTGTGCGGAAAACGTATCGCGCACTACGTCCATTTTAGCGATGTTTAGCGATGAAGCGCACTTCTGGTTGAATGGCTACGTCAACAAACAAAACTGCCGCATTTGGAGTGAAGGTAATCCTCAAGTGTATGCTGTAACACCGTTACATCCAGAAAAACTGACTGCTTGGTGCGCTTTATGGGCTGGTGGAATCATTGGTCCGTATCATTGGACGTAGTGCGCGATACCTTTTCCGCACAGAACCATTATTTTCGAAATAAAATTGCACTATTTGCAAGCGTTGTTCAGGCATGAGTCTATTCACGATGAATTGCCAAACCAACCTGAGAATAAATCACTTGACAGCTGTTAAATCGGTCGCCATCTTGAAAAGTAATGCCAACTTAAAGTTCTATACATCTTTAAAAAACACCCTATATATAGATATATAAGTCTTTTTTTCTCTAATTGACATATGGATCACTCATTAGTGATCTTGCTGGAGTCGAGAGATATGGCTCCCAGTGCCATGTGAGTGTGTAGAAAAAATTAAGTTGGCGAGTGTGTTTAAGAAAAAAATATAAATTAATTCGTAAAACAAATCAGCAAATAAAAAAGAAATAAAAAAAGGTTTGTAAAAGAAAATTAAATTAATATCTCAAAAAAGAGTTTTATAAACGCCACATGTTCTTAAGGAACAAAAGGAAGGAGTCGAAAAGAATAAGATGATTAAAGTGAAAGAAGTTTAAAAAGAATGATAAAAAGTACTAAAAACAAACAAAAAATTGTTTGAATGAGAACGCTAACAATAATTTGGAATAAACTAAATTTAACAAATAATAAAGAACCTAACAAAAATTATTAACATAATATAATAGTAATGCGCTTAAGAATTCGATTTGGTTAATTCAAAATTCTAATTAAAATATTCATATATCCATATTAAAATTATTCCTAATACTTATGCGGTGACCAATATTAGATGTATAAATGCAAAAGAAAAAAAAATCAGAGAAGATGCAAATTGAAATTTCGGATTAGTTGGAGGAAATTTATGATATTGGTAAGTTAGTAAGAAAATTATTTTTAGTAATAAAAATAAAAAATTGGTGATATGGGGCTGGTTGTGTGCCTCTGTTCTTCCTTCGCTCCAGATATTTGGGTGGCTGGTATTAAGAGGTGACACTGGCAGATGTTATCCTCCTCTTCAGATTCTGGTGTGACTCGGAGTCATCGTAGCTTCAATCGAAAATTCGCGGAGGTCTCTTTTATATTTCTTTACTGGCGACCCGAAAACAAAAGATATTTGGTATTATGTAAAAATACATTTCTTTCTTTTTGAATTATTTAAACCCAATGGGTATTAACTTAACAAATACATTTAAATATGTATATATGTATAACTTTGGGTGTAAAAAACTCCAAAAGAAATCTTTGTAATAATTTTATTTATTTATATATTTTCTTACTTCCAGCTCCAGATAGTTCCAAGCTATTTTATTTTGATTGCACTTGAATCTATTATTTTTCACACTTCACAAATCTTAATCTTAATATTTTTTTAAACAGTTTGAAGAAAACTTATTTTTCTTTTCAATCGCACCACAAATTTTGGATGCTGGGCCTTATATAAGTTTATTTTGGCCTCATAAAACTACCGAAAGGTCCGTAATTCAGCAAATAAATGCCAATACATGTACTACACTAGCTCTAGCTAGGGTTAAAAATGCTTCAAAATCTTTTGACCGGAATTGACTGCCATTGTCGCTTACGATAGATTCTGGTACGCCAAAAACATCAAAAACTTGTTCTTTAAGAAAGTATATTATAATCGGAATGGTGGTGAACTTTTTTAAAGGACACAAAAAGCTGAATTTAGACATGTGGTCCAAAACAATTGAAATACCTATATAAGAATTTTTCGACCTAGGAAAGGGGCCTATTAAATCAATATACAGTCGCTGGAAAATTCTTTCTACTGGAATAATTTTTCCCATCGGTGGACGAAGAAGTTTGGTTGGATGTTTCGTCATCTTACATACTTGACAATTGCTGACATACTCTTTCACTGAGCGATATAAGCCAGGCCAGTAGAAGTAGCGACGAATTCTTTCGATAGTTTTAGCCAAACCACCATGTGTACTAGTCGGAACATCATGCGCATGTTGTATAACCTCTGAGCGTAGGGAATTCGGAACAACCAGTTTCCATGCATCACTTTCTTAAACTGGATCGCCGGAATAAAACTCAGTCCGATGATAAATGAAATTCTCTGCAACTTTAAAATCAGGATATTTAGATGCGTTCTCCAATAGTTTATCCTTCAACTCTACATATTCTGGATCCGCAAACCTGCTGAAGATAAATCAATATCAGGCACATAATCGACTTCGATGGAAGCAAGCAATTCATCTTCGTTGTGACAGCGGGACAGTGCGTCCGGTACAACATTGGCGCTGCGTTTCCTATGTTGAATGGAAAATATAAACCCTTGAAGCTTTAAAGCCCAACGATCCAAACGTCCGCTCAAGTCTCTTTGGTTCATCAACCAAAGTAGGCTCGCATGGTCTGTGATGACAGTAAATTCCTGTCCTTCAACGTAAGCTCGGAACTTTTTTATAGCCAATACTGCCGCCAAACATTCACGTCCCGTTACCGAGTAGTTTTGTTGAGCCTTATTCAATTTTGCGACATATACGCTATGGGAATTTCGACTCCTTCATTATTTACTTGCGCTGGTACAGCTCCTACACCGTGTTGACTTGCGTCGCATTGTATGATAAAGGGTTTGCTAAAGTCCGGATTGGCCAAGAACGGAGCAGTTGTAAGTCGTTGTTTAATTTCGTCAAAAGATATCTGTGCCTCGTCGGACCAGTTGAAAGATCTACCCTTTTTTAGAAGTTCGGTTAAAGGATGAGTCACTTCCGAAAAATTGGCTATAAATCTTCTATACCAACCTGCCATACCTAAAAATCTACGGTGCTGCTTTACAGTTCTTGGTACTGGGTACTCTGTTATCGCTGAAACTTTGTCTTTATCTGTTTTTAAGGTGCCCTGTCCCACAACGTAGCCAAGGTAATTTACTTCTTTTAAGGAAAACTGGCTTTTCGTAATGTTGATCGTGAGACCAGCTTTTCGGATACGATCCGCTACTTCTTTCAATAACTCAATGTGTGGTTCACAATTCTCAGATATCAATAATAGGTCGTCTAGGTAAACAAATACTTTCTCCTTTAGGTCATACGGGATAACGCGGTCCATCAGCCTACACATTGTCTGAGGAGCATTGCACAACCCGAATGGCATTACGGTGAATTGATACAGCGGAACATTTGGAATTGTAAAGGCAGTTTTTTCACGAGAATTTATCTCAACCGGGATTCGCCAAAAAGCATCCTTCAAATCAAGGCTTGAAATGAATTCCGCTCGTGGTAGTCTAGACAATATACCCTCAATATGAGGTAGAGGATATGCATCCTTCACAGTTAAAGCGTTTACCTTTATCCTGTCTAAGCATAGTCGTACTTTTCCAGGTTTGCGAACCAACACAACAGGCGAAGACCAAGAACTTTTGGATTCCTCTATGACTCCAAGTGATGTCATACGATCGATTTCGTCACACATAAGTCTTTCAACTGCTGGTGAAACCGGAAAATGACGCTGCTTAATGGGCTTGCCATTTCCAACGTCGATGACATGCTCCACAAGTGAGGTTTTTCCCAGACCATGTACTTCAAACTTTGGGAAACATGAAACTGCTGAATTCAGAGCACATTGCTGCTGATACGTTAAGATATGTTTGTTAATATCTGTTTCAATTAATTCAATTTCGCTAATAATATTTGTAGCGATTTCGAACATTTTCCAGAAATCTATTCCCAGGTAAAGATTTTGAACTAGGGAAGGTATTAAATAGAATTCGATCTGATGAGATTCTGGCTTGTAAGTTACACTAAATTTTATAATTCCTACAACCTGTTGTTTCGCCCCGTTAGCAGTTCGCACAAAAGACTTTATTGGTTTTACTCGCTTGTTTTCGGCTAGTAGTTCGCTTGCGAAGTCACCGCCGATACAACTTACTGAAGCTCCTGAATCTAAGAAGCCTAAATAAGTTTTATTTAAAATTTTAACAGATGCGTAAGGTCTGAGATCACTAGTTTGTTGAAAAATCTGAGAAATGGAATTTAAGCGTTTTTGCTTCGACTTAATTGTCGACCAATACTTATGAGCTCTATCCGCTGAACGCGTACGTTTAAAAATCTTTTCACGTGTCTGTCTATAAAATTTCAGTCGTTCATGCAATGGTTTTAAAGGATGTAATTGTGGCACATAAGATAACGTATTTTCTTCCTTCTTCAGAATTCTTACAGGAGTACTTAAAATTTCGGGTTCGATTGTAGGTTGGGATGCCTGCTCCTGTTGATGACATCCCCGACCCTGTTTTCCGGATCGTTACATTTTGGACAATTCGGTAGAAAAAAGGCAATCAGCCCACATCCAGCCCACATGCACTTTTGCATTTCTGCAGGTTTTGATGGACGATCATCTTCGATTGCGGAAACTTCTTCCTCCGGAAGCATATCGCATACTTCTATTTCTGACTATTGTCTTCTCTGTCCATAAAATTGTCTCGCTTGTTGAGATTTACCATGAATTTCAGCAAAAAGATTTTCCCTTCTTCGACAGGCTCTTCGAAGATCAGAGATTGTTTGAATATCAGGATGAAGGAATTCCAATCGGATGTCCGATTGTAAATTTCGAATGACAGTCTCGACAATTTCACGTTCAGTCATAGGACTACGCAGACCATCAGCAATGTTCAGAACAGAATCGAGATATGTTTCAAAAGATTCGCCATTCTTTTGCTTTCTGTTGCGAATAGCCTCCATAATGTCGAAATCAGTTCTGAAATCCTTAAAGTATCTACGCATATCGTCACACATATCTAACCAATCGACAACATCGGTGGAACGATGGTAACGCCAGAACCAACGCTTTGCTTTTCCTTCAAAGAGCATATGAATATTTTGGCGTAACATGACAAAATCGCCATGTAATGTTGATCGAGTCAATGCATTAACCCTGTATATAAATTCGTCCACCGTGATACTGTCTAGCGAACCATCAACACATATTTTCCAACCTGATATGACTTTTGCCGCTGCCGACAAAGATAAGGCTTCCGCATCAGTACGAGACAGTACAATATTTCCATTCGGGCTCCTATTCTGACCGGATACAACTGCATCTTGGGTTCTGACTCTACTAGGTTCAATGTTTTCGTTAAGAGGTATATTCAAATTAAGGTTACTCAAGTAATTTCCTAGTGAATCTGCTACTACTCTATTGATTTCTTCCCTCAACTGTCTTGAAGAACGCTCCTCATACGTCCTAAATGTGTATTCAATTATGCTTTGTATGCTATTGCCATCAACACCCTGACTAAGATTAAGTTGTGGAGAACGTAACTGGCTTACACCACGACTTCTACCTCGCCAATTACTGTTATTCGATATTCGACTCCTCGAAGCTACGTCAAAATTTGCTCTGGACCTCGTCCTCGGTCCTTCCACTCTTGGAATTGCACCTTGACTAACAGGTGCATCCCCGATAGTTGTCGGATTCTGCTCGGTGAAACTCTTCAAAGATTGACTACCACAAGAACGTCTACATAAAGGACACGCATCGTTTTCTGTTAACCATCTAGTTATGCATGTCCGATGAAATGAATGTTGGCAGGGTGTTGTAGACACATTGCCTTCAGCCATTTCTTCGTTACATATCGAACACAATCCTTGATGAATGCTCAAATTCGCCAAGTTTTCTGCGCTATGCCTTACAGCCATAATTCTTTGTTTTTATTTATATTTTTTTTATTTGTAAATAATTAAAATTAGCTAATACCGTAGAAAAAAAATATTTCCTTAAAATAATCAAATTTAGTTTAATATATAGAAGCAGGGAAGTAAGAATGATTCTTTATAACCTTCGGTTGGAAAAAATTAAATAAAAAGGAATCAGTTCGATTTAGCATTTCCATTGGTAAGAAAAACAAAATTATGAGCAATTTTGCCTTAAAATAAACCTTATACCCGTTACATCTAATTTCAAAAGAAAATGATAATTCCACATTACTGTATTCATTTTCCCCTTGTGAATAGGTTATGCTGTCATGACTGGTTATGGAATCGATAAAAACTAATTGCCATAATTCCAAGCTCATGCAACAAGACCAAAAAAAAAATGTTAAATAAATTAATTATGTATTTATGTACTGAAAAAGTAGAGAAGGGTAATTTTAACAATAACCGTTAAAATTACCACGTTGGGCGCCATTTTGTAATACTCACATCGTTGGTATTATATGATATTGATGTTGTTATGGTTAACAAAAATATTAACCAATGATGGTAGGATACATTACTATGTATCAAAAGCCCCGTACATGGCTAAGCGTGCATGCTAGTTTTAACCAGGTCTCAGCTCGTCGGATTGGGGTGGTTCTTGCTTGCCATATGTGTACGTGGATCATGGATGTATTACAAAAATTTTCATGCACGTTTAACTTAAAGGAACCAAAAAAAACTAAAACCTCATTACCCAAAACTCAATAAAAAAAGAAAAACGGACGGACGGAAGCTGAAAGGCGGAAATGCATCGGTCGGACTGGAGAAGCCATATATCCGCTTCTCTTCTCTCCCCTACCCAACCATATGAGAGATATTTTTTTAACTAACATCTCCAATCCCATCCAATGCCAAACGTAGGTCTAACTCATCTCACTCCCCCTTTAAATAAATCTAACACCCCTTCATTTTAATAAACAATATTCAATTTCACATTTTATTGGTTATTTTTATTCCTATCAAAATAAAATACATCTTGAGAGAAAATGTTTCAAAGAGTTTAAGAAATATAATATTTAAAGGAGACAAGCCAAAAACAAAACAAGAAAAATAAATAAATGATGCGTAAAATAATTTAATTAATTTGAATTTTTATCTTTTTTTTTTTTTTTTTTTTGCTGGCCCGGAAAAATGTGATTGGACGTTTATGCTTTAATATTCTCACTAGTTCCATGAACTATTGTACAACAACAAAGAATATCAATTATAGTAGTTACACTTATTATACTGACAATGAGAAATACATTTTTCATTTTTTCCATACTTTTCGTGTAATACTTTTATAACTTTTAGCCTACACAATTTGGTGTTTTCTCGCCCACTTTTGTAATTATATATATTAAGTAGATATATTTAGCACATTGAAATGTTGAATACGTGAAATTTCTCTTAAGTAGATGATGCAAAATTATGTAGTTAAATGAAACGTAAAAGAATTATCGAATTATGCTGCTTAGTGCGCTAATTTGTTGCTGTTTGGTTAGTTCATCAATTAACTGTACTAAGATATGCGACGATTAATTAAATGCATTCAAGCTGGTATTAATTTTAACAGTTTGGTTAGGTCATTTAAACTTGAACAAAGTTTTTGTGCAAATTCAGGTGAAATGTTGAATACAAATTGGAGGATTTCCTGGATAGCAATTTCTTTTCGTGTGACAATCGAGCGTTCTAATTATGTAAATTTAGAATGAGTTTCAGCACCTATCTTTGCAACAACACCTTCACTGGATTCCATGTGCTTGGCTTTGAATTCTTTAACTTATGTTCGCGTTGATTTCGTTTAAATTAAATTTTAATTACTTGTAGACTACCACACGCGTTGACGATCAGGAACCAAAAGGAAGGTTTTTCAGAACCGTGCCAATGCGGAAGCCTAGATTGACATTTTCTCTTGAAGTATAGACAGCTGATTAGTACTTTTAGCTTGAGTACTAACTTTTGTTCCTACCCATGGTTGTATTCGATGTCTTACCATATTTAAAACATGATAAATTTATGTACATGAAAGTAAATCAAACAATTTAATAATCGCGCTCACAATGTCTGACCAATCATTCATCGCGGAGAATGAAGAATTCGAATTTCTGACATCAGAGATCACAGATTGTCAACTTCGTGTGAAGTGGTTCGAGAATTTCATTCTGAGTCTGGAAAATTGTACTTCGTACGCTGAAAAAATCAGATTTTTGTCAGCAGCACCCATCTGTCAAATGCCAAAAAATTTAATTCTTTCTAAATGGCCACAAGTAACTGACTACATGATTCGAAAGGCGAAAATTCAAGTCAGCGAAAATGGAAATTATAGTATTCCTGATCCGTATTTGGGACATCCAATCGATGAAAATGTTCGGCGAGTTGCGCTTGAATATTATTTGAATGATGACCTTAATTGCTCTACTCAAAGTCCGAATAAAAATGATGTAATCAATGTTTACGAAAATGATAAGAAAATTGCTAAGGTGAAACGATACATGTCTCGAAGTATACATGAAACTTATGAAATATTCAAGAGTGATCATCCGGACATGAAAATTGGGTATTCAAAATTTTTCACCCTCCGACCAAAATGGGTTGTCCAATATCCGGCTAAGCAGGTCTGTTTGTGTATATATTGCACTAATTTTGAATTGCTATTGGTAGGATTGAAAAATTGTCTGAATAGGTACAGTGTTGTAGTTACAAATGTGCGCGATATTGTCCTATCCGCCGGAGTTTGTTCAGTGAACAACGATGCTTGTATAATCAAAGAATGCGAAAAATGTTCTGGAATTGATGGAATAATGAAAAAAATCACGGAATATTTAAGAGATGAAATCGAAGAAGAAACAACTTTTGCATTTTGGGAAGAAAATGATCTGATAAAGAAAACAACTTCTATTAAAATTTTCATTAAAACATTATCTGAGTGGACTTTAAAGATCAATACTCATTTACAGTGCAAAAAAATTCAACAAAACGGTATAAAACTAGAGAAAGCGATATCAAAAGAAAATTCATCTCATTTGGTTTTGCACATAGACTTTGCGGAAAATTGGTCAGTGATTGTGAGAAATGAAGTACAGTCATATCACTGGAAGTCAAAACAAATCTCAATTTTCACTGCAGTCTGTTATTTTGGTTAAAACGTACAAAGTTATGTCGTTGTTACCGATGACTTATCGCATGACATCATATCGCATGGGAAAGGGGCATGCGATGGCATTGGGGGGCTGGTTAAACATTCGACACGACACAATTTAAGTGTGGATGAAACAGAGTATATTCAATGCGCGAAATCATTTGTCGACATAATGCAGATAAAAACTCCTAAAATCAAACATCTTTTCCTGAAGGTTGAAGAATTGAAAAGTTTTCGAAGCAAAAAGAAATATGTTTGGAAAAAAGCTAAAGCATATAAAGGAATTCGAGAGTCACATGTGTGGAAAAATGAGCTTGGGGAAAAAAAACAAAGTGTTTACCGCAAGAACTTGTGAACATGAGTCGAAAGTTGCTGAATGAAGTTGTACATTATGAAGTAAGGTTTATAAGTTTAGATTAAGGAAGGATGAAATTCGATTTTTTACTAAAAATAAACATTTTAAAAAGATACTTAAATACCAAAAAACTACAATACATTATCATTTCATACATGTACTGATAATTAAAAATCGGTATTCATTGGGCGTAGTTCAGGAGAGAAATTTTTTTTAATGGAAACTCAAAGTCTCTGTTTGATGTAAAAAAAGGTTTAGAAGAAAAAAAAATACACTTTTTGAGATATTGAATTAAAAAAAAAAATTGCAAATTTTTCTATTGCAAAATAAAAAATTATTACTTAGTTTTGAGTAATTTTCAAACTTCTATCGATAGCACGGATCATCACGAATGATTAGAAGTAAAAACCATGGAAATCGGCAAGTCCGTGGAGCTCGCCGGTAGTAGTAGAAGAAAGATGGTTTTCCAGAGAATAACTTGCGTTTTCTTAAAATAAATCCTAAGTAGTGCTCCTTATTCTGGAAGGAGGTGAATTATTTAGATCATCAAGAAACTACGAAGAGTGTTTGTACTGCGAAGAAAAAAATATAATCAATGAAGGATTGGTCAAGCCCCAGAAATTTTCACAAATTAAGAAGTTTTCGTGGGTTATGTACTCACTATCGCCGATTTGTTCCAAACTTCGCCAGCGTAGCTCATAGTCTCTATTAGCTCACTAGGAAAACTCAACAAGAGGAGGCCTTTCAACCTCTGAAGAAACGGCTATACACTGCGCCCATGTAGCATACCCAGTTCCAGGTGCAAGATTTATTCTGGATGCAGATGCTAGTAGCTATGGCATAGGAGATGTACTTTCACAAGTGATTGATGGGCAGGAGAAAATAGTTGCCTACACTAGCCGGTCTATTGGGAAACCTGAGCGGAACTACTACGTAGCTCGGAGAGAACTACAATCGTTGGCTTGCAGCGTTTGAAAAAGCAAATGAAGATTTAGGTGGAGGACAGTGGGGCGAAATTTAAAACGAATGTCAGATGAAAGAGAGACGATAACTGACAACGTTTATTTACTCCTCAATAATTACAATTCTATTCACCATGCTCAATGGTTTATTTTACAATTTTTTATAATCACAGAATTATTTTCCTCTTCACAGTTTATCCTCTTTTAAGCACACAGCTTACTTACACCGCTGTTGACGTCCTTTCGTTTTCTACTCGTCTACCTGTAATAGCTGCTTACGCTTCTTATATATCTAACTATGATTCATTTCGTTCATACTCTCTATTACATGCTGACATCTCGTCGACAGCTACTGTCGCTTCATTTCTGTCCTACGTATTTGGGATCTCCACTCTCACCTTGTTTCTCATTCGTTTGATTTCTTTGTATGGACCTTTATGCTTGCAATACAAGCTTTTCGTCCGTGAAGAATTGTACAGCATTACTAAATTACCTTTTTTTAAATCTTTCAGGATCCTTTGCCTTCATACTTCAATCTTTGTTACTCCTGGCCTTAGGGCGTTGCTTAACAGTTTTACGTACATCTCTGAACTTCTCCATTAGGACACGACATTTACATAGGGTTTTTCTTTCTGCTGCTCGTTCTTTTGCAAGAGCACATTCTTACCATTGTACGCAGGATCATGGCTTAGTGATACTTTCATATTTCCATATTCTATCACTATTTTCTTTTGGTCGATCTTCATTCTTTAACCAAGGAGAAAGTCCGCACCAACTATGACGTCATCTACGATTTCCGCTATTACGAACTCATGTAACATTGTCATATTTCCGATTACGACTTTGCACGTGGCTTTTCTTAGAACCTCGGTGTGCTCACCAGTTACTGTTCTTAACTTAGCTCCATCTAACGGACTTATTTCCTTGGTGGTCATGCCAGATCGAATGATGGAGTGTGACAAGCCCTTATCCATAGTTAGTACTCGCCCATATCCATCCACATATCCACCGATAGCCTTCCTCGATTTATTATCGATATGCGAGACGGAGATTATGGAGCAGTTTTCATCAAATTTATATTTTCGGCCTTCTATAGTTATGATAAATCCAGGTACTAATCCTTTTGCACCACTACAACATTTCTCCTTGAGGAATTGTGACCTTTCCCAGATTCTTTCATAATTTCTGGACTTCAAGTGTCGCAAAGTTCGCTTTGTGCACTGGTATCCACAAAAGCGTGGCCTTTTCATGCGGGAGCACACAATTCTCAGAAAATGTTGGCTTTGGATTTGCATACGTCTCCCCTTATTCCGCTGCTGAGCCTCTGAATTTTTATCTTCTCGAGGCTTCCTAAATGCATCCGAAAGATTTCGTTATGTGCTTGCTTCCACAGCGTCTTTTCATAGGTTTCATAGTTACCCACTCATATGCAGGCACTATCTGCGCTGCAGGTTTCTTCAATTCAACGAATACTGCAGCTGATTATTCCTCAATGCTCCAGTTATTTGTTGTAGCTGTCTTATCGAACTGTAGCTTAAAAATCTGGGATGAGATTGTGTCGTCAAAGGATGGTGCTTTTATCCTGGCAGAGTTCCTTGAAATGATTAGTCTTGAAGCTGTATGATCCGAGATGAAATACGCGGTTCCTGGTCTGGCATTTGTGACGAAACGTGGGCATCCATTTGTGATATGTTGGTATCCTGTTCATCCATCTTTTGTGTAGTTACGGCATTCAATGTGACATATCTTTTGTAATTTTAGCTTCATTTGTGACATGTCTTGCGTAATGTTGGCATTCATTAGTAAAATTGCAGCGGATAGCTTATTCATGTCCATTTCCGTAGATGAGCCATGAACCTTTTATTCTTTCTTAGTTGCTGACTACTTTAAACCTCTCGCATCGTCAACAGCCTCTTCCCTACATTTATACCTTAGGATGCCTTGATGACATATCTTCAAATCATGAATTTTGAAAATTTTTCAATTATTCTCGTAATATCGTAAATAACCTCAATGATTTCCTGAATCCTTCCAGTTCGATCACTGGATATCTAAGTAAAAGTCCCAATATTTGTTC
Source organism: Neoceratitis asiatica (assembly GCA_030068015.2). Lineage (NCBI taxonomy): Eukaryota > Metazoa > Arthropoda > Insecta > Diptera > Tephritidae > Neoceratitis > Neoceratitis asiatica. The sequence goes on from CM061529.1 coordinate 10,287,104, forward strand.
GTTCGACTTCCTAATTGCAGGAAATTACTCAACGTTTATACACCCCTTAATAATATAATTCTTTCACTATACTCAATAGTTTATTTTAAACTTCTTTATAATCAAACAGTTATTTTTTTCAGTTTTCTTGATATGAAAAAGTGAGTCATATAAGTAGATATGTATTTTCAGTCTTTTCTTTTTTAATTTCACAGGTATGTCTTATGGTCCATATATTGAAAAATTGGTGAAAGAATTCCTTTATGAAATTAAATTTGATTTCAGTTTTCAGGATGCTTAAAAATTAAATTCGCTAAAAAAATCAGATCTATGTATATAAAATACGAAGCCATAAATCTTCGCTGTAATTCTTATTAGTTAAGTGTTTGTGAAAGCTTGAAAAAATTTCCTGTGGAGGCTCCGAACTAGCACTAATTGGTTTGTCACATGCACTGAAAATGTCCGGTTTTACCCTAATTAGTTAAAGGCCCAAAAAAATGGGTCAAATCAGAAATAGCGGGACTGTACTCCATGCTTTTCTGGATAACCCGGGAGCACCGACATCCTTGGACTGGTTCTAGAGGAACTTCAAGGTTGTGGCGTGCGATGGCGTGCGATGACGAGAGGACAGTATCGCTATATAAGATAGCCGTGGGTAGACTTGGGTAAGTATACCCTGGAGCGCGACTTAGAGCAGTCGATTTAAAAAATTTGGCGTCTAGACTAAGGATCAGAGTCTGGCTTTCTGTTATGAACGAACGGGGAAAAATAAAATATGGATTTGAAACGATCACCTTCCGGAGAAAACTCTGACCTACAATGCCTTAGGAAAGCCTACATAAAAGCTTTTAATACAGCAGATGCTTATTCTAACGACGACCCTAGGAAAGGCAAAGATAAAATCTATGAGAGATTTTAGCAGTAATATGGAAACAGCGTCAGCGGGGATAGGCTGAGGAAAGCACTCTCAAGTAATCAGGCGAGGCTTGGACAGTAACTGCAGGGGAAACCCTTTACCTTCTCATTCAAGCGTTCTTTTCTGTTGCATTAATAAACAGGTCATTGAGCCCAATAAGGAGATTTACAGAGCCCATATTTAAAAATCGTCTAACTAACGCAATGTCTATTATGAAGCCATATCAGTACTTTTCAAAGATATTCTTGGTTCCCATGATTAGCAGGACCAAGTCAAGTAGGGAGAATGCTTTGAGCAAGGCATTTCTACTTTGATTTGTGGTTCTATTTTCCCATTTCACAGCCCAAGCCTTGAAATCAAATCTCCTGCTTTTATATTTGTGTTGTAGTTTGCACATCTCTAAGTAGATATCCTAGTGATAAAGTTGGTAGCACGTCACAACTATAGATGTGGACACCACAAACCTTTGCTCTGACATAAACGGATATATCAGTCAGTACTCTATCTTGCACCGATTAGTTGCCGCAGGCCCATATTTCCGATGTCCTGCATTCATTGCTCTCAGATTACTACGGCATCTATTTTCTTCTCATAGACCATTCCTTAACGCATGCTTTAACAAAGTGCCCATTTTCTCTGCATTTTATACAACATTCCCTTCTGTCTTCTGGGTTTCTGCGCCAGCTTGTTACGTTGCATACAACCCAGTCAATCTTAATTTTTTCTGTTTTTGGTAGTTACCTTACATCTCTTGCTGGAAGGCTTAAAACTACGGATTGCGTTCCTTCATGTGCTTTTCTTATATTCTGTATATAACTTTCATTGATATTGAACTGCTTAAATGGCGAACATATGTTATAGCTTGGTCTGTGTGATCTTTTGTAGTAAAGGCGTCTAAATAAAGAAATTCTTCTAGTTTCTAGTGTGTTAGGACTTTTATTTTCTTTTTCTCTTCTGGTTGCCAAGACACTTGCACTTCTTTGTATTCATTCATACTTCCTCTCTCATTAGCTCAAGGAGAGTGTCCCCTTAAGCTATTTTCCTTATACGTGACACATTTTCGTCAAATTTTTCTAGGGCATTTTGTTTAGTGGAGGCCTGTAGGAGATCTTCTCCTGTCCTTTTTTAATTTTTTTTCCTTTAATACTTAAACGTTACCCAGTTTTTGCCTTTTCGGCGTTTCCTTTCTTTTAGCTTGGGAGGGGCTACATCCATCTTCCTCCATCTAAGTTTTTGTACTCATTTATCGCCTCCAGTTCATAGGATGTTTTGCTCTTCTTTGATGGTGTTTTCCTTTTAGCTTGTCCTTCTTAACGTATCTTTTTTGGAGCTGCCTTTGAAACGTTTTTAGCAGATATTATTTTCTTATTATGGGATCCTACTCATATCATTTCACACCTATGTGGTGATTCAGCCGCTCTAGCCAGGAGACTGATGCTGACCAAGAAGCCGAAAAAAGTCGTTTCGAGTTCACGCGCTTTTAAAATTTTGGATCACTCACTTAAGGCTCGGTGCCCATTCAAACTGATACAGGCCTTCATTGGGCATGAATAGTCTTTTAAACTGTACTAAAAAGGTTTAAATAGTTTGCTAGGTGAGCTCATAAAAGTGGAAAAAGAAAATGGTAGTAATACGAGACATTTCATCATGTCGGCAACACGGTAAAATAACCAGACTTCTCCCATTTGCAACGAGACCAGTAGGTACTGTCAATGCGACAAAACGTTTCCTGATTAATTTCAAACCCGACAAGCGCAAAATACGCGGCGTCATCTGTCATCTCATTTGGAAGGGAAAACCTCGGTTTGAGATTTATAATGAGGTGAAAACTGCATATCGTGATAAAGCTATGAATCGGACGATATATATACTATGTGTACAAGTGGTGTCTCCAGTTTAAATAAGCATGTTGACCAAAGAAGTCTGTCTGCTGCACGACAATACCAGACCACGCACGGCCAACGCCACGAAGGAACTGCTCGCCACGATTAAATGCGATGTCCTGCACCATCCCGCGCATTCCCTTGTTTTAGCACCTTCTATCTCTTTACCTCCCTTAAGCTGCACATAGGAGGAGGTAATAAATGAAGTGGAGAATTTAACGAAGGGGTTGACGGCAAACTACTTTGAGGAAGCACTTTTTTTTGGCTATAATGCAGCGTCCTAATCAATCAGCACTGTCGGTCAATTTGAGTTTAACCTACTGTCTGCATATCAACTTTTTTGGTGCAAAAAAATTCAACGCACTATTGTGAAAGTAAATACATATATTGATATGAACGAACATACATATTCTGCTTGAGAATATGTATATGTACTTATATACATAAGTACATAGTTTAAGTGGCGGTTGCAGAATTTCAAAATGTTTTTCTGCTAGTGCGCGTCGTTGACGAGTAAGGTGTAAAAAAAGTAAAATTACGAGAGCTGTTTGATAAGTCAGTTACTTCATAAATTTGTCGCACAGTTACTGTAACTTACGCTGCTCCCGTCAACTGCTATCGATTAATACACTGATGTAAAATTGTGAGCAAGCTGCGCCATTTAGTTTGTGTTTGGCAGCCATGGAAAACATACGATCTAGTGAATTTTAACGAAAACGCAAAAAATTTAATTTTATGTGCTGATTAAGCAATATTTTTTGCGTAAAAAATTCATAACCGAATCCAAGGAAAGACTTGACAAATATTATAGGGACTCTGCACCATAAATTCCTATTGCCAAGAAGTCGTTTACTGAGTTCCGTTGTGGTCGTACCAGTACAAGTGACACTGAACCAGAGAACGTATAACAACGAGAAGGTGCAATTGACTTTTGGATTATAAGTTCGATTGAAACTTGTGCAGAGTTAGAAAATAACGGGAAAGGGATTCACCACCCTGTTAAATTTTGCCTGTTAAATTAGCAGAATTATGTAAATTGAATGTTTAATATAGAGAAGAAATGTAAAACCAATCAAAATATAATGATAATAAAACTATTTATTATTATTTTTTCTTTTTCATAAAATATTTTTTAATTTTTTTAAATTAAAATGCATTAAAAAATAAAATCTTAATCTTTCAGAAACTATTTCAAAAACTATATTAAGATTAAATTTTTGTATTCTTTGTTAACTGTAGATTTTATGATTGCAAAAAAAATTAAAGCAAAAAAATAAATAAAATAATTATTTTGAATGATAATATGATATTTAATGAATAATTACACACAAAAATATGAAATAAATAAAATAAAAATTACTAACATAATTATTTGAAATTATAATATGGCACGAGCAAAAAGAATTTGAACTTGGGCCAAAAGTAAAAACACCAAAAATTATAAATAACACGTACATTATACCAGCTCCGCTGCCGTTGACTTAACAAAATTTTTACATATTCGGTACTTCTACCGAAATACAGTATAGAACATTGATTCTTCTGAGTAAGAATACGAAGGAATATATTGTCCCATCGCGGAAGCTTCGTCTATAAACGACTTCGCTAATATACAAAATGCTTGTTGAAGAGCTGCGCGCGGGGAGAAGTATTGCTTGTCGTATGTGCTTTGTTGACGATGCGCTTGGGTTTATGTACATTAAGAATTTTTGCGCATATTTTACTAGGAACCGTTGAGTATACGCACATGAATTGACATGTATGTACATATATACATACGTTTATTTGTTTATGCGTACACATCCAGCAAGAAAGGTCATTACCATGACAACGCTATTTTATTGGCCGCTAGTTAAATTGCAAAAAATGCTTTTATCGTGACAAAAGCACCCACCCCCCTTCGAGCGACTCCTCCACAAACCAAAATGCCAAAAAATTAGAAGTTGAAGAATTTTGTGTCTTCACTGGACAATTTTTAGCAATTTTGCCATCATAATCCTCGGCTTGTGGACGAGGGCTCGCGGGAAGGCAAGGAATTTCTTGCTGGTCAAAATGAGGTAATAGGCGAACAGAAAATTTAGCAACACGATGCCGATTTGCTTCATTTGAGCAGAAGAAGTGAATTTTTTGTCGAAGACAAAACAATATGAAGCAATGCTTGTTGACGGCACTTGAATGTTGCGGATTGAAGGGAAAAGGGAAAATTGTATGTTGTTGTTCATAAGCTACTTGCTATAAGAAGTAAAAGCAACAAAACCAACTACCGCATGCAAACCCTCCTTCCTTCTATTCTTCACCAACGAACGGTTTCGTCAAGCGAAGTTAAATTTTGGCAACTATCAAAAATTAATGTTGAGTTGACGACGATGTGAAAACGCATACATTCATGCATTTTAATACGTATACGCCAAACATATACAATCTTAATAATGCGAATGCCCTTCCTTCTTTCAACCCGCTGTCCTCAAACATCTTCTCCGCGGCGATGACATAAATCACAAAAATCAGAAAATCAAGTTGATCTGAAGTTGAACACACATACATTCAAAGGTACTTGCATGTATACGAAAAACGCATACATACAAAAGTGCATGTCAACTTCTTTCCTCTGTACCCGTCATCCTAAAGCATACCTTGGCGACAATTCAAAAATCTGCCAATTTAATAAAATTTAAAATGCGAAAAAGGAGCCAGGATTTGAACTCATGGTACTTTTGTCGTATGCCAGCGCAAGGCAGCATCTTGCTTCATATTGAGGTAACAGGCGAACAGCAAATATAGAAGAACGAAGATAGATTTTGTATGATTTGCTTCATTTCGGTGGTTGATTGACTATTTGACTTTTTGCCGAAGTCAAAGGAATTGTTTGTTGTTGTTGCTTCTGCATTACATTTCGCGACCATGTTTTTTTGTATTTGTGATTTTTGTCACCGTCACAAAGAAGCAACTTGAAGGCATGAGTATGCGGGGCATGCGTGCGGTGATATTTATGAATAATCACACTTTGCTTTGTTGTACGGTGCTTGCGTCTATGAATGCATACGCATAATATGAATAGCATACGGCAAAAAAAACAACTAGCGCACAAGTCGCAAACTCATACATTCAAAAGTACCTACATATTTATGTGTATACAAAAAACAAATACACACAAAATATTGTGCGATCCCTTTTCCTTTACTCCCGCTACCAACAAGCCGTGTCGGTGACCAAAAATCCTAAAATCAGAAATTCAAGTTGATCTGAAGTTGAAGGCACATACATTCAAAGACATCTATGTGTATACGAAAAACTTATACATGCCTACACAAATTGTCAATTCTCTTCCCTTGTACCCGCCATCAACAAGCAATTTGAATGCTTCGGCAACTTACGATTTTTACAATCGACGGCAAGCTGAAAAATCTAAAAATTATGTTCAGCAAAAAAATCTATTGAATGAAAGAAGCAAAAAACAAAACTTCTCGTTTGCTGAGATTTGAACCCGAGACAACAAATTTTAAAATAATTCCAAAGCAGTATAAGCACTGCGCCACAGACCACTTTAAAAATGTGTCGTCTAAATAGTTAAATCTTCAATTTACAAAAGACTAATATACATATGTACGTACGGACAGAATTTACAAAATACGCAATAATATTCAAATCAAATATATGACCCTCATTTGATTAATTTTTAATATTTGTTATATATAAATTATATTATATTTAAAAAAAATTTTTTTTTTAATAATATAAGTAAGATTTAAAATGAAAATTAAAAAAAATTGTTATTTGAATTACTCTTCAGGGCATCCGTATTCCTCTGGTTAAAATGCCAAAGCCCAGAAAAATATTAACATAAAGAAAAATTGCATACGATTTCTTTGCTTTTAGCAGAAAATCAGTTGACCATACTGTTAATAACATTTATTTTTTTCCGACGGCTGTTAAATTTGGGTGTGGTGAATCCCTTTCCCGAAGTTTTTCAGGACATGTATGAAGTGGATCGAGGTTACAATGAATTTGCACCTTCTCGTTGTTATAAGTTCTCTGCTGAACGTTCAGGTCCTCACGGAGGAAATCGTTGATTAAATCCATGGAATGACAATGGACGATCGGAGAATAAAAGTGCGCAAGGTCGCTGAGACTGCAGGCTTCTCATCTGAGCGGATACATCATTTGTTTGAATATTTGGAAATGAAAATGCCAGCCACACAATGGGTGCCACGACTGCTAATAAGCGCAACCGTGCAACTACTTCAAAGGAGTGATTGGCATTGCTCCACCGCAATACAAACGAATTTTTGCGCCGCTTCTTTAACGTAGACGACACATGAATCCACCATACTACACTAGACATCAAAGAAGAATCATGACAGTAGATTTTTCTGAGTGAACAAGCACCAAGGAAGGCCAAGGTCTGTCCGCCAACAAGGTCATGGCTACTGTTTTTTTGGGATGTAGGAGGTGTGTCATCGATTAGCTTGAAATCATAAAAGATAAAACGATCACCGGCGAATATTATTCAGAGCTTTTCGACAGATTCGTAAAAAATTCATAAATTGAATTACGAACTGATACCCCATAAAGCATATTTTGTAAACTAAGCCCTTTGTGATTATTTCTTGTTTCCAAACCTTAAGAAATGGCTCGACGATAAAAAAATTTTTTGGAATGAAGAATTCATCGCGGAAAAAAACGCCTATATTATTTTTTATACATATATTACTCAACCATAAGAACTAATATAAGTAAACTTACATATGTATCTACAAAGGATACATGTTCAAAAACGCGACATTCGTATATCTTTGAAGTGCAAAAAATTAAAGTTAGCTTTATGTACTTTTTTTATGTTTCCATAGAGTTTTATGAGTAATAAGCTTCCTACTAGAAGTAGATTCCGTCCTATTTTTCCCCCAAAATATTGGCAAAAAACGCAAGATCATAAACACGACAAAAATGGAAGGCATTTTCAACTGTATTTATACATATGCAAAAATCTGAGAAACGGAACGGAAATATTTTGAACGGTTAATTTTAAATGAAAGTGGATTAATTTGCATTTCTAATGGTAGTTGTCATGTTTATGAGTTTAGCACGTGACATCTAGCGCGCGACAATTTTTATTTAAATTCTGTGAAAATAATTATTTATATCGATCTTCATTACATTAGCAACCAATACATATTTTTAAGGATTTTATTAGTATACTAATACTACCCAGCATACACATCATAGTATAATACTACCCAGTAAATAATGTAAAAAAATAAAACATGTAAGGAATTGTAGGAAATTAAAAATGTTATCTTTTAATGAATGTGCTCTATGAGCAACCTTGAATTTCAAATGGTCGCCATATTTTTGATTGTAAAGTAATTTTCTTTAACCTAACTGAAAAAATAAATAAATAAAAGGTTTTTTTTTTTGGGTCAAACATAGCAACAACTCAACCGAAAAATAATTGGAACGGCTTTGAATCCGCCAGAAATTTGGGAAGCATGCAAAATTTCAGGGCCTAAAAATACATTTCAATACCTTTTTTGAATGAAATTTCTTATATATTATAAAGTTTGAATTTTGGCATTATATGTGAAATACTACATTATTCAAATTGACGCCTCGTAAAGTTTTGCAAATTTCGAGCCATTTGAGGTAATTTTCGAACACTTTTTGGCACATACTGGTCGGTATCTCAGCCAGAACTTGACGAATGTTAGTTTTTAAGTGCTCCAGAGTTATTTATCCACATAATCACGGTCTTTCGCGTAGCTCCACAAAAAAGAAAACGGTGTCAAATCGCACGATCTCGGCGGCTAATTGACATTGCCAAGACGAAAGATTACTACTCTCAAAATAAAACTATATTCGCTGGTGTTGTATGACATGTGGCGCCATCTTGTTGGAACAACATATTGCTCAAGTCGTGTTCTTCAATTGTAGACGGAAAATAGTCGGTTATCATACGACCATAACGCTCCGAATCGACAGTAATCATACCTCCGGACCAAATAGCCAACCAGATAGTAAGTTTTTGGGTGTAATGGCCTCTATGCAACGTGGATCACCATTTTTGTAGTAGGTTGCAACAATTTTAATGCGTTTTGCGGTTGTAAAGCGAACCCTTTTCATAAATGCCTGACTTTTAGCTAAAACAAAATATATTTGGTTTTACAGTTGTGTTTGAGAAATATCAAAATACTGCACTTTCGAAAACAGTAAATGGATAACCCAATGGATATATATGATGGAAAAGTAAAATACTTTGTGAGAAGTTTTCGGGGCGGACTACAACTTAATTCAAATTATTCTTATAATATTATATATAGGTAGTTGTGATAACAAAATTATGTTTATAAAATGCACAAGAAGGGCATTGGAAAGACCTATAGAAGAAGAACTTCACGAACAAATTTCACTTTACCATAATAATGAATCTATACACAGCGGCATAAAGGAAACTTATAATTCATTGAAGCATAAAATGTACAATCCAAAAATTAATCGATCGTATACAGTTAATAATCAATAATTGCCAAAAATCTCAACAGAGTAAACCCAAATTTAATTTAATTGAAACTAATTAACTGAAATTTAATTTAAATATCAGGAAACTGATATTTCATTTTAACAAACATCGTTTGCTGCCATACATATAAAAGGGTAGAATTAAAATAGCAAAAGAAAAGGGAACAAACAATCAAAGACAAACTTCTTGTTGTTCTTTGGTATAGGCACCACTTACGCGATTATAACCGCATCAACAATAGTGCGCCACTCGTTTCTTCTCTTCGCTACTTGGCGCCAGTTGGAAATACCAAGCGAAACCAGGTCGCTCTCCACCTTATCGTTCCAATGGAGCGGAGGTCTTCCTCTTCCTATTCCTCCACAAACGGGTACTCCATGAAGTACTTTCAAAGCTGGAGCGCTTTCATCCATTCGGACGACATGATCTAGCCAGCGTAGTCGCTATCTTTTTATTCGCTGAACTATGTCAATGTCGTCGTATAGTACAGCTCATCGTTCCGTCGTCGGCGGTATTTGCCGTTGCTTACCCGCTAACCTTTCTCTTTCTGTCGACTCCTCGTGCTATCTTATTGGATGTTAACATCGTCCACTCTTCTGTACCATACAGCAAAACTGGAATAATGAGCGACTTGTAGAGTTTGGTTTTGGTTCGTTGAGAAGGAAATTGCTTTTCAATCGCCTACTAAGTCCAAAGTAGCACCTGTCAAAGAGACTGATTATGCGTTAGATTTCAAGGCTGACATTGTTGATGTTGTTAATGCTGGCTCCTAGGTAGACGAAATTATCTACGACTTATGACTGTCAACGGTAACATGGCAGCCGAGTCGCGAATGCGATGACTGTTTATTTGATGACATGAGATTTTTCCCTTATTCACTATCAGTCCCATTCGTTTCGGTTTCTTGTCTATCCTGGAGAAATCAGAACTTACCTTGGGGTTGTTATGACCAATAATATCAATACCATCGGCAAGCGACAGCACTTGTATACTCTTGTAAAAGGTCTATTACCTGGGCTATTTAGCTCTACAGCTTATATTATTTTCTACAACATCAAATTGAAGAAATAACACGATAAAGACTAACCCTGTCCCAAACCTCGTTTTGTGTCGACCGACTCGAAGAGGTCTTTCCCAATTCTGACTGCCCTTCTGGTATTATACGGGATAACTTTCTATAGCCGTATGAGTTTTGTAGGGATATCAAACTCAGACATAACGGCTTGGAGGCAGTAACCAAATAAAACCTTATATGCGATATTTAAGATTGGCGCATACCGTGGGGTCTCCCTTTTTTTGGATTGGTCAGAGCACATTTAGGTTCCATTCGTTAGCCATGCTTTCGTCCGACCGTATTCTGCAAAGATGCTGATGCATGTACCTTCTCACCTACCGCCGCTCTGCTATTTTTTAAGCGGGCAATCGCTATTTAAACATTATCATCGTCGGGTGATGGAATGTTCTCGTCATCGATTCGGATTTCGGGTTTCACTGCCATTCAGCAGGCTGAAGAAGTGCTCCCTCCACACACTAAGTATGCTTTGGACATCTGGCCCCGTAAAGAGTATGCTCCGGGTTTGAAACCTTCTGTAAGTCGCTGCATCTTTTCTTCGAATTTTCGAGCATTACCGTTGTCCGCCAGTTTCTCTAGATCTTCATACTCACGCATTACGGCCTCTTTTTGTCGTGTTTATGATCTTGCGTTTTTTGCCAATATTTTGGGGGAAAATAGGACAGAATCTACTTCTAGTAGGAAGCTTATTACTCATAAAACTCTACGGAAACATAAAAAAAGTACATAAAGCTAACTTTAATTTTTTGCACTTCAAAGATATACGAATGTCGCATTTTTGAACATGTATCCTTTGTAGATACATATGTAAGTTTACTTATATTAATTCTTATGGTTGAGTAGTATATGTATAAAAAATAATATAGGCGTTTTTTTCCGCAATGAATTCTTCATTCCAAAAAATTTTTTATCGTCGAGCCATTTCTTAAGGTTTGGAAACAAGAAATAATCACAAAGGGCTTAGTTTACAAAATATGCTTTATGGGGTATCAGTTCGTAATTCAATTTATGAATTTTTTACACATAGTATATATATCGTCCGATTCATAGCTTTATCACGATATGCAGTTTTCACCTCATTATAAATCTCAAACCGAGGTTTTCCCTTCCAAATGAGATGATAGATGACGCCGCGTATTTTGCGCTTGTCGGGTTTGAAATTAATCAGGAAACGTTTTGTTGAATCGACAGTACCTACTGGTCTCGTTGCAAATGGGAGAAGTCTGGTTATTTTACCGTGTTGCCGACATGATGAAATGTCTCGTATTACTACCATTTTCTTTTTCCACTTTTATGAGCTCACCTAGCAAACTATTTAAACCTTTTTAGTACAGTTTAAAAGACTATTCATGCCCAATGAAGGCCTGTATCAGTTTGAATGGGCACCGAGCCTTAAGTGAGTGATCCAAAATTTTAAAAGCGCATGAACTCGAAACGACTTTTTTCGGCTTCTTGGTCAGCATCAGTCTCCTGGCTAGAGCGGCTGAATCACCACATAGGTGTGAAATGATATGAGTAGGATCCCAGAATAAGAAAATAATGTCTGCTAAAAACGTTTCAAAGGCAGCTCCAAAAAAAGATGCGTTAAGAAGGACAAGCTAAAAGGAAAACACCATCAAAGAAGAGCAAAACATCCTATGAACTGGAGGCGATAAATGAGTACAAAAACTTAGATGGAGGAAGAGGGATGTAGCCCCTCCCAAGCTAAAAGAAAGGAAACGCCGAAAAGGCAAAAACTGGGTAACGTTTAAGTATTAAAGGAAAAAAAATTAAAAAAGGACAGGAGAAGATTTCCTACAGGCCTCCACTAAACAAGATGCCCTAGAAAAATTTGGCGAAAATGTGTCACGTATAAGGAAAATAGCTTAAGGGGACACTCTCCTTGAGCTAATGAGAGAGGAAGTATGAATGAATACAAAGAAGTGCAAGTGTCTTGGCAGCCAGAAGAAAAAAAGAAAATAAAAGTCCTAACACTCTAGAAACTAGAAGAATTTCTTTATTTAGACGCCTTTACTACAAAAGATCACACAGACCAAGCTATAACATATGTTCGCCATTTAAGCAGTTCAATATCAATGAAAGTTATATACAGAATATAAGAAAAGCACATGAAGGAACGCAATCCGTAGTTTTAAGCCTTCCAGCAAGAGATGTAAGGTAACTACCAAAAACAGAAAAAATTAAGATTGACTGGGTTGTATGTAACGTAACAAGCTGGCGCAGAAACCCAGAAGACAGAAGGGAATGTTGTATAAAATGCAGAGAAAATGGGCACTTTGTTAAAGCATGCGTTAAGGAATGGTCTATGAGAAGAAAATAGATGCCGTAGTAATCTGAGAGCAATGAATGCAGGACATCGGAAATATGGGCCTGCGGCAACTAAGCGGTGCAAGATAGAGTACTGACTGATATATCCGTTTATGTCAGAGCAAAGGTTTGTGGTGTCCACATCTATAGTTGTGACGTGCTACCAACTTTATCACTAGGATATCTACTTAGAGATGTGCAAACTACAACACAAATATAAAAGCAGGAGATTTGATTTCAAGGCTTGGGCTGTGAAATGGGAAAGTAGAACCACAAATCAAAGTAGAAATGCCTTGCTCAAAGCATTCTCCCTACTTGACTTGGTCCTGCTAATCATGGGAACTAAGAACATCTTTGAAAAGTACTGATATGGCTTCATAATAGACATTGCGTTAGTTAGACGATTTTTAAATATGGGCTCTGTAAATCTCCTTATTGGGCTCAATGACCTGTTTATTAATGCAGCAGAAAAGAACGCTTGAATGAGAAGGTAAAGGGTTTCCTCTGCAGTTACTGTCCAAGCGTCGCCTGATTACTTGAGAGTGCTTTCCTCAGCCTATCCCCGCTGACGCTGTTTCCATATTACTGCTAAAATCTCTCATAGATTTTATCTTTGCCTTTCCTAGGGTCGTCGTTAGAATAAGCATCTGCTGTATTAAAAGCTTTTATGCAGGCTTTCCTAAGGCATTGTAGGTCAGAGTTTTCTCCGGAAGGTGATCGTTTCAAATCCATATTTTATTTTTCCCCGTTCGTTCATAACAGAAAGCCAGACTCTGATCCTTAGTCTAGACGCCAAATTTTTTAAATCGACTGCTCTAAGTCGCGCTCCAGGGTATACTTACCCAAGTCTACCCACGGCTATCTTATATAGCGATACTGTCCTCTCGTCATCGCACGCCACAACCTTGATGTTCCTCTAGAACCAGTCCAAGGATGTCGGTGCTCCCGGGTTATCCAGAAAAGCATGGAGTACAGTCCCGCTATTTCTGATTTGACCCATTTTTTGGGGCCTTTAACTAATTAGGGTAAAACCGGACATTTTCAGTGCATGTGACAAACCAATTAGTGCTAGTTCGGAGCCTCCACAGGAAATTTTTTCAAGCTTTCACAAACACTTAACTAATAAGAATTACAGTGAAGATTTATGGCTTCGTATTTTATATACATAGATCTGATTTTTTTAGCGAATTTAATTTTTAAGCATCCTGAAAACTGAAATCAAATTTAATTTCATAAAGGAATTCTTTCACCAATTTTTCAATATATGGACCATAAGACATACCTGTGAAATTAAAAAAGAAAAGACTGAAAATACATATCTACTTATATGACTCACTTTTTCATATCAAGAAAACTATTTTGTCGACTCTTAACTAATCATTAAATAACATTTTATATATAAATTACGTTAGGTTTAAAAATCAGCTGTCCCAGGGAGACAAGCAGAAAACGCAGTGACGCTAACATTGGAGTAATCTGTGTATTTAAAGGAGGAAAACTGTGTGAGGCGGAAAATAACTGTTTGATTATAAAGAAGTTTAAAATAAACTATTGAGTATAGTGAAAGAATTATATTATTAAGGGGTGTATAAACGTTGAGTAATTTCCTGCAATTAGGAAGTCGAACGAACAAATATTGGGACTTTTACTTAGATATCCAGTGATCGAACTGGAAGGATTCAGGAAATCATTGAGGTTATTTACGAAATTACGAGAATAATTGAAAAATTTTCAAAATTCATGATTTGAAGATATCTCATCAAGGCGGCCTAAGGTATAAATGTAGGGAAGAGGCTGTTGACGATGCGAGAGGTTTAAAGTAGTCAGCAACTAAGAAAGAATAAAAGGTTCATGGCTCATCTACGGAAATGGACATGAATAAGCTATCCGCTGCAATTTTACTAATGAATGCCAACATTACGCAAGACATGTGAAGCTAAAATTACAAAAGACATGTCACATATGAATGCCGTAACTACACAAAAGATGGATGAACAGGATACCAACATATCACAAATGGATGCCCACGTTTCGTCACAAATGCCAGACCAGGAACCGCGTATTTCATCTCGGATCATACAGCTTCAAGGCTAATCATTTCAAGGAACTCTGCCAGGATAAAAGCACCATCCTTTGACGACACAATCTCATCCCAGATCTTTAAGCTACAGTTCGATAAGACAGCTACAACAAATAACTGGAGCATTGAGGAAAAATCAGCTGCAGTATTCGTTGAATTGAAGAAACCTGCAGCGCAGATAGTGCCCGCATATGAGTGGGTAACTATGAAACCTATGAAAAGACGCTGTGGGAGCAAGCACATAACGAAATCTTTCGGATGCATTTAGGAAGCCTCGAGAAGATAAAAATTCAGAGGCTCAGCAGCGGAATAAGGGGAGACGTATGCAAATCCAAAGCCAACATTTTCTGAGAATTGTGTGCTCCCGCATGAAAAGGCCACGCTTTTGTGGATACCAGTGCACAAAGCGAACTTTGCGACACTTGAAGTCCAGAAATTATGAAAGAATCTGGGAAAGGTCACAATTCCTCAAGGAGAAATGTTGTAGTGGTGCAAAAGGATTAGTACCAGGATTTATCATAACTATAGAAGGCCGAAGATATAAATTTGATGAAAACTGCTCCATAATCTCCGTCTCGCATATCGATAATAAATCGAGGAAGGCTATCGGTGGATATGTGGATGGATATGGGCGAGTACTAACTATGGATAAGGGCTTGTCACACTCCATCATTCGATCTGGCATGACCACCAAGGAAATAAGTCCGTTAGATGGAGCTAAGTTAAGAACAGTAACTGGTGAGTACACCGAGGTTCTAAGAAAAGCCACGTGCAAAGTCGTAATCGGAAATATGACAGTGTTACATGAGTTCATAATAGCGGAAATCGTAGATGACGTCATAGTTGGTGCGGACTTTCTCCTTGGTCAAAGAATGAAGATCGACCAAAAGAAAATAGTGATAGAATATGGAAATATGAAAGTATCACTAAGCCATGATCCTGCGTACAATGGTAAGAATGTGCTCTTGCAAAAGAACGAGCAGCAGAAAGAAAAACCCTATGTAAATGTCGTGTCCTAATGGAGAAGTTCAGAGATGTACGTAAAACTGTTAAGCAACGCCCTAAGGCCAGGAGTAACAAAGATTGAAGTATGAAGGCAAAGGATCCTGAAAGATTTAAAAAAAGGTAATTTAGTAATGCTGTACAATTCTTCACGGACGAAAAGCTTGTATTGCAAGCATAAAAGTCCATACAAAGAAATCAAACGAATGAGAAACAAGGTGAGAGTGGAGATCCCAAATACGTAGGACAGAAATGAAGCGACAGTAGCTGTCGACGAGATGTCAGCATGTAATAGAGAGTATGAACGAAATGAATCATAGTTAGATATATAAGAAGCGTAAGCAGCTATTACAGGTAGACGAGTAGAAAACGAAAGGACGTCAACAGCGGTGTAAGTAAGCTGTGTGCTTAAAAGAGGATAAACTGTGAAGAGGAAAATAATTCTGTGATTATAAAAAATTGTAAAATAAACCATTGAGCATGGTGAATAGAATTGTAATTATTGAGGAGTAAATAAACGTTGTCAGTTATCGTCTCTCTTTCATCTGACACTCGTTTTAAATTTCGCCCCACTGTCCTCCACCTAAATCTTCATTTGCTTTTTCAAACGCTGCAAGCCAACGATTGTAGTTCTCTCCGAGCTACGTAGTAGTTCCGCTCAGGTTTCCCAATAGACCGGCTAGTGTAGGCAACTATTTTCTCCTGCCCATCAATCACTTGTGAAAGTACATCTCCTATGCCATAGCTACTAGCATCTGCATCCAGAATAAATCTTGCACCTGGAACTGGGTATGCTACATGGGCGCAGTGTATAGCCGTTTCTTCAGAGGTTGAAAGGCCTCCTCTTGTTGAGTTTTCCTAGTGAGCTAATAGAGACTATGAGCTACGCTGGCGAAGTTTGGAACAAATCGGCGATAGTGAGTACATAACCCACGAAAACTTCTTAATTTGTGAAAATTTCTGGGGCTTGACCAATCCTTCATTGATTATATTTTTTTCTTCGCAGTACAAACACTCTTCGTAGTTTCTTGATGATCTAAATAATTCACCTCCTTCCAGAATAAGGAGCACTACTTAGGATTTATTTTAAGAAAACGCAAGTTATTCTCTGGAAAACCATCTTTCTTCTACTACTACCGGCGAGCTCCACGGACTTGCCGGCGGTTCGATAACATCACCTTCGTTCATTTCTTTAATTATTTGGCTAACAGCGTCACGTATGTCTAGTGGAATACTTCGAGTAGCTTTACGAAAGCGTCACCAGTATCAATAAAATGTTTCACAATGTTTCAGCGAATGTTGACTTTGGATTTTCATATGTCTTTCGCTTGGTGTATATGCCTTTTACTCCGCTGATGAACTTTTGGATTTTTACCCTTTCAAGATGTTCACCCGACGCGTTCCCAATGGCCAAATGAGCCTATTTATCAATTTCAGAAGCATATTTCTGCAAAGATTTGTTGACTTTTTGGTCCATCTAGTAAATTTGCCTCGTATGCTCGCTACCATAGCGTCTTTCCACGGCCCCGTATTTGCATCATAATTTCCTCTCTCGTATTCGGGAATAACCTGCAAAATTTCAGCGCAGGTCCTGTTCAATCCTTTGTGCATCCAACTTTTGTGACACCTGGCATTCATTATAAACATATTTTATAAAATTGCAGCCAATAGCATGTTCATGTCCTCATACCCGTAGATGAGCTACGAGTCTTTTCTTTTATCTCACTGGACAGCCACTTTAACTCCTTCTCAGAATCAACAGCGTATTCTTTCTCTATATCCTTCATGGATGTCTCTTCGTCTCCGCTACGGAATTCCTAATGGCTCAAGTCGATGTATTTGACTTTCATGATTGTAGCTACGCCTTATTTCCTGTTGTAGATAATACTCGCTTTGCCAATTCTCTGTTTAGAGGAGCTTTCGCAAAATCTATTACTCGATTCTTTTCCTCTGGGATTTATTTAACTATCCTTCTTCTGACACCAATTGTTACGATTTTGATAATAACCTCGATGATTTCCCAACTCCTTCGAGTCCGATCAGTGGATTGTTAAATAAATGTCGCCAACTATACTTGTAGTTACTTAAATAAAACATATAAAACATTTGCTGTACGTTTATTTATTACTCAATAAATAACAATTTGCCTCATTACTTACAATGACTTATTTTACAACTTTCACAATGTACTATATATTATTAATTCACAGTAGTGTTTTCACAAACGTGCTCTCTTTATAACTGACTTGTAAGCAACTGTTCTTCGCCCTTATATACTAATACACTGCTATTAGCATCTCATCCGACGAGTTGTTATTTTTGCGATTTTGGATAATTCAATTGGGCCCGTATCTGGAAGCATTAAAGGTTGGTTGAGTTGAGTTTTAATTAAGTTTATCTGCTCTTGAAATTTATGTAGTGATAATAGGGGTATTCGCCATGTCTAGGAAATCCATACTATGCAAATATTTCCTAAGGAATTGTGCTAGAGATCGAGCTCGTTGCAAAATCGTGACATATTCAAGTGAAACAATAACAACCACACAGACACAGGGTTGCTTTTTCCTTCACAGGGTTGCTTTTCCTTCTTGCTATCTGTAGGAAAAAATATAAATAGGTTTTGGTATCGGATGCTTTTCCTATCGTAGCATATTGTTTTTGCATGTGTTTTGTTGTTGTGCCATTGCACAACATATCCTATTTGTGCACCGTATCATGCATTTCCTAGACTTAGAGAATACCCCTAATAACCTAGCTGTGTTTTTTTAAGCGCATATGTATCTACCCTTAAGACTGAGTTTACACACGAATACTTCTGTCGAAGCCACACTTAGTTTTAGGGGAGAGGGCGAGGACGGAGAGAGCAGCGTACGACACTGTTGTGCTCGGTTGACACGCTTTGTTATCTTATTCGTTTGTGTAGAATTTGACATTCCCTTTCATTTGTATTTCCCAGTCGTAGTAGCTGTTTCAAATTTTAAACGAATGTGGTAAGTATGGAAATTGAAATTTTTTTTAAGAATGAAGGATATTAAATGCCAAAAAATTGCTCAGACAGAGTCTCTCTGTGTGAACATGGCTGGCAACAGCAAAAGAGAAATTGACGATAAAAAGCGACAAACATATTCGTGTGTAAACTCAGTCTAAAAGTAAAAAAACGCACATCGACATTTCATTTTTTATTTATCTAAAAAATGTTCTTCAGCTGTCAAAAGTCTTCAAACTTGGTAGCACTAATTCCATCTGCGCCTATTTCATAGGCTCACATAAAACTTTGTTCTTAGCATTCTATATAATTTTAAGCGCATATACATATGCGCGCAAAAAAACACAACTATTATGAAGAAATTTTCCTTCTATACTCCCAATCAATCCTATAAAGTCTTGTCTTAAAACATTTTAAATTGTCCCAAAATATTTCATTTTGATATTTCACTAATTTTCTACAGTCATATCTTGAATCGCACCAGGATGCCTCATCAGAAATTTATAGTATTAACGCTGATGTACCCCAGAGTAGCGTCTTAGGCCCCGTCCTATATACTATATTTACATCTGACATGCCCACAATAGAAGAAGTTGAAGTGGCGACCTTTGCTGATGAAACAGTCTTTATCGCTTCTAGTGAGTCTCTTTCTCTCGTCCTGGAATCTTGGCTTAATAAATTGAGAATTAATGTTAACCCTGGAAAGTCTACCCATGTCACCTTTACATTGAGAAGAGAGCAATGTCCTCCTGTATTTTTAAATAATAATCAGATTCCCACGAGTGACAAGGTCAAGTATCTAGGTTTCATCTGGATCGACGCCTTACTTGGAAAACCCACATTAAGGCTAAGCAACAGCAGCTAAAAACCAAAATAAAACGGATGTACTCGCTGCTTGGTCGCACTTCTCGACTTAATCTAGAAAAAAAATAAGGTTATACAAAGCTGATTTCTTTTGTTGTTAAAACAACTTATACAAAGCTTTTATTAAGCCGATATGGCTAAGCTTTTTTAATTTCCCGTTTTTTATTTTATTTTAACCTAAAAACAATATGAAACATTTTGTCGATAACGCTAACAACTCGAAAATTATTGTCGTTTAATTAAAAACTCATCGAGTAGTCAACGACAAAAGATGACCAAGCGACAGCGAATATCGTTAAAATATGCGCAAAAAATTTTAACCGTCCGAAAATCGTTAAAATAGCATACTGAACTACCACTGATGTCGACAGCCACCTTCAATTTTTAAATTTCACTTCTGTAATATGAATATTTTAATTAAACAAATGATATCACTAATTATCTTTTTTTAGAAAATTGATAATTTCCAACTCAACCGTTTGAACCATTTTTACTATTTTTTATTATCAAAAAATGCCCAAAAAATTTCCAGAAATCCCAAAGTGAAACTTTTTCATCACACTGGCAGGGTTTGAAAATGTTATAAAAAATGTGGATTTTCAGACCGCTCTCACGAAATAAAGAGTTTCATATCTAGTCATCTTTGCCTGCAACACAAAGTGAAATACGAAGAAATAGCACTCTTCGGCTTAAGTCATAATAGAACTTCTTCCACAGACAACTAGATACGAAACTCTCTAAAAATGTAGATAAATGCGCTCCTCGATCATTTTTTTTGGGCTGGTAACAAAGCCAAATGAAGGAATTTTGAACAGCTGATGGTAAACAAGCCTTACCACTTAGTCAATAATGAAACAAATCATTTTTCATCAGAAAACCATTTTAGGATATCAATAAATATTCATTAAGCACGGTATATTTGTATGTTAAAATTAAGAACAAATGTTGTTTGTATTTATTGAAGTCAAATATTTTCCAAGCACAGCTGTAAAGGTGCAGAAATATTCATTTAAAAAATTTTTTATTATCAAAAAATGCCCAAAAAAATTCCAGAAATCCCAAAGTGAAACTTTTTCAACGCGTTGAAAACGTGAGAGCGCTCTGAAAATCCACATTTTTTATAAAATTTTCAAACCGTGCCACTGCGTTGAAAAAGTTTCACTTTGGGATTTCTGGAAATTTTTTGGGCATTTTTGATAATAAAAAATTTTTTAAATGAATATTTCTGCACCTTTACAGCTGTGCTTGGAAAATATTTGACTTCAATAAATACAAACAACATTTGTTCTTAATTTTAACTTACAAATTTATCGTGCTCAATGAAAACTTATTGATAACCTAAAATGGTTTTCTGATGAAAAATGGTGCGTTTCATTATTGACGAATTGGTACTGAGGCTTGTTTACAATCAGCTGTTCAAAATTCCTTCATTTGGCTTTGTTACCAGCACAAATAAAATAATCGAGGAACGCAATTTATCTACATTTTAGAGAGTTTCGTATCTAGTCATCTTTGATCTTTGATGTCAGATCAGGGAACATTCCACAGCGGATGTGCATGATATAGATAAATAAAATTCATTGTTTAAAATTCAAAAGAAACCTGAAATAGCTAACAAAACAACTCCAATGGTTTGGCATAGAAGATGTGAATGCAAGAAAGCATTAGAACAAAAAAGTAATTAAAATAATTAGAAGAATTCTGAGTCAACTATTTAAACAAAGAAAAATCTCGAAGTATATAAGAGTGATAAATATGTGATTTAATACTATCAAACTACTATAAAGAATTTTTTTTTTTTAATTAAGAAACAAACAGCTGTATTGTAAACCAATCCCATGTATTTTTATTTTCACGCTAACGAAAAATTCACATCACGAAATTCGTGGGAATAAAATCTTATGTTCGAATATCGATTATGCTATTGTGAACTTCGGGTATCACCCACATATTTGTTTCAATTTAACGACATGTAAAATATCATACGTGTTCAATTCAAAGTTTATTTTTTGATATTAAAATGATTATTGTATACTTGAGACTTCTTGTAATAGAAGAAGAAATCAATCAACTAATCCTCTTGAATTATCTAATACAAGGCACAAATAAACTTAATATTACCTAAAAAATACTTAAACGTTTTTGCATAAACTTAAAATTTTAGACGGATATAAAGAATGACAAAGTCTGCTTTTTGTATATATGTATATTGGAAGTGTTACAAAATTGCTTGCAAAGGCGAGAAAACGTTTTTCAATACACACCAACTATAAGCTTGCGTGCGATTTTTTTGTGAGGGAGCTTATCAGATAGGTATAGTCAGTCAAATGGATGTCGGCTTATCACAATCAAACTTCAGCCAAAACCTTACTGAAGTATTGGACCTTACGATCTGCGCGAGAAGGATCTCAGAAAGTAAATTTAATGGATTAAATGCACGCGCCGTAGCATTATGGAAAGGACCAATGGTGTTAAAAAAAAAAATTAAGGTATATACTGGGAGCTAGAGGGAAGTGTTCGTCTCTTGAAAAAGCCGCAAAAACAATTAAAATATGCGTTGCAGAACATTTATATTAAGTATGGGCGCGATGACACAAATTTTATTTCATATGTACCTTCTCAGGCTGAAGTCTTTGAACCAGTGCAGTCTGATGAATTCTAACTCAATGAGGCTAAGTGTATTAGAGACGTTTTACATACATATTTTACTGAGATAAACCAAAAAAAAGGAACGAATTAGTTAAAAAAAATTAGAGTACCTTAAATAAGGAAATTTTTGATATACATATCTAGTTAATGCCTGAACTTCTCTTTGAAGCAAATATTTTTAATTTTTGAACATCGATGTGGACAATAATAACTTCGATGTAGTTGACGATTTTTCTAAGACGTTCAAACTCTGCATGATGGCGTTTTGTTTCTACTAGCAAATTATCTTGGTTTTTTTTTTAAATTTTCCATACCTTCTTTAACCTTTTTAATACATACTATATTTTTTTCTCACTTATTTGTTTTTGAATTTTTAGTTCCATGATTAGTAGGTCGGAAGGAAATACAACCGCTGTATTGTTTGTATATCAATGATATCTCTAAAATCAAAGTATTGCTAAAAAAAAGCTGCCTTCCTCAGTATCTGTGCCTTCATTTGCATTAACAAATTATTCATTTTTGTTATTGTTTTGCTTGCAAACCGAGGTTTCTGCCACCTTCGACATTATCCATTGCCACATATTTTTTTTTAGAACGGACTAACATGTAAATTCTTCCAAAATGCATGTACATTTTCCTTTTGAAAGCCCTTTTCCATATCAGAATTATCGACCATAGTGTTGACCAAAAGTGTCAATTGTGTTTTGTTGGTCTATTAACAGTTCATTAGTTCATATAAAAAGTTGTTAAAATTAAGTAAATTCCTAACAAAGCATGCTTACATTTTATTGATATTTAGTCGCCGCTAATTATTTTGTAAACGAAATTTATCTTTTCTCATGAACAAAATTAAATTTACGGTTAGGGAAATTTTTCGAATATTGGAGATTTTCCGATAGGAAATTCACGAAAATAAAGAAAAACGCAAATAAGGAAATTCTTTCAATTGATAATGACGTTCACATGAGTTTTAAAATAAGGCTGATAATGTCAGTTGTTTCTTGAATATTTTGTTGATCAGACTTTATTATAAGTCCTGACCTTTAATAAATATTGTTCAAATGAAGTATTAAAAATGGTGTAATATTTTATTAGTACATTTTAAAATGAGCGTTTGCTAAATATACAATGCTAAATAATAATAAATAAACTTATGCGATTCGATTTGTGTAGCAAAAGCCGAACCCACATGTGTCGTTGCTGTTGAAGAAGCAAAGATGACTAGATATGAAACTCTTTATCTCGTGCCACTGTGATGAAAAAGTTTCGCCTTGTGAATTCTGCAGAATTTTTGGGTATTTTTTTGATAAGAAAGAATTGTACAAATGAATATTTTTGCACATTTACAGCTGTATTTGGAAAATATGTGAAATATATATATATATATTTGTTCTTAATTTTAACATACAAATATACCGTGCTTAATGAATATTTATTGATATCCTAAAATGCTTTTCTGATGAAAAATGATGTGTTTCATTATTGACTAAGTGGTAAGGCTTGGTTACCATCAGCTGTTCAAAATTCCTTCATTTGGCTTTGTTACCAGCCCAAAGCAAATGATCGAGGAACGCATTTATCTACATTTTTAGAGTTTCGTATCTAGATGTCTGTGGATGACTTCAGCCGAAGAGTGCTATTTCTTCGTATTTCACTTTGAGTGGCAGGGGCTGAATAAAGCAGATAATTATTGTGATTGAAGCCAAACACTAAGCACTGCTGTTGGGAGAGAGAATTTTATTCAGTCGTTGATGACGTGAAATTCCGATAGAAAGTTGTACCTGATGTCGAAACAGAATTAGAGTTGAAAGCTGATGAGTAGGAATATAAGTAGATTTAAATTGAATGCAAAACTTTTGTAGCTTCGGTGAATAGTTTTTAATTAATTTCAAAAAATTAAATATTTAGTGAATAAATTCTTTGGCTTACATAAAATATGCAAACGGTTGAGTTGGAAATTATCAATTTTCTAAAAAAAGATAATAGTGATATCATTTGTTTAATTAAAATATTCATATTACAGAAGTGAAATTTAAAAATTGAAGGTGGCTGTCGACATCAGTGGTAGTTCAGTATGCTATTTTAACGATTTTCGGACGGTTAAAATTTTTTGTGCATATTTCAACGATATTCGCTGTCGCTTGGTCATCTTTTGTCGTTGACTACTCGATGAGTTTTTAATTAAACGACAAAAATTTTCGAGTTGTTAGCGTTATCGACAAAATGTTTCATATTGTTTTTAGGTTAAAATAAAATAAAAAACGGGAAATTAAAAAAGCAACAAAAAGTAAATATATGTCCTTTGTGCATTTGGCTACGTTTTATTCCAAGATGAGAAAATAACGCACTCTTCGGTGAAACCGAGTTTCGAAAGTTGTATCGATTAACCTCAGATTTAGTTGAAGAAATTATTTCTTAACTTGACAACCAACTAAAAGGCAAGGGAATAACGGCGATATCTACAGAAAAACGGGTAACTTTAAAAAAATTTAAATTGCTGGAAAGATCTAACCTCCTTGAAATTTTTCTCAACTATATGCCGTCAACGTGCTATTGAGCAGCAGTGGAAATCTACAAAAGAAATTTTAGCTTCAACAAACTCACCATTTGTTAGAGACACTGTTGGGGCTTTCGAGTGCACTCATGTATTAATTTTCAGTCAGAGAAATCCTGAAGAAGCCTATGTCAACCACCATGGATACCATTATATCAATGCACTCGTACATTGGATAGTCAGAAAGTTCAATATATATTTTTTGTGCGATATGCGATCCTAATCTCAAGATTTTGTCGATAAGTGCCAAATACCCAGGGGCACGATTCATTTATTTGGAGCTCTTCTATAGTGCGAAGAGTTATTTAGCATAGTTTTGAAAATGGTAACCCTAACACGTTTTTGATTCGTGCGCTTCAAAATCCATTAAAACTCGTTTTTAAAATTAATTGCAATGATAAATAAATTTATTCAGGCGACTCTGGAGCCATAGCTAATAATAACTCCTCTTCTAAACTAACCAGAAGAAAATTTTAAATTTTAACTCCATCATCTTCAATTGGGGGTTCGGGTTCACCATTTGCGGGTGTCGAACTTTTACTGCCAATCAGTGTGTTGGATAACTCAGTATGCCGGCAGTAACCAGATTATCTCCTTGGTCCCTACATAAATATTCTCCGCTCTGGAAACATTCTATAAGTCGTATCATCTTTTCATAGAATTTCTAGCCTCTTTCCTTTATCGTCTGCAAATGTAACTCGCTTTCCTCTGCATCTATCGCAAAATTTCGAGGTTGGCAGCTCTTTCCTCGGCCTTGCCGAAATCTAATTGTTTTCGCAACAGCGGTACGTACCGAAAGCTCGAAATGCCGATCCACAGTTCCTATATATCGATATGTTAATGAGAGCTCTCAGAGAGCAGAAATGTGAGTAGAAAACTGCACGACTAAAAAACTGCACAACTGTTTGTTGTGATAGCAGCTTTTCGACGTCGAACCTTTCTTATGTTTGCTGACGTGCATTTTTTGCAGCACAGAGGCGTGTGCTTATCTTCGCTGCTATAATATAGTTATCCGAGTCGATATTTGGTCCTCGATTTGGTTATGCGATCCGGAGGCAACCATGCTGTTTTATGCATTTTCTTGTTCTGTAATCTTATACTACAGAAATCATGTTCCGGGCCCGGCGACGGCGATCAGCCTCAGTCCGTTTAGAAATTTTTCGTTCTGACTATTGTACCAAAGATACCTTCTTTACCCAATCTTTCGTTGAAATATCCAAGCATGATTTTAACATCGTGGCGGAGAAGCGCTCATAGATACATTCCCAGCTCTCATAGAAAGCGTCTTTTGTCACACTGTACTTCTTTTCCGTCGGGGCGTGAGTGCGGATTTGCTATATGTTAAAGAACTTCGCTTTGGTGCGGATTTTGGCTAGACGTTCATCCACCGGGGCTAGTGCCAGGACTCAGCACTGGAGTCTCTCTCACACCACAAGTCCAACATCACATTGGCACTCCTTCTTCCCTCTTTGGGCATCAATCAGCGGACATTCGACGTGTGTGCCCTTAAAATGTTTGCAGGGGTCGTCATCAAGAGGGGCTCTCTCATCCGAGGCGTTTTTTGATTATTTATTTGGACTGGATTTTTATGTGATGGATCTCAAACCATACGAACAACCGCGGGGTATTCGCCTTCTAACTTTAGCTTGCCTCCAAATGGATGTTTATTAGCTTCCCAGAGGATACTTGGTCTTAGATCGGAAGTCGTGAGCTGTTAAAGAATCGTTTTTGGCCACTCCCATGTAAATGGCAGTCCAAAGCTTTCCCCACTTGCGTTAAATTCTACACATGGCTCCATCTATCCCAAGTATGAAACCATAAACCAAAAAAAAAAAAATTAAGATATCTGTGAATACAAAAATAGAAAACATATCTTCTTAGATTAAAGCTTAATTGTAAAAAATGTGTTTTATGTTCTAATTGAAACTTAACAGCAAAAAATAAAAAAAGTCACAACTTAAAATAAAACTTAACTGAACTAAACTTCAAGTTTCTCAATATATTCTATACCCGGTATATTGCAGTGGAAAATTATTAAGGCCATCGCACAAGCCCTTAGCCTTGTGTGTGGTCATAGCCTCCACCAATGTCTAATAAAAAAGGTGATACAAATATTTGTAACATGAATCCATAGCATTTTGAAAAAATTACATCTTCTTGCTATTTGCGTAGACGCTGCACTCGAATCTGCTGTTGGAAAAAGGAAGATATAAGATAATATAAACATTATAACATTAAAGCTTGTGTTCGGGCTTTTTCCAAAAATACTTTTTACTTTCGGCCACATCTTCCACACGCCTTCTCTTGGTAGCTTTGCATGGTGGAGTGACAGGAGTCGATGAACCGAGCTCAAAACTATGTGCTTGGGGAAGGACGATACCTCGATAATCGAACTTTCATCCACTTTTCCAAGTTAAATTACTTAATATTATATATACCGCCATTGCTCAGAATTTTTCACAGCTCCACCAAGATTGTTTAGTATAATCCCCAGTTCCCTCCACTTCTTGCTGCTTTCCGATTTTCCATGGAGCGTCTGAAATCTAGAGCCTGCCATCCCCGCGTTTGCACAAAAAACCACCAATCGACTTAATTGCTTTGTCTTATTACAGCTCTCTGTTATCACGAATTTTTTTCTTTTTGTCGTTCATATTTGTGCTTTTCGCATATTTTGATGTTTTGTTTGCCACCTTTTCTCCATTCTAATAAAAAGTAAATGTCAGCTAACAGCTATCGTTATAAATGATTTACCGAATCAAAAAATCGTTAGTGTAACCAAAAAAAATCGTTTGTTAACAACAACAATAAAAATCACAGAATTCCCCTACAGGACGGAAGATAACGTTACAAGACAGACTTTTTCTGAATATGGTAACGTTGGTATATCTTCACCTAGTGGAATTCGGAACCATTTACTTTGAGCATTATTATTGACTCACTAACATCCTATGTCGGTACGAGTTCTCTGATCGAAACTTTTTAAAATTATTTTAATTATTTATTATTATTTTATGCAAACGGTTGAGATGGAAATTATCAATTTTCTAAAAAAAGATAATAGTGATATCATTTGTTTAGTTAAAATATTCATATTACAGAAGTGAAATTTAAAAATTGAAGGTGGCTGTCGACATCAGTGGTAGTTCAGTATGCTATTTTAACGATTTTCGGACGGTTAAAATTTTTTGTGCATATTTCAACGATATTCGCTGTCGCTTGGTCATCTTTTGTCGTTGACTACTCGATGAGTTTTTAATTAAACGACAAAAATTTTCGAGTTGTTAGCGTTATCGACAAAATGTTTCATATTGTTTTTAGGTTAAAATAAAATAAAAAACGGGAAATTAAAAAAGCAACAAAAAGTAAATATATGACCTTTGTGCATTTGGCTACGTTTTATTCCAAGATGAGAAAATAACGCACTCTTCGGTGAAACCGAGTTTCGAAAGTTGTATCGATTAACCTCAGATTTAGTTGAAGAAATTATTTCTTAACTTGATAACCAACTAAAAGGCAGGGGAATAACGGCGATATCTACAGAAAAACGGGAAACTTTAAAAAAATTTAAATTGCTGGAAGGATCTAACCTCCTTGAAATTTTTCTCAACTATATGCCGTCAACGTGCTATTGAGCAGCAGTGGAAATCTACAAAAGAAATTTTCGCTTCAACAAACTCACCATTTGTTAGAGACACTGTTGGGGCTTTCGAGTGCACTCATGTATTAATTTTCAGTCAGAGAAACCCTGAAGAAGCCCATGTCAACCACCATGGATACCATTATATCAATGCACTCGTACATTGGATAGTCAGAAAGTTCAATATATATTTTTTGTGCGATATGCGATCCTAATCTCAAGATTTTGTCGATAAGTGCCAAATACCCAGGGGCACGATTCATTTATTTGGAGCTCTTCTATAGTGCGAAGAGTTATTTAGCATAGTTTTGAAAATGGTAACCCTAACACGTTTTTGATTCGTGCGCTTCAAAATCCATTAAAACTCGTTTTTAAAATTAATTGCAATGATAAATAAAATTATTCAGGCGACTCTGGAGCCGTAGCTAATAATAACTCCTCTTCTAAACTAACCAGTAGGAAATTTTAAATTTTAACTCCATCATCTTCAATTGGGGGTTCGGATTCACCATTTTAATTCCATCATCTTCAATTGGGGGTTCGGGTTCACCATTTGCGGGTGTCGAACTTTTACTGCCAATCAGTGTGTTGGATAACTCAGTATGCCGGCAGTAACCAGATTATCTCCTTGGTCCCTACATAAATATTCTCCGCTCTGGAAACATTCTATAAGTCGTATCATCTTTTCATAGAATTTCTAGCCTCTTTCCTTTATCGTCTGCAAATGTAACTCGCTTTCCTCTGCATCTATCGCAAAATTTCGAGGTTGGCAGCTCTTTCCTCGGCCTTGCCGAAATCTAATTGTTTTCGCAACAGCGGTACGTACCGAAAGCTCGAAATGCCGATCCACAGTTCCTATATATCGATATGTTAATGAGAGCTCTCAGAGAGCAGAAATGTGAATAGAAAACTGCACGACTAAAAAACTGCACAACTGTTTGTTGTGATAGCAGCTTTTCGACGTCGAACCTTTCTTATGTTTGCTGACGTGCATTTTTTGCAGCACAGAGGCGTGTGCTTATCTTCGCTGCTATAATATAGTTATCCGAGTCGATATTTGGTCCTCGATTTGGTTATGCGATCCGGAGGCAACCATGCTGTTTTATGCATTTTCTTGTTCTGTAATCTTATACTACAGAAATCATGTTCCGGGCCCGGCGACGGCGATCAGCCTCAGTCCGTTTAGAAATTTTTCGTTCTGACTATTGTACCAAAGATACCTTCTTTACCCAATCTTTCGTTGAAATATCCAAGCATGATTTTAACATCGTGGCGGAGAAGCGCTCATAGATACATTCCCAGCTCTCATAGAAAGCGTCTTTTGTCACACTGTACTTCTTTTCCGTCGGGGCGTGAGTGCGGATTTGCTATATGTTAAAGAACTTCGCTTTGGTGCGGATTTTGGCTAGACGTTCATCCACCGGGGCTAGTGCCAGGACTCAGCACTGGAGTCTCTCTCACACCACAAGTCCAACATCACATTGGCACTCCTTCTTCCCTCTTTGGGCATCAATCAGCGGACATTCGACGTGTGTGCCCTTAAAATGTTTGCAGGGGTCGTCATCAAGAGGGGCTCTCTCATCCGAGGCGTTTTTTGATTATTTATTTGGACTGGATTTTTATGTGATGGATCTCAAACCATACGAACAACCGCGGGGTATTCGCCTTCTAACTTTAGCTTGCCTCCAAATGGATGTTTATTAGCTTCCCAGAGGATACTTGGTCTTAGATCGGAAGTCGTGAGCTGTTAAAGAATCGTTTTTGGCCACTCTCATGTAAATGGCAGTCCAAAGCTTTCCCCACTTGCGTTAAATTCTACACATGGCTCCATCTATCCCAAGTATGAAACCATAAACCAAAAAAAAAAAAATTAAGATATCTGTGAATACAAAAATAGAAAACATATCTTCTTAGATTAAAGCTTAATTGTAAAAAATGTGTTTTATGTTCTAATTGAAACTTAACAGCAAAAAATAAAAAAAGTCACAACTTAAAATAAAACTTAACTGAACTAAACTTCAAGTTTCTCAATATATTCTATACCCGGTATATTGCAGTGGAAAATTATTAAGGCCATCGCACAAGCCCTTAGCCTTGTGTGTGGTCATAGCCTCCACCAATGTCTAATAAAAAAGGTGATACAAATATTTGTAACATGAATCCATAGCATTTTGAAAAAATTACATCTTCTTGCTATTTGCGTAGACGCTGCACTCGAATCTGCTGTTGGAAAAAGGAAGATATAAGATAATGTAAACATTATAACATTAAAGCTTGTGTTCGGGCTTTTTCCAAAAATACTTTTACTTTCGGCCACATCTTCCACACGCCTTCTCTTGGTAGCTTTGCATGGTGGAGTGACAGGAGTCGATGAACCGAGCTCAAAACTATGTGCTTGGGGAAGGACGATACCTCGATAATCGAACTTTCATCCACTTTTCCAAGTTAAATTACTTAATATTATATATACCGCCATTGCTCAGAATTTTTCACAGCTCCACCAAGATTGTTTAGTATAATCCCCAGTTCCCTCCACTTCTTGCTGCTTTCCGATTTTCCATGGAGCGTCTGAAATCTAGAGCCTGCCATCCCCGCGTTTGCACAAAAAACCACCAATCGACTTAATTGCTTTGTCTTATTACAGCTCTCTGTTATCACGAATTTTTTTCTTTTTGTCGTTCATATTTGTGCTTTTCGCATATTTTGATGTTTTGTTTGCCACCTTTTCTCCATTCTAATAAAAAGTAAATGTCAGCTAACAGCTATCGTTATAAATGATTTACCGAATCAAAAAATCGTTAGTGTAACCAAAAAAATCGTTTGTTAACAACAACAATAAAAATCACAGAATTCCCCTACAGGACGGAAGATAACGTTACAAGACAGACTTTTTCTGAATATGGTAACGTTGGTATATCTTCACCTAGTGGAATTCGGAACCATTTACTTTGAGCATTATTATTGACTCACTAACATCCTATGTCGGTACGAGTTCTCTGATCGAAACTTTTTAAAATTATTTTAATTATTTATTATTATTTTATGCAAACGGTTGAGTTGGAAATTATCAATTTTCTAAAAAAGATAATAGTGATATCATTTGTTTAATTAAAATATTCATATTACAGAAGTGAAATTTAAAAATTGAAGGTGGCTGTCGACATCAGTGGTAGTTCAGTATGCTATTTTAACGATTTTCGGACGGTTAAAATTTTTTGTGCATATTTCAACGATATTCGCTGTCGCTTGGTCATCTTTTGTCGTTGACTACTCGATGAGTTTTTAATTAAACGACAAAAATTTTCGAGTTGTTAGCGTTATCGACAAAATGTTTCATATTGTTTTTAGGTTAAAATAAAATAAAAAACGGGAAATTAAAAAAGCAACAAAAAGTAAATATATGTCCTTTGTGCATTTGGCTACGTTTTATTCCAAGATGAGAAAATAACGCACTCTTCGGTGAAACCGAGTTTCGAAAGTTGTATCGATTAACCTCAGATTTAGTTGAAGAAATTATTTCTTAACTTGATAACCAACTAAAGGGCAGGGGAATAACGGCGATATCTACAGAAAAACGGGTAACTTTAAAAAAATTTAAATTGCTGGAAGGATCTAATTTCCTTGAAATTTTTCTCAACTATATGCCGTCAACGTGCTATTGAGCAGCAGTGGAAATCTGCAAAAGAAATTTTCGCTTCAACAAACTCACCATTTGTTAGAGACACTGTTGGGGCTTTCGAGTGCACTCATGTATTAATTTTCAGTCAGAGAAACCCTGAAGAAGCCTATGTCAACCACCATGGATACCATTATATCAATGTACTCGTACATTGGATAGTCAGAAAGTTCAATATATATTTTTTGTGCGATATGCGATCCTAATCTCAAGATTTTGTCGATAAATGCCAAATACCCAGGGGCACGATTCATTTATTTGGAGCTTTTCTATAGTGCGAAGAGTTATTTAGCATAGTTTTGAAAATGGTAACCCTAACACGTTTTTGATTCGTGCGCTTCAAAATCCATTAAAACTCGTTTTTTAAATTAATTGCAATGATAAATAAAATTATTCAGGCGACTCTGGAGCCGTAGCTAATAATAACTCCTCTTCTAAACTAACCAGTAGGAAATTTTAAATTTTAACTCCATCATCTTCAATTGGGGGTTCGGATTCACCATTTTAATTCCATCATCTTCAATTGGGGGTTCGGGTTCACCATTTGCGGGTGTCGAACTTTTACTGCCAATCAGTGTGTTGGATAACTCAGTATGCCGGCAGTAACCAGATTATCTCCTTGGTCCCTACATAAATATTCTCCGCTCTGGAAACATTCTATAAGTCGTCTCATCTTTTCATAGAAGTTCTAGCCTCTTTCCTTTATCGTCTGCAAATGTAACTCGCTTTCCTCTGCATCTATCGCAAAATTTCGAGGTTGGCAGCTCTTTCCTCGGCCTTGCCGAAATCTAATTGTTTTCGCAACAGCGGTACGTACCGAAAGCTCGAAATGCCGATCCACAGTTCCTATATATCGATATGTTAATGAGAGCTCTCAGAGAGCAGAAATGTGAGTAGAAAACTGCACGACTAAAAAACTGCACAACTGTTTGTTGTGATAGCAGCTTTTCGACGTCGAACCTTTCTTATGTTTGCTGACGTGCATTTTTTGCAGCACAGAGGCGTGTGCTTATCTTCGCTGCTATAATATAGTTATCCGAGTCGATATTTGGTCCTCGATTTGGTTATGCGATCCGGAGGCAACCATGCTGTTTTATGCATTTTCTTGTTCTGTAATCTTATACTACAGAAATCATGTTCCGGGCCCGGCGACGGCGATCAGCCTCAGTCCGTTTAGAAATTTTTCGTTCTGACTATTGTACCAAAGATACCTTCTTTACCCAATCTTTCGTTGAAATATCCAAGCATGATTTTAACATCGTGGCGGAGAAGCGCTCATAGATACATTCCCAGCTCTCATAGAAAGCGTCTTTTGTCACACTGTACTTCTTTTCCGTCGGGGCGTGAGTGCGGATTTGCTATATGTTAAAGAACTTCGCTTTGGTGCGGATTTTGGCTAGACGTTCATCCACCGGGGCTAGTGCCAGGACTCAGCACTGGAGTCTCTCTCACACCACAAGTCCAACATCACATTGGCACTCCTTCTTCCCTCTTTGGGCATCAATCAGCGGACATTCGACGTGTGTGCCCTTAAAATGTTTGCAGGGGTCGTCATCAAGAGGGGCTCTCTCTTCCGAGCCGTTTTTTGATTATTTATTTGGACTGGATTTTTATGTGATGGATCTCAAACCATACGAACAACCGCGGGGTATTCGCCTTCTAACTTTAGCTTGCCTCCAAATGGATGTTTATTAGCTTCCCAG
The DNA here is from genome assembly GCA_030068015.2 of Neoceratitis asiatica. Taxonomy (NCBI): domain Eukaryota; kingdom Metazoa; phylum Arthropoda; class Insecta; order Diptera; family Tephritidae; genus Neoceratitis; species Neoceratitis asiatica. The sequence continues at coordinate 10,320,923 of CM061529.1, forward strand.
AGGATACTTGGCCTTAGATCGGAAGTCGTGAGCTGTTAAAGAATCGTTTTTGGCCACTCCCATGTAAATGGCAGTCCAAAGCTTTCCCCACTTGCGTTAAATTCTACACATGGCTCCATCTATCCCAAGTATGAAACCATAAACCAAAAAAAAAAAAATTAAGATTTCTGTGAATACAAAAATAGAAAACATATCTTCTTAGATTAAAGCTTAATTGTAAAAAATGTGTTTTAAAATAAAACTTAACTGAACTAAACTTCAAGTTTCTTAATATATTCTATACCCGGTATATTGCAGTGGAAAATTATTAAGGCCATCGCACAAGCCCTTAGCCTTGTGTGTGGTCATAGCCTCCACCAATGTCTAATAAAAAAGGTGATACAAATATTTGTAACATGAATCCATAGCATTTTGAAAAAATTACATCTTCTTGCTATTTGCGTAGACGCTGCACTCGAATCTGCTGTTGGAAAAAGGAAGATATAAGATAATGTAAACATTATAACATTAAAGCTTGTGTTCGGGCTTTTTCCAAAAATACTTTTTACTTTCGGCCACATCTTCCACACGCCTTCTCTTGGTAGCTTTGCATGGTGGAGTGACAGGAGTCGATGAACCGAGCTCAAAACTATGTGCTTGGGGAAGGACGATACCTCGATAATCGAACTTTCATCCACTTTTCCAAGTTAAATTACTTAATATTATATATACCGCCATTGCTCAGAATTTTTCACAGCTCCACCAAGATTGTTTAGTATAATCCCCAGTTCCCTCCACTTCTTGCTGCTTTCCGATTTTCCATGGAGCGTCTGAAATCTAGAGCCTGCCATCCCCGCGTTTGCACAAAAAACCACCAATCGACTTAATTGCTTTGTCTTATTACAGCTCTCTGTTATCACGAATTTTTTTCTTTTTGTCGTTCATATTTGTGCTTTTCGCATATTTTGATGTTTTGTTTGCCACCTTTTCTCCATTCTAATAAAAAGTAAATGTCAGCTAACAGCTATCGTTATAAATGATTTACCGAATCAAAAAATCGTTAGTGTAACCAAAAAAAATCGTTTGTTAACAACAACAATAAAAATCACAGAATTCCCCTACAGGACGGAAGATAACGTTACAAGACAGACTTTTTCTGAATATGGTAACGTTGGTATATCTTCACCTAGTGGAATTCGGAACCATTTACTTTGAGCATTATTATTGACTCACTAACATCCTATGTCGGTACGAGTTCTCTGATCGAAACTTTTTAAAATTATTTTAATTATTTATTATTATTTTATGCAAACGGTTGAGTTGGAAATTATCAATTTTCTAAAAAAAGATAATAGTGATATCATTTGTTTAATTAAAATATTCATATTACAGAAGTGAAATTTAAAAATTGAAGGTGGCTGTCGACATCAGTGGTAGTTCAGTATGCTATTTTAACGATTTTCGGACGGTTAAAATTTTTTGTGCATATTTCAACGATATTCGCTGTCGCTTGGTCATCTTTTGTCGTTGACTACTCGATGAGTTTTTAATTAAACGACAAAAATTTTCGAGTTGTTAGCGTTATCGACAAAATGTTTCATATTGTTTTTAGGTTAAAATAAAATAAAAAACGGGAAATTAAAAAAGCAACAAAAAGTAAATATATGTCCTTTGTGCATTTGGCTACGTTTTATTCCAAGATGAGAAAATAACGCACTCTTCGGTGAAACCGAGTTTCGAAAGTTGTATCGATTAACCTCAGATTTAGTTGAAGAAATTATTTCTTAACTTGATAACCAACTAAAAGGCAGGGGAATAACGGCGATATCTACAGAAAAACGGGTAACTTTAAAAAAATTTAAATTGCCGGAAGGATCTAACTTCCTTGAAATTTTTCTCAACTATATGCCGTCAACGTGCTATTGAGCAGCAGTGGAAATCTGCAAAAGAAATTTTCGCTTCAACAAACTCACCATTTGTTAGAGACACTGTTGGGGCTTTCGAGTGCACTCATGTATTAATTTTCAGTCAGAGAAACCCTGAAGAAGCCTATGTCAACCACCATGGATACCATTATATCAATGTACTCGTACATTGGATAGTCAGAAAGTTCAATATATATTTTTTGTGCGATATGCGATCCTAATCTCAAGATTTTGTCGATAAATGCCAAATACCCAGGGGCACGATTCATTTATTTGGAGCTTTTCTATAGTGCGAAGAGTTATTTAGCATAGTTTTGAAAATGGTAACCCTAAAACGTTTTTGATTCGTGCGCTTCAAAATCCATTAAAACTCGTTTTTTAAATTAATTTCAATGATAAATAAAATTATTCAGGCGACTCTGGAGCCGTAGCTAATAATAACTCCTCTTCTAAACTAACCAGTAGGAAATTTTAAATTTTAACTCCATCATCTTCAATTGGGGGTTCGGATTCACCATTTTAATTCCATCATCTTCAATTGGGGGTTCGGGTTCACCATTTGCGGGTGTCGAACTTTTACTGCCAATCAGTGTGTTGGATAACTCAGTATGCCGGCAGTAACCAGATTATCTCCTTGGTCCCTGCATAAATATTCTCCGCTCTGGAAACATTCTGTAAGTCGTCTCATCTTTTCATAGAAGTTCTAGCCTCTTTCCTTTATCGTCTGCAAATGTAACTTGCTTTCCTCTGCATCTATCGCAAAATTTCGAGGTTGGCAGCTCTTTCCTCGGCCTTGCCGAAATCTAATTGTTTTCGCAACAGCGGTACGTACCGAAAGCTCGAAATGCCGATCCACAGTTCCTATATATCGATATGTTAATGAGAGCTCTCAGAGAGCAGAAATGTGAGTAGAAAACTGCACGACTAAAAAACTGCACAACTGTTTGTTGTGATAGCAGCTTTTCGACGTCGAACCTTTCTTATGTTTGCTGACGCGCATTTTTTGCAGCACAGAGGCGTGTGCTTATCTTCGCTGCTATAAGATAGTTATCCGAGTCGATATTTGGTCCTCGATTTGGTTATGCGATCCGGAGGCAACCATGCTGTTTTATGCATTTTCTTGTTCTGTAATATCATACAACAGAAATCATGTTCCGGGCTCGGCGACGGCGATCAGCCTCAGTCCGTTTAGAAATTTTTCGTTCTGACTATTGTACCAAAGATACCTTCTTTACCCAATCTTTCGTTGAAATATCCAAGCATGATTTTAACATCGTGGCGGAGAAGCGCTCATAGATACATTCCCAGCTCTCATAGAAAGCGTCTTTTGTCACACTGCACTTCTTTTCCGTCGGGGCGTGAGTGCGGATTTGCTATATGTTAAAGGACTCAGCACTGGAGTCTCTCTCACACCACAAGTCCAACATCACATTGGCACTCCTTCTTCCCCTTTTTGGGCATCAATCAGCGGACATTCGACGTGTGTGCCCTTAAAATGTTTGCAGGGGTCGTCATCAAGAGGGGCTCTCTCTTCCGAGCCGTTTTTTGATTATTTATTTGGACTGGATTTTTATGTGATGGATCTCAAACCATACGAACAACCGCGGGGTATTCGCCTTCTAACTTTAGCTTGCCTCCAAATGGATGTTTATTAGCTTCCCAGAGGATACTTGGCCTTAGATCGGAAGTCGTGAGCTGTTAAAGAATCGTTTTTGGCCACTCCCATGTAAATGGCAGTCCAAAGCTTTCCCCACTTGCGTTAAATTCTACACATGGCTCCATCTATCCCAAGTATGAAACCATAAACCAAAAAAAAAAAAATTAAGATTTCTGTGAATACAAAAATAGAAAACATATCTTCTTAGATTAAAGCTTAATTGTAAAAAATGTGTTTTAAAATAAAACTTAACTGAACTAAACTTCAAGTTTCTCAATATATTCTATACCCGGTATATTGCAGTGGAAAATTATTAAGGCCATCGCACAAGCCCTTAGCCTTGTGTGTGGTCATAGCCTCCACCAATGTCTAATAAAAAAGGTGATACAAATATTTGTAACATGAATCCATAGCATTTTGAAAAAATTACATCTTCTTGCTATTTGCGTAGACGCTGCACTCGAATCTGCTGTTGGAAAAAGGAAGATATAAGATAATGTAAACATTATAACATTAAAGCTTGTGTTCGGGCTTTTTCCAAAAATACTTTTACTTTCGGCCACATCTTCCACACGCCTTCTCTTGGTAGCTTTGCATGGTGGAGTGACAGGAGTCGATGAACCGAGCTCAAAACTATGTGCTTGGGGAAGGACGATACCTCGATAATCGAACTTTCATCCACTTTTCCAAGTTAAATTACTTAATATTATATATACCGCCATTGCTCAGAATTTTTCACAGCTCCACCAAGATTGTTTAGTATAATCCCCAGTTCCCTCCACTTCTTGCTGCTTTCCGATTTTCCATGGAGCGTCTGAAATCTAGAGCCTGCCATCCCCGCGTTTGCACAAAAAACCACCAATCGACTTAATTGCTTTGTCTTATTACAGCTCTCTGTTATCACGAATTTTTTTCTTTTTGTCGTTCATATTTGTGCTTTTCGCATATTTTGATGTTTTGTTTGCCACCTTTTCTCCATTCTAATAAAAAGTAAATGTCAGCTAACAGCTATCGTTATAAATGATTTACCGAATCAAAAAATCGTTAGTGTAACCAAAAAAATCGTTTGTTAACAACAACAATAAAAATCACAGAATTCCCCTACAGGACGGAAGATAACGTTACAAGACAGACTTTTTCTGAATATGGTAACGTTGGTATATCTTCACCTAGTGGAATTCGGAACCATTTACTTTGAGCATTATTATTGACTCACTAACATCCTATGTCGGTACGAGTTCTCTGATCGAAACTTTTTAAAATTATTTTAATTATTTATTATTATTTTATGCAAACGGTTGAGTTGGAAATTATCAATTTTCTAAAAAAAGATAATAGTGATATCATTTGTTTAATTAAAATATTCATATTACAGAAGTGAAATTTAAAAATTGAAGGTGGCTGTCGACATCAGTGGTAGTTCAGTATGCTATTTTAACGATTTTCGGACGGTTAAAATTTTTTGTGCATATTTCAACGATATTCGCTGTCGCTTGGTCATCTTTTGTCGTTGACTACTCGATGAGTTTTTAATTAAACGACAAAAGTTTTCGAGTTGTTAGCGTTATCGACAAAATGTTTCATATTGTTTTTAGGTTAAAATAAAATAAAAAACGGGAAATTAAAAAAGCAACAAAAAGTAAATATATGTCCTTTATGCATTTGGCTACGTTTTATCCCAAGATGAGAAAATAACGCACTCTTCGGTGAAACCGAGTTTCGAAAGTTGTATCGATTAACCTCAGATTTAGTTGAAGAAATTATTTCTTAACTTGATAACGAACTAAAAGGCAGGGGAATAACGGCGATATCTACAGAAAAACGGGTAACTTTAAAAAAATTTAAATTGCTGGAAGGATCTAACCTCCTTGAAATTTTTCTCAACTATATGCCGTCAACGTGCTATTGAGCAGCAGTGGAAATCTACAAAAGAAATTTTCGCTTCAACAAACTCACCATTTGTTAGAGACACTGTTGGGGCTTTCGAGTGTACTCATGTATTAATTTTCAGTCAGAGAAACCCTGAAGAAGCCTATGTCAACCACCATGGATACCATTATATCAATGCACTCGTACATTGGATAGTCAGAAAGTTCAATATATATTTTTTGTGCGATATGCGATCCTAATCTCAAGATTTTGTCGATAAATGCCAAATACCCAGGGGCACGATTCATTTATTTGGAGCTCTTCTATAGTGCGAAGAGTTATTTAGCATAGTTTTGAAATTGGTAACCCTAACACGTTTTTGATTCGTGCGCTTCAAAATCCATTAAAACTCGTTTTTTAAATTAATTGCAATGATAAATAAAATTATTCAGGCGACTCTGGAGCCGTAGCTAATAATAACTCCTCTTCTAAACTAACCAGAAGGAAATTTTAAATTTTAACTCCATCATCTTCAATTGAGGGTTCGGATTCACCATTTTAATTCCATCATCTTCAATTGGGGGTTCGGGTTCACCATTTGCGGGTGTCGAACTTTTACTGCCAATCAGTGTGTTGGATAACTCAGTTTGCCGGCAGTAACCAGATTATCCCCTTGGTCCCTACATAAATATTCTCCGCTCTGGAAACATTCTATAAGTCGTCTCATCTTTTCATAGAATTTCTAGCCTCTTTCCTTTATCGTCTGCAAATGTAACTCGCTTTCCTCTGCATCTATCGCAAAATTTCGAGGTTGGCAGCTCTTTCCACGGTCTTGCCGAAATCTAATTGTTTTCGCAACAGCGGTACGTACCGAAAGCTCGAAATGCCGATCCACAGTTCCTATATATCGATATGTTAATGAGAGCTCTCAGAGAGCAGAAATGTGAATAGAAAACTGCACGACTAAAAAACTGCACAACTGTTTGTTGTGATAGCAGCTTTTCGACGTCGAAACTTTCTTATGTTTGCTGACGCGCATTTTTTGCAGCACAGAGGCGTGTGTTTATCTTCGCTGCTATAAGATAGTTATCCGAGTCGATATTTGGTCCTCGATTTGGTTATGCGATCCGGAGGCAACCATGCTGTTTTATGCATTTTTTGTTCTGTAATCTTATACTACAGAAATCATGTTCTGGGCCCGGCGACGGCGATCAGCCTCAGTCCGTTTAGAAATTTTTCGTTCTGACTATTGTACCAAAGATACCTTCTTTACCCAATCTTTCGTTGAAATATCCAAGCATGATTTTAACATCGTGGCGGAGAAGCGCTCATAGATACATTCCCAGCTCTCATAGAAAGCGTCTTTTGTCACACTGTACTTCTTTTCCGTCGGGGCGTGAGTGCGGATTTGCTATATGTTAAAGAACTTCGCTTTGGTGCGGATTTTGGCTAGACGTTCATCCACCGGGGCTAGTGCCAAGACTCAGCACTGGAGTCTCTCTCACACCACAAGTCCAACATCACATTGGCACTCCTTCTTCCCTCTTTGGGCATCAATCAGCGGACATTCGACGTGTGTGCCCTTAAAATGTTTGCAGGGGTCGTCATCAAGAGGGGCTCTCTCTTCCGAGCCGTTTTTTGATTATTTATTTGGACTGGATTTTTATGTGATGGATCTCAAACCATACGAACAACCGCGGGGTATTCGCCTTCTAACTTTAGCTTGCCTCCAAATGGATGTTTATTAGCTTCCCAGAGGATACTTGGTCTTAGATCGGAAGTCGTGAGCTGTTAAAGAATCGTTTTTGGCCACTCCCATGAAATGGCAGTCCAAAGCTTTCCCCACTTGCGTTAAATTCTACACATGGCTCCATCTATCCCAAGAATGAAACCATAAACCAAAAAAAAAAAATTAAGATATCTGTGAATACAAAAATAGAAAACATATCTTCTTATATTAAAGCTTAATTGTAAAAAATGTGTTTTAAAATAAAACTTAACTGAACTAAACTTCAAGTTTCTCAATATATTCTATACCCGGTATATTGCAGTGGAAAATTATTAAGGCCATCGCACAAGCCCTTAGCCTTGTGTGTGGTCATAGCCTCCACCAATGTCTAATAAAAATGGTGATACAAATATTTGTAACATGAATCCATAGCATTTTGAAAAAATTACATCTTCTTGCTATTTGCGTAGACGCTGCACTCGAATCTGCTGTTGGAAAAAGGAAGATATAAGATAATGTAAACATTATAACATTAAAGCTTGTGTTCGGGCTTTTTCCAAAAATACTTTTTACTTTCGCCCACATCTTCCACACGCCTTCTCTTGGTAGCTTTGCATGGTGGAGTGACAGGAGTCGATGAACCGAGCTCAAAACTATGACTATCAGAATTTTTCACAGCTCCACCAAGATTGTTTAGTATAATCCCCAGTTCCCTCCACTTCTTGCTGCTTTCCGATTTTCCATGGAGCGTCTGAAATCTAGAGCCTGCCATCCCCGCGTTTGCACAAAAAACCACCAATCGACTTAATTGCTTTGTCTTATTACAGCTCTCTGTTATCACGAATTTTTTTCTTTTTGTCGTTCATATTTGTGCTTTTCGCATATTTTGATGTTTTGTTTGCCACCTTTTCTCCATTCTAATAAAAAGTAAATGTCAGCTAACAGCTATCGTTATAAATGATTTACCGAATCAAAAAATCGTTAGTGTAACCAAAAAAAATCGTTTGTTAACAACAACAATAAAAATCACAGAATTCCCCTACAGGACGGAAGATAACGTTACAAGACAGACTTTTTCTGAATATGGTAATGTTGGTATATCTTCACCTAGTGGAATTCGGAACCATTTACTTTGAGCATTATTATTGACTCACTAACATCCTATGTCGGTACGAGTTCTCTGATCGAAACTTTTTAAAATTATTTTAATGAAAAGGCTAAGGCAGTTTAAGGCAGAAATCCATTGCAAAAATTCATTTATGCGAAACAATTGCTCCTAGCTAAATCGGAATTGTTTATACGTAGCCAGCGAGGCATTGTTAGTTTTGCAAACAATATATGAGCAGAAAGTGCGTGCTGGTCTCCAACATGTGCCCAGTTCGAACTCAAGTCAGGTAACGTCCAAGACCGTTGCTATTTCTTTCGAACGCTGTTTTAAGTGTGGAAATGATTCTCATTTAATAAAAAACGGGAAAGGTGGTAACGTAAACACTTTAGAAGAATACATCTTTTTAAAAGTAAGTAGATAGATGTATTTTCAAAGATATGACAAACAAAGGTGTTACTTTTTCGGCGTTAATCATCGATACTGGTTACAATTTTCGCTTAATCCGTTACGAGATTCTGCTTGGACAAGATATTGAATTAAGTAAGGATAATCGTCGGCTTTAAGGCAGTGCAGAGTTTTCGCTTTTGACAGTTGGTGATCTAGTATTATACACTACTTTCCACGCAATACGTGAACTTGTATGTATTACTCAGCAATAGTTGTTAATATTATACTTAAGACAGTTAAAGTAGTGAAGTTGAAAGTAGTAATACATTGTTGCACATGAACAACAAAAATTGGAATTATTAGAAGAATTCAAAAATATGTGTTTTATAACCCATTTACAGTTTGAAAAGGGCTGGTTAAACGACTCCCAAATTGAAATGAATTTATGAAGGGCATACATAGATGTTTATGATATGCTAACAAGATGGTTTTCCAATATCAAATTGCCAAATGGTGGAAAAACGCTTCAGCGATTGTATTAGTTTGCAAAAAGGATAGTAGTAAGAGGCTCTGTTATGACTTGTTGTATTTTAGGTTACGTTATAAATTCCGGTACCGCTGCACCTTCAGAGACAAAAACAAAGACAAGTCTGGATTGTTGTCTACCTCATGATACAAATCTTTCAAGAGTTTTCTCATGTTAACATCTTATTTTCGAAGATTTATAGCTTACGCTGTGGTAGTTAAAGCAATTCCTAACCTTCTAACCTTATGAGAAAAGATGTCAAATGTTTGAATTGACGGATGAAGAAATTATGTCATTCCAGCAGTTGAAGTTAGATTTGATTAAGTATCCTGTTCTTAAGTTTTACAACCCGAAAGCGATTTATGAAGTGAAAAAATATACTGAATACCAGGAAATTCACGCAGTTCAATTTATGAGTCGCCGATGTGACATACGCGCGACAGTATGATCATTGGGCTAGAGCACTGAATAAAATATTAAAAAAGACGGTTATCTTAATCATGTGATTTTTCAAAAAGGTGCCATTAATATCTATCCATCTGCTTTGAGGATGAAATAATTAAGATTACTCATCAAGATAGATCAGGAAACCGGACCATTGGGAATATACCACGTCGATCATGCTGTCCTAATGGATCAAATAGCTAAGTCTTATTGTTTTACACTATTTATTATTATATCGGGCTGTGGAACTCTTTTAGAAAGTATTATAAGTCGGAATGGACAAAAAAGTTATTTCAGTATAGCCTTTTAAATATCCGAGTGGTTAGCATTGCGTACTGCCATTCGGAAGGCGACGGTTCAAGCGACCAACATCAAAAATTATAAAATATATATTTCTTACCACATATTCGATCTTATTTAGGGACAGAATCAAAGCGATCGTTCAAAGTATCAATAATTTCCTCTATTCGAAACAATGAATTGTATTCTGGTCCACCTTTTTTGATACAGTTACTTTCATCAGAATACGATAAGTACCATGTCTAAATCCAAAATCCGAAAAATAAACTTTGAGCCATATGAATTGTAATTTTTTATTTATATCTGCTGAACGACCTACATGTTCATGGGGCAATTCGCATTTTTTTTCGCTATACCAAACGTATCCAACAGCGCGTTTTACCGGATATACGTTGTTCAACAATTAAATTCATGAGTGGTTTTAAATTTCTTTTCAACACCATTACAGCAATGTCGTGGCGACCATCATCTTTAATGTTCATCCCCACAGCATATTGATGGAAGAGACGTCGATATTTTAAGATATGTTTGTCCTAATTTTTCACACAAAAAACAAAAAGTGGACTGACGTAGGTGAACGCGAATCTGAAGTCCGTTTGCCTCAATCACCTCAGAACTTTTTTCTACCTCAAAAACATTGCGCACTTAGTAGGGTATACAATTTTTTGTAAAATTCAACAGATTCAATGGAAAATAGATTTATGCGATTTTTGGAGTCGCTGATAATGATTTTGGAGCCAAATTTTCAAATAGTTGATAAACCACGGTAAAAATAACATACCACCGTTACTATTGAAACAAATTTGGTATGTTTCTTCTAAACATATCAGTGCTGTTGCTCGCGAAGATTTTGAAACTGTGTGAAGATTTATTAAACTGTTTGTATCTACTACTTTAGAATTTAACCCTCCAACTTTTATTATGTACAATATTTAAAATATTATTAACTAGAGCTTAATCAAAAAATTTTAATTTTGACAATAAATCGAACTAAAAATTAAAACATCAAACTAAAAAGTAAAATTAAATATAATTTAAAAATATAAAAAAACACGCCTTTAATGAACAATGAACAAAAGTTAAAAATGATTTTTTTAAATAAGATTAGAACAATAAGGAATGAAAAGTATTTTTCTGAAGAAAGCATGGGGCGTTCGATATACGAAATATGTGGCATAAAGCGTCCCACACTTTTTCAGAATAATATGGGTAGTAATACATATTTTTCCTTCTTTATTGTTTTAGCTTAATTGATTTTTTTTTACTTTTTAGTTCTATGCTCTTTAAAAGAATGCTTACTTTTGGTTTTTTTAAACTATATTTATTTTTTATTCAAACTATATTTAATATGTTAGAGTTGTTAGTACCATATTAGTCATCTGTGTGCGTTTAATTTCTATACCTTGATTTGTTTGTTTAACTTTTGGTTCTTTATAAACAGGGCTACCTCGATAATTTGGAATGTGATTACCACTGCAATTACTATATTTCTTAGCAGCAAAACTAAACACATTACGAGACGTACAAGAAGAAAAATTTGTGTAGCCGAATTCTTGGAAATTCAGGCATTGTACTGGACATTTCTTTTATGTCGCTCTTCGACTGAAATTACACGGTGTAGCTAATATTTCAATAAATAAATGGGATTTATTTTCTTTATCTCCAATTGTATCGAAATCGGTGTAAGTTCTACCTTATAAATTGGTTGCTGGACTTTATTTTTATTAATAACATCAATTACGGCTCCTACATCATAACCCCGTTCTTCTAAAGCAGTTTTTACTTCTTACGAGCCTACTCCAGCTTCTATTCTCTCCATGGGTAACGACTACTTAGCCTTTCTAACATTTCAGCTGATATATATACCAGTTTTCATTATTATTCGAGGGAAAAATAACCACTTTGCGATTATGATTTTTTCCTGAAATTTCTTGAATTTTGCTTCTCCTTAATGGAAAAATATGGAAGTTTTTAGTTCCTGTTAGATGTGACAAAAGCAAAAAAATTACTCTACTTTGAGGGATTTTTATTTTTACTCACAATAATAATGATTACTGTTTAAGTGCTCAAAAAAACCTAGAAAAAAATTATAAAAAAACTATTATTGGATTTAATTTATATTTTTTCTCTTATTACAGGTTGTGTGGGACAGTAATAAGGGCTAAATTGTACATATAAGGTTTACCATCACTTCGGAAAATGCAAGTTTTTTTCTATTAAATTTTTTTTTCATTTTGCAGCTACATATTTTAAATTTTCCTTAAAATATTTTTTAATTTAAATTTTCCTTAAAATATTTTTTCATTAATAACTAATCGATAAAGAACCAGTTTGATCAATGCAGCGATCATCTTCATCAAATGTCGCTAACGTCAATCGGCAAAACTTGTTGCATAACACTCCATTTCCATTATTTTGAATCGGATACGGCTCTGTAAGGAAAATAAAAGATATCGTTTCAACCAAGAAATACTGTGATTTATTTTATTAGTTAAATAACTAAATATGTAATAAAAATTACAATAATGATGAAAAACAAATTTCAATCCCTGTACCATGATACAAATCATAAGGCAATTTCAGTTCACAACTTTTCCGCCAAACGTGTTTACTCAGAATTATTTGATATTGGTATTTGCAAAAGAGGAAAAAGTGATTTTTGATGTAAACAATTGTTAAAGTTGTTGCAGTGAGGCTGTTTATTCCTGTCTTCACTTTGTGAGCTCATTAATTTTTACATTCTACGTTTTTTTTTTTTTTTTGATTACTTAAAATTTATTACATGGTATGCTGAAACGCAGGCAGCTCTTAATTCGTTGTGCTACAGAGCCTACAGATAAAAGCCCGATGGACGCAATATTTTCTGCCATTTGCGGAGGGAGAGAATTTTAAGAGCATATTTAATCAAGTTCGTCTCTCCATCGATTATATGCTACCACTATCACAAATACGGGTTGGGTTCAGAACAAAATAGTCTAGTGTGACCGTCATTAAATTTTATTCTCATACTGATCGCAATCGTACTCTTCACGCAGTTTCTTAATGTCGAAAAAGGGTTAAATCTGCATTCCTCTTTCATCTATGGGTGTTGATGGCAAATTTAGCATATTCGAATGCTTGTCCCTTGAGAAGAGAAAAGTGCTACAAGAGGCGAAAAAATTAGACGTTTGGGGAAGCTGTAGTCAGTGTTTTCTATGAGAGGTGATGTTTATGTCCGCAGTGTTATGAGCACTACGGCGTGTAAAATAATTGATGCTGATTGACTTCACGCGATTTCGTTAGTATTAATTCTTCATATTTGTTTCTGTAAAAATGTTCATTCTATTTTCCATGTATTATATAATAATTCTTGAAGTTGCTTTTGCTTATAATTGTTAGAACTCGCAAAACAGGTGTCCTAATATTGACATGAACAGTATTTTCATGACTGAAGTGTTAAGTAAACAACAGAGTGGGTTTAACATAGTTCAAGTTAACGAATACACTTTCGTTCATTTAAAAAATACAGGGGTCAGCTGCCCAATAAGTGAACATAGTGAACGTTATAATAATAATAAATTTATTTAAGATCTATTTCCTAGTTACAATTATTAATTAGATCCAGTACTGAACGAGTAACACCTCAACTGTAACTGCTGCAACTCCCAATATCGCCGCCTTTATATTAATTACTGTTGCCACCTTGCGTAAGGGCTCGTTTGCTGACCAGGTGTGAGTAACACTGGCCTTGATTTCCCATGAATGCCATATTACATCGCATCATCATCAAATCATTTTATAACAGTGCGAAATGCAAAGGTGCTGACGTTGCGATACGTGTAGCCGCTTACTGTGGAAACGGTAAAATTGGGCAGTAGGCGGCGGTGTTAACTTTCATTTGAATGTGCGGAGCTTCAATTGCGGTACAATGGATTATGTTTGAAGTGCATTTGAATATTCGTTAGCTGATGTTATATGCATTTCTAAGATCTGGTTTAATGCTAACTTTCATCCGTAATGACAGAACAGGAATAAGAGGAAGTGGTGTTGCTTAAGTTGTAGTGATAACTATTCCATGAAGTTACTTTCTAAATCCGATAATAGCAGTATAATATAATATTTATTTGTTGAAGTATCTGGCAAAAATTTTCAAACATTTGTTTTTTATGTATACAATCCTCGCAGCTCTAACGTTCTCCGTCATTTTTTGATGGTGTGTCCAAATATATTGCGACATATCTAGTTGCTGCCTTTCTGTAGTCAACAAATCTCTTCCATCGCGATTTGCGCTTTTAGCTCTTCTTGTCTTCTTGATTATTTTATTATTTCTGACTTGGCTAGTATCTAAAAATTTAACCAATTTACTTTCGTATCTGATTATGATCTTATTTTTTGCTCTTTGTGCATTAACGTTACTTGTTGTTGTGTAAACAAAGAAACGTAATGCTAATTTACTTATTTCTGAATTGAATGGTGTATATTGGAGTCAGTGTTGGTTATATCCGGCACTCGATGAAAAGCCTGACTTCTTAACCAAAATTAAAAAATGTGCCTTTTAGAAACATGTTCTCATTCTTATTATTTCCGACAATTACCGGTTATGTCCTTGGTTTACCTCAAAGTCACTGAACTCAATTAAATTACGAAACAAATTGAACTCTACAATGTAATAAACCCACACTGGATAATTGGATTGCTTTTGAATCGGCTCGTAACAAAGCGACACTTATTATCAGAGGTGAAAAACGAGCATACTTCAACACAACATTTTGTAACATAAACAGACTTCGGATAACCTGCAAGGAAGATGTCGGATGTTTTTGAGGAACAAACGTCATCGATAATGCCTTTCTTCAAATCTATGCACCTAATAGCAATACCACTGGTTTTAAGTAATGGGATAATCTAATTTTTAATAATGTATCATTCGAATTTTCGACCGTTAGTGAGTGTGATGTTGCAATGTGTATATTAAAAATTTAAATATATAAAAATTAATGCAACAGGACATGATGGTTTACCAATTAAATTCATTAAAGTTTTACTACCTTGTATCTTTTGGACCCTGACGCATATTATTAATCACAGTATTACCACATCTGGTCAATTGAAAAGTCCCAGGCCTACCATAGTAAAACAATTTTTTTTTTTGGCAAAAATCATTTTTTTTATTCAACATAGTTCAAGGGTGTTACACTGATTATAGCGACCCTCCAACTTTTCGATACCATATTTTTAGTATGATTTGTCCTTTGCTTCAAAATAAGCCTAAATATCTTCACAGCGATCTTCTTGTGAGATTTGAGAACAGGAATTAGTCGCTGGGGGGCAGATGTGGAAACAATTCGAATCCCAATTCCTCGATTTTTGTCATCGATTTCACTGACTTGTGACACGGTGCATTGTTTCTGCAAATGTGGCAGAGTGTGGACTTCGTAGTGAAATGATGAAGCCATGCTTCATGCATTGTCACATATCGACGCAAAAACTCGGGTTTATTACGCTTGAACATCTGTAAACACTGCTCTGAATCATCAACTCGCCGTTGTTTTTGTTCAAAGCGAGCTCGCTCGGCTTTCTCATACCGAAATATTCGTGAATGATATGATGTACACGTTCAGTTGATATCTTTCATTCAATTACAATTTGCGGTCATTTCAAATCATTTTGTGTATTTTTTGTTGCTTTCGTCGGTAACAACCTCTTTTAGACGTCCACTGCGATCACCATCTTCGGTGTTCATACACTACGTAAACTCGTCATCAATCCACCTTTTTGATTCAACTGTATTATTCCCATTCAAAATTTCAATATTTTATCAATTCGCTAAATTCCTTTTTATACCATAATTCACAAACTAATAATCCGACAGATGTCAAATTTATACACACATCTTCTGAGGATTAATTAATTTTAGTAGCGCCATCTATGTGTCAGGCCGGAGACTTTCCAAATAACCTGTTATTACCTGTTACTAAGAAAAACTTTCCCCGTCGTCCGTCCGATTAACGTCCCATAAGCAGCCTCTCTGCCTTGTCTAACGTGTTTGACATGCTAAATGCTAAACAAATCAATAGTTTATAAATAAACATAACTTAATTTTCCCCTTTCAATCAGGTTCCAGGAAATATCACAGCTGCAGTACCGCTATGCTAATATCAGCTCACACTGTTTCGCTTACTTGAATTTTCAAAAGTCATGTCGTGACATGGCTACGATTTGTTATGCTATAAGTTGAAAGCATTCTTTGGCTTCACTCACTTTTAGTGCCTTATGTCTAGTGAAAAGCTACGTAGTCGACCAATTCCAGCAGATAATAATTGGCGATGACACATCGCAACTCAAAACGATAACTTCAAGGATGCTACAAGGCTCCAACCTTGGTCCGTTGCTTTTTAGCATATTTATAAATGACTTTTTTTTTAGTGTTCGCAAATTTTCAAACCTGCATGGTTATGCAGATCACATTCAGTTATACTTACTGAACCCTTTGATCGAACAGATCGGCTCTGCAACAATATTAATATTAACCTGTCTGCTACATAGAGGCGGCTGCAATTGGTCTAATTTTAAACAGCAATAAGTGCTGTGTATTGCCAATTAGTCTATTGTTATTGACTAACAAACGACAGCTCATCTGCGCACAAAATTGATGTTATGTTTAATAACGTCACACGATATATACATATCTTAAGGCCATAAATTTAATTTTTCTTTCTAACTTAATCTGTCTGAATCTCCCAGCCATCTTTATTCCAAGCTATATTTTACTAGATCCACCAGAGTAGGTAATATTGTAATACGATTTTACAAATCGTAACAACCAACTAGGCTGTTCTTTAGCCGTTTATTGAATTCCATCTCTTCGTTTATTGAATTTCATCTCTTCTAATTTAAAGAGAAAATTAAACAGGGGCAACTTCAAGAATCTTATGCTTATACACACATAATCTAAAAACCATATTTAACTTAGACTGGTCATTATATAATTATTTTCTTTTATTTTCCTTTTATGTTTAAAAAAATTTTATTATTAAATTTTAATTTTAAATATGATTTTTTTATTTTTTGTTAAATATTCCTTATTCTTATTGTTTATTGTTAATGTGTCTATTTCTTCTTATTTCTTATACACTATCTCTGCGGCAGCAACAGCCGAGTGATTAACATTGCTTACTACAATTTGGAAGGCCTGGGTTGGAACCAAGGTTCGAGCAACATCCAAAATTTGGGAAATTAATTAAAGGAAATGTCAAGCATGTATTTCTGACATGAAATAAAAAGCTCGATCTAATCTAATAACTGTTAACTAATGTTAACTGTTTTCAAGCAATTTATATATTTTGCAGGAGGATATCAGCACATGAACGAGGTTTGTATATTTGAAATATTTAAATGTTTATAATAATGACCTTTTCATTTTCAGTGGGTCTGCATATTTAAGAACCTGCCAAAGTCAAAAAATCATTTGCTGTGTTGCTGTTGCGTTACAGGTGAGTCTCCAATAAGCTTCATTATTTTAAGTGCCAATAATAATTTATTCTTTTGTTTTTTTCAATACATTTCGAGAGTGATTTAATTAAGTGATATTTTGTCAATCCGCATGAAGTTATACACTGCCCACGTTTTGTTAAAAAAATTAAATTAAATGAATAAGTTTAAAAGCAGCCGCAATAGCCTAGTGGTTAGCTGTGCATACTACCATTAGGAAAGTCAGGGTTCAATTAGTTTAAGAACAAAAATAAATTATTAATCCCAACGGTTTACCCACCTCCCGCCCAACCGCACGCGGGAGCGCTGTCCGCATGACGTACGGAACTTGTTTTATTTTTCATCAATGCCGAGTCACGATGAGGAGAGATTTGTTCAGTGTCGAAAACTAAAAGAGTTCAGCTACAGAACGAAATTCATCAGCTGTTTTTAAGAATTATTTCAAATCAAAAATGTAATGGAACGATTAGCTGAGAGTCGACAAAATAGTTTTCTTAATATAAAAAGCGGGTCAGATGTGTCAAATGTGCTTGAATGAGAGTTGAAATCAAGACACAAACAATGCAAAGACTCGTCAAATTCAAAATTCGTTTTGCAAGTTTTCAGAAACAAATGTCTGGACATTCTGAACGTAAAATTAAATTTGATTTCAGAGAGAATAAGGCTGGAAATTGAGGCTGTTATTATATTAAACCTGAAAATTACACCAAGCATTTCCCGACCACCGGCGAGAGTAGGGATATTGATAAGCTTCAGACGACTAGTATAAGAGGGAATATTGTACTAAGAGTCCCAATGCAGATTTCTTAAGGCAAATAGGAGGAATTGTTTTTGAAGAGACTCTACGTTGTCAGAGTAGATTTGATACCTCGGGTTCCAAATCACCAAACCGTATTCAAGAATAGGTCTTACTAATGTTATATAAAAAGCTTTAGTAGCATAAGGATCATTAAACTCCTTTGACCACCGTTTTATAAAAGCCGAAATGCCTTTGGCTTTGTTGGTTATCACACCAATGTGATGTGTGAAGTTCAATTTAGGATCCATCGTGATCTCCAGGTCAATAAAACGGTGAATCTGTTCCAAATTGTAGTTATCTATTATGTAAGTAGTTGCCTGTATGGCTCTTCGGGAGAAACACATAACATTCCATTTCTTAAGATTTAGGGGCATCCGATATTTTTTAACACCATTCAACTATTCTGTTTATGTCTGTTTATTGTAAGATAACTTTATTTGCCGAAGTGTAAGATTTATAAGGTTTTACATCATCCGTATACATTAAAAGTTTTGAAAATTTTATCTGAGAAGATATGATGAAGAAACATTAACGGTATCTGAAATGGAATTTTTAAACATTACTCTTTGAGTTCGATGATACAGATATGTGGAGATCCATTGTAAAATTTTTTGTTGGAAACCCAGTAAGTCAAGTATCGTGATTAGCAACGAGTCGGTAAAGTCGGTACATATTACGTCAACGCTGATGTTCTTTCTGAACGCATCGATGATATAAGAAGAGAACTCCAGTAAATTGGTGGTTGAAATTATATTTATATATCGACCATTTTTCAAAAAATTTATGTATATTTCTATATTTATCTTATGCATTTATGTATATTTGCCATATATATATTTCTTTATCAAATATTTTTTTTTTCAGATGGCAACAATTACGAAAATACTTGTTTAATAAATTTAATTATGTTTAAAATTTAATTATGTCATTTATAAATGCAGATATTAGATTTAGTTAATATATTAAAGTCAATAGTTTACAAATTAATATAAATTTTTAGAATTAATTAATATACGTATATAGTTATTTAAATCTGAATTCTTTTAAAAAATAGCAAAATTATACAAAAATATAAGTTCTATATATAACTATAAATATTAAAAAAAAGTAATTAAAAATATATAATTATGTATATATATAATAAAAGAAAAAGTTTCGAAATAAAATTTTTTAAATCAAAATCAAAATTGTTAACTTTCTATTTATTTCGTTTTTCAAATACTGAGGACTTTGATTATAATGAAAATGAGGAGTTTGAAAAGTATAAATGAGGAGTTTGTAAACACAACAGTGAGCAGTTTGAATACGTAGAATGAGCAGTTGGTAAGAACAACAATGAGCACCTTGAATATAAAAAGTGAGCAGTTTATAGGAGTAACACTGAGTAGTTTGAACGCGAAATTTGAGTAGTTTTTAATAACAACAATGAGTACTTTGCTGAATCGAAATGAGTATTTTATACTGACAATAATGAGCAATTCTGTTACTGATAGTAATTATATTATAAGAATAAAAATGTTTACTTGCTGTGTCATTTGAACAAAACAAATATATTTTTCACTTATATAGAAATTCAATTACTGAAAACGAGTGTGAAATGTCACACCGACAAGGGAAAAGTGCACACTTTTTTCCCGAGGCTAGAAGAAAAATGAGTAGTTTAATGAGAACTTTCGTAATTAATGAAAATAACATTATGAGCACTTATGAGATACTCATCCGTCTTGCGGAGCATATACACTTGTATGTATTTGTATATATAATTTAAAAAAAAAAATATTTTCCCGTAGCAAATGGTAAACTTTTCTTACCATACAAAAAAAAATTTTTTTTTTTCATATGGTTTTTTTAAGTGTTTATATGTTATATTTATTCTTTTTATTTTTATACCTTTCAAATAGTATATTAACTTTGGTCCGAGTTGGTCTTTTTGGCAGCCGTTACTTGATTTCGAAGTGAATTGTGAACACCAAAATGTCAGATAGATGTATTTTCAATCTTCTTTTACTCGAAAGTGAAATTATATATATAACATTGTCCCCATATAACCGATTTGATATGAGTTTTAGTTTTAGTCTAAGAGCATGAAGTTCCACATACATAAACTCAAATACATATTTACAATGAAAATCATCGAAATCAGAACGCTATATCATACAGCCGCATATAATCTACATGTTCAGATATGAGGCTTTGATATAGATAGATAAGAGGTTTTGCGTCTGAAGTCCGTCAAAAAAGAATCTAAGAACGAGTCGTTTAGTACTGTAAATTTTATAAATATATATTTGGCGTTTGTAACTGCTGAAACGAATTTTTTCCGAGCCACTAATTTGTGGTTTTGAGTCTTGATGTGTTTACCTACAAATTGAGGGACCTGCAATTTAATCCACCTCCGAACGGTCGATGGATTTTTATGAGGAGTCTTTATATCGTGTCAGAAATACTCTCGGAGGGCTTGACGTTCCCTACCGAAGGGCGACCGCTGTTAAGTCATATAAATCGAAAGGCTATATCATACAGCCCCCATATAACTGATGTATTCAGAATTTAGCGTTTGCGTAAAAAATCCATCCAAAAAGAATGTAGGTGCGTGATATTTGCTATGATATACATACATATATGTATAATGTATTGCACATTGGTAAAGAATATTATCGTAATCGGACCACTTGAACGTATAGCTCTCGTATGAGATACGTTGTATACCGATATGTTCAGATATGATGCTTTAGTCTAAACTCCGCCAAAAAAGTAACCGCTCCTCTATTGCGACCGCCACGTACATAAAATGGTATGTTAGCTTTGGTCCAAAGTATGGAAGTAACAGAAGGAGGAGTGCTTGCCTGACTGTCTGTTCGAATGCAAACTATTGAGATATTTCAACCAAACTTGATGCAGAGCACTGGTGCATTTATACATTTGTACATTTGAAGGAACCGGCCGGATTGGGCAACTAAGCATATCATAGTGCACCATTTTTTCAAATTATCGTTCCGGGCGATTGTTGCTGAAAGTACTTACCAAAACTAGAGTTTCTACATCATTAATTTTTCCAGTTTTGCCGTCCGGATTTTATGTCCTTATGCATTTGTTTGCTCAAAATCTGTTTTGAGCACATTTTCGTTGCTTTCATTTGGCTATATCTCGGTTAACCGTTGGGAATATTTATTTAGTGCATTCGGCAAAGTTGTAGATATGAAATGAGAGGAAAAAATACAAAGGCCATACACCCGGAAAAAGAGAATTTAGTGCCTCAAAATCGCAAAAAATCGAAAAAATATATCATATGGAAGATAACAAGTGCCTACAACTTGATCATTTTTGTTACGTTTTCGGTCGTTACTGCCAAAAATATACAAACAAGGACGAATAAACAGTTTTATCAGGATTTCAAAGCCCTATTTCTTTAATTTATTATTATTATTATTATTATCTGAGTTAAATGATGTAGATTTTACACCAGACACGGCGAGCAAAGCTTTTTATAATACTTTTGAGAGTTGGGTACATAAAAAAATAGTACAGTTTTCTTCTTTTTTTCGAAGGCCGTAATTTGAGTGAAAGGCCCAGCCGGACATGATAGAACCAAGTGTTACACATCCATTAATTCTGTTATTGGATTGAACAGAAAAAGATAGAGAACAAAAGGATGTATTCTTGTCTTTACTGTCACTGTTTCAGTACCACGCACCCAAGGTACCAACCACCTAAACTACCGAGCTCAGATAAAGATTCCCAGGGAGTATCAACTGTTTTCACTAATCCGACTGATGTCTACGATGCGGATTGGACACCCGATCTTCCAAATGCCGCACCACAACACCACTATGGAAAACATTGTGGTAAAGTTAGGTTTATCGAAACGGAATTCAGAAATGTTGATGTCATAAATTTAATTCCGTTAACGGGACACATACGATTACTTTGCCAAATATTCAAGTTTTAGTGGACAAATTGGGAATCCATTATAACACGCGGCTGTGCAAAACCAAAAACCATCCATTCTAGTAGGATTCTGCATAAATATGAACAAAACATACATATGTATATATAAAACATTGCACGATATAATGGAGAAAATGAAATATGAAGAACTGTAAGAACCCCCAAAATCCCAGATTTTGGAAGTCTTACAACAAAACATATACACATATCTAGTTATACATATATGTATATATATGTATGTATATATTGAGTTCTTCACAGACATGTATAATGAATCTAATACACTAACTCTATTCTTTTGTTATACATATGTACATACATACATACATATGTATGTACATATGTACATTTATGAATTTTACTCTATTGCGTTATATTTTGTTATACGTACATACATATGTATGTACATATATTTATGAATTTTACTTCTTCGCATTAGACGTGTTCAATCATGAATTTTCTTGAACATGTACATACGAACACATACATACATAGCTTTAAGGAGAACTGTTAAATAACAATAGTTGTTATTATAAAATAACATTCTGCCTGCGTGCAGGATAGTATAAAACGGCAAGAAAATTGGAAATAAATTAAGCAGCCAGTAGATGGTTGAGAGGTATACTTGTCCATGACTATCACCGACAAACGTAGCGCACCGACTAGGGTTTTCACCTGGTCGGAAGGA
Source organism: Neoceratitis asiatica (assembly GCA_030068015.2). Lineage (NCBI taxonomy): Eukaryota > Metazoa > Arthropoda > Insecta > Diptera > Tephritidae > Neoceratitis > Neoceratitis asiatica. The sequence goes on from CM061529.1 coordinate 10,343,752, forward strand.
AGGCTAGTGGAGGGAATGCCACCTCCACTACCTTTACGAAGAGTAGTGAAATTATTGTAAAGAGTAGCTAGTAGAATATATTCGAAATAGGCTTTTTACTTTACCGAAGAGAAGATTAGCGGAGTGAATATCACCCCGCTATCTTTACGTTTGTAAATTTCATATATTACTAAATAAACTTTGTTGTAACTACGAAATATAGGAGTAATTATTTCAGTAACCTTGGCAAGGCTGAGCCTACTCCAGTCAAGTGGAAACTTCGTTACAACTGGTACCCGAGCAGAAAGAGACGAAATAATAAAGATACAAAAGAGAAGACTTGAAGGAGGATTAAAAAAAAACGAGAAGAGCGAAACGAAAATGGTCAAAGTGGCATGTGTGTACTACCTCATCCGCGAAGATCTTCTGAGATATGCCGCAGAGCTAGGGTTCGAGGAGTCAAGAGCGGTAGACGAGCTTCGCGAAGTGCTAAGAAGACTTGCAGGATCGTTTCACAGACCTGACCCTCCGGCATGCCCGAACATTGGAGCCGGCAACACCAAGAGAAGACAAGGGATCCCCCTTAAAGAGAAGTCACGATGAAGATGCACTACATATGCTCATCGAGGACGAGCCAGCACACACACAAACGACGCCTTCGTTTGCTACGATTAAGGACCCACTAGGGTTTGTGGAGAGAGTAGAAGAGTTAGCGAGCTCTACCGGAGTTATTAAAAGACAAACCTCTTGTACGGTTTATACACCATCAATCGATACTGGCAGGATTGGGACCTCTTTAAGAGAGACTTTCTGAAGTTTTTCTTGAGTTCCCGGTATTTTGAGCATCTGGATGATGAAATCCGACGATGCGTTCAGCGGGCAGGTGAGAAGTTTAAGGAATATGCCCTAGTGCTACAAGGGCTCATGCGACACGCTGAGTACAGTACCGAGCAGAACCTGAGTCGAATATATCGCAACTCTCGCCGGGAGTATCAGCTATACGGGAAGGGGCATGAAATCTGTAGTATTTAAGAGTTTGTAGATCTGATGGAAGGCTTCGAAAACATTCCATCCGAGAGAGAACCGTTGAAATCGACAGCGAGACCTTTTGTACCATGACAAAGAGAAGATTGTTACCAATATTTGAATATGGACGAGAGACGAGATGAACCGAAGAGGTCGGGAGAGACATGAAGACCGTTCGTGTACCGACAGAATGGGGAGAGTTACCAACACTTGCGCGAAGAGGATATCAGAGAAGAGCTGCCAAGACCAGGGCAGCAAAGCATAGGCCAACCTCCAAGGCTTCGGCATAAATATGTAAATCCGCGTACCGCTTGCAGATGGTGTGGAGGAGAAGGACGGCCGAGTTCTGGCCAGAGTAACGATGAACGGAGAGCAGGTGACAGCCGCAATCGATATAGGAGCGACGAGCTTTGTGAGTAGTGAGGTGGCGAAAAGACTGCATACTGGACAAAGGAAACAGGTGAGTACTAGTACATCACTAGGTGATGGGTGATGGCAGACCGAAAAAGGTTACAGAAGCATTAAAGGCTAAGGTGAAGTTGGGAAACGAGGTACATGAGAGCGATCTGCTTGTCGACGCGGTGGTCATCGGAACGGACTACTTGTCTAAAGTAAACATTGAGCTCAGGTGCGGAGGAGAGTCAATAAAATTGGGAGTTAACAGGAGAAAAGAGGAAGCCGTCACGTGTAGGAACATGGCCATGTCCAAGTCCATGTCTACCGGAACACGACCAACCAGATCCCCGTGTGAGCGATTTTATCCGAAGAGTGCTGTTCGTGAAGTTATCCGGGGTATCCAATATTGCTACGCATAAAATAGTGATGCGAGACGACCGACCAATCAAGCAGAGGTACTTTCCGAGGAACTGCAGAATGCAAGAGGTGATAAATAAGGAAATAGACGAACTCCTCGAGAAGCGCTGCATCGAACCATCCCACAGTACACACAACTCACCAATAGTTTTGGCCAAGAAGAAGAACGGCAGGTGGAGACTCTACGTCGACTGGTACAGCTTACATAGTAACATATATTCGGAAGAGGGTTTTTACTTTATTAGCGGAGGGAATATCACCCCGCTATCTTTACGTTTTTAGATTTCATATATTACTAAATAAACTCTTTTGTAGCTACAAAATATAGGAATCACTATTTCAGTAACCGTGGCAAGGCTGAGCTTACCCCAGCCAAGAGGGAAGCTTCGTTACAGAACATAAATGGAAGAATTTGAAATTGAAATTACATTTTCTTCATTGTTCACCTTGATGCCTTTTTGCAACAATTTCCCTAAACATCAGCTGAGCAATGTTCACAAGACCACCAAACCAAAAGAAACACGATTCAAGGGAAAAACTGGATGCACTACTCGCAGAACACAGGCATCAACAACGAAAAATGTCATACTAGTTATAAACTCATACTTCTTTTGCCTTAATATCTAAAATGAATTATACAACAGAAGTTTCATTAGAAATTTAGTAAAAAATAAAAGAAAACAACATATTTGTGGATGTGTAGCCGAGTTATTAACCACTAGATGCAATTTTGCAGGGTAAGTTGGTTTTGCATTTTTCCCTCTCAATCAATACTGAATCCATTAAAATAATCCAAGATTTGTCCATGTGAAAATATTCAAAAAGTGTTCAAAATCGACTTTGAGCCAACAAATGTATGAGTGTGTATATACAATTGATTTTTCAAATTTAGGTCATAAGTCCTTAGAATTTGTATTGTAGACAAATGTAATGAATTGCACTCTGGTACTGAAAATAATCGAAATCGGAAGATTATAACATAAAGCCACCGATAAATACACAAAAACCCGCCAAAAGAGCATCTTGAACCGTGAAGTTTGGTATTCTACTCACGTGACTCCAAATAAATATTGGTACTGAAAATCATCAAAATCGGAAGACTATAACATAATAATAATAATTGGCGCTTTGTAACCGCTGATGCTTTTTCTGGCTGAGCTCCTCCTCCAATTTGTGTGCTGCGTCTTGATGTTTTCCTAACAATTGGACGGTCCTACAGATTATTAGAAGCTAACTCCGAACGGCTGATGGATTGGAGAAGCTTCTATATCATACCAGAAATACACTCGGAGGGCTTGACATTCCCTGCCGAGGGGCGACCGCAATTAGAAAAATTTATGTTCTGTCATTTTGGATGTTGGTCGAACCTGTACTGAACCTGTAGTAATGAATTGCAATTTGCTATTTAAGTCATCGAAATCGAAAGGTTATATCATATAGCCTTCATATAACTGATTTGTTCAGAATTTAGCGTTTGCGTAAAAAATCCACCAAAAAAAGAGTCTAGGTGCTATTATATACATATATAATGAACGAAGTATAGACGTACCAGAAGAAGACCCACCAAAATATATACCGATTTATTAGAATGGATGATGGTCGGAGATCCGGTTTTTCAGATATGAGAATTAATATTTAACTAAAATGCAATTTGATAAATTGGACAACACTTGTAATTATTTTGTTTTTGGAAAAAACACTTTATAAGTGCTCCATATCCTAATATAAATTCTTGAAAATACTTCTTTTATAAACATTTAACGCCAACATTACAATTGAAACTCAAATTTAAAAAAATTTGTGGAACACACTACAATTCGAACTTTGTACAATCCTTCTGATAAGTGAATTTTTTTGTTATACACATTTGTATGTATATGTATATGCCTTTTTTGAACATGAAATGGTATGGATTATTAATTTTGGTCCGAAGGATGTAAGTCTAAAAAGAAGAATAGATGGACCAATTAAGTTTTATGACGATACGACGAGATGAATTCATATACCCATTTTTGCCTGTCTGTCTGTCCGTCCGTCTGTTTGAAAGCGAATTAGTATTTCAGTTTGTGAGATATTTGAACGAAACTTAGTAAGAAAGTGTTTTCTTGAAGTAAATTGATAATTTATCTGAATCAAGCAGATCTGTCAACTATATCAGATTGCTCCTATACAACCGATTTGTTCAGATATGGGATTTTTAACGAAAGCCTTTACCCGAACATATAAATATAAATATATGAATTTCAAATATGAATATGTGAGTGTAAGTGTCTGTATAAATACAATTGTTGACAAAAATGCTGTTAACAAATTATAGCAAATAACCCTAGCGACATGTAGTAACCCTAGCTAGTGTAGTAAATGTATACATGTATATTCCTAGTCCAGGAACCACAAGCATGCCGATGCGTCACTCGGCCTTACCACAAACTGGCTGCTACACAACATATTTTGGGTCATAAATACTTCAATAAAATAGGTTTTTTACACTCATACAAAGAATTAAACATTGAAAAGTGTCGAAATCGGAATATAATAGTGTATAGCCCCCATGCAATCGATGTGTTCATATATTAGGTTTATGTTCCAAAAATCCGTCAAAAAGCGTCTAAGAGCTTGAAATCTGGTATTATTGGTACTTCTTCCGTGGAAAATTATAAATGAATCTAATAGTGTAATTCATTAGCACTCTACTCGTAAAATTCGCAACATTTTATATTCTGATAATGAATAACTGAAATCGAAGGCTAGTTTTTTCGAAATATATTAAAACCACCAAAGCCACACGTTGTTTTGGCTCTCGCTCAAAATGACCCGCTGCAGCAGTGTATATCGTACCAATTATCGTCGAATTATTCCTGATCCAACTCTCAAAAAAAAATTTATATATATTAATTTATGCAAAAAGTTACCTATGTACGCAATTTTAAGCAAACCGATCCATTTATGGGAAAGAAAAGTACTCTATATTCATATATATAGTCATAGAATGTACTTTCGTACAAAAATTCAAGAAAACCGAGGCTTGGATTATATTATATTTCTGACTTGCAGACTGCCTACGGTCTTTGCATTGTCTTCCCTAATTTTATTAACTTCAAATGAAGTCATAACGAAACAATCGTAGAATTTTCTGTAAGCAGCACTAAAGTGAAACTAAAACACATTTTTCATTCACTCAATGAAAGGAATAGAATGGTCACTTCTTCTAAACTTAATTTGTCATCTCTTTGCAGCAAATCTAGCTAGCTGTGATTTTGCTTTTGGTATGTCTAAAGATTTTGTTTTCAAAACTTTTAATGAAAAAATAATTCTACTTTTAATATTTATCGTATATGAACATATTAACCAACACAAAAATTTTGCATTTATAATTTGTTTATCGAATGATCGATCTAGAATGAAGAAAGCGAAATAAAAAAAATATGAATGACGACATTTCTCGACACATATCATTGTGCTACAAACTCACAACCAGGTCGATCATGTTGGGATAGACGGAGACATGTCTCCAGCGTTTTTGACGTGCGTACGCTCCAAGAACTGAACATCGACTCTTTGCATCAAAGAACGACCGTCAACAAACACAAGGAAGGTCCGACGTTGAAAAGGTGTAATTTCAACAAAGCTGTAATATCAAATAACTGTGGGGCGGTATTTCACACTCCCAAGATGCAGCTGCAAATGAAGCCATTGGTTTTCGGAAAGGTCCAAATAACAGCAGACTGTCTATCCTGTAACGCTGCGGTCGACTGCAATACGTGCGGTGTTAAATAAATACCGAGAAGTGAAGAGGCAAGCGAGTCTCTTAAGCAACTGGCGACTTACAAAAGGTTTAAATCGAATTGAAGGAGAAACCGATTCTACAACCTGCAAGGCAGTAAAAATTAAGCAGCTGGAGATGGCGAACTGATTGGATCTTATCAGTGTGACTTTAGACCGGGAAAATCTACCATGGGCCAGATATTCACCAGAATCATCAACGATTCGATCTCTAGAACCGTTAGCTTCTTTGCTTGGACCAGACTAAGTAATATTTTTATCTCAGGTAATCACACAAGGAGAATGGGGCCATGTGTAGAAGTTCACGCAAGTGAGGAAATCTTCTGACTGCCACTCACGACTTCCGGTTTTAGACCAAGTATCCTCTGGGTAGCCAACATACATCCGTTTGGAGGCGAGCTAAAGTGAGAAGGCGAATCCCCTGCGGTTATGCGTAGGGTTTGGAACTCACCACATACAAACCATACTCCAATGAAAAATCAACAAATGCCTCGGATGAGAGATCCCCCTTTTGATGACGACCCCCGCAACGCTTAAAGGATCATGATTTGAGGGCATGCACCTGGAATGTTCGGTCACTTAATTGGGAAGGTGCCGCTGCCCAGCTGGTTGATGTCCTCGTAAAACTAAAGGCTGACATCACCGCCGTCCAAGAAATGCAATGGACGGTACAAGGACGGAAGAAGGTGGGTCCTTGTGAAATCCATTACAGCGACCATTTAAAGGAGTGCAAATTTGGTGCTGGATTTGTGGTGGGAGAGAGGCTCCGTCGCCGATTCCTGGCATTCACCCCGGTGGATGAACGTATAGCCGCAATTCGCAGCAAAGCGAAGTTCTTCAACATATCGTTAATTTGCGCCCATGCCTCGACAGAAGAGAAGGATGATGTGACCAAAGATGCTTTCTATGAGAGCCTAGAACGTACATATGAGCGCTGCCCCGCCACGATGTCAAAATTGTGCTAGGCGATTTCAACGCCAGGGTGGGCAAAGAAGGTATTTTTGGTGCAACAATCGGAAAATTCTGCCTCCATGACGAAACATCCCCAAACGGGCTGAGGCTGATTGACTTTGCCGGGTCCCGAAATATGGTTGTCTGTAGTACCAGATTCCAGCATACGAAAATTCATCAAGCTACATGGCTGTCGCCAGATCGTAAAACACGCAACCAAATGTTGTGTTAGACGGAAGACATATATCCAGTGTTCCGAGGGCTAAATATCGACTACGATCATTATCTTGTAGCAGCAAAAATACGCACCCGCCTCTTTGTGACAAAGACCGCCCGTCAACAAACACAAGGAAGGTTTGACGTCGAAAAGCTGCATTCACAGCAGACAGCCAGCAAGTTTTATACACGGTTTGCTCACCTGCTCTCTGGGAGCACTCATCTGCGACTCGATATAAGGGAGTTGTGGAACGAAATAGCAAATTCCTTGCGTATCGCTGCTTCGGAAACAATTGATTTTCAACAATACCAGAAAATCAGCTGGTACGATGAGGAATGTCGAACTGCAGTGGAGAGAAGGCAGACTGCCTACCTCGTAACTTTCCGATCGACTACAACACGTGCAGGGTGGGATAGATACCGAGAGCTGAAGAGGGAAGCGGGATGCATTTTCAAACGAAGAAAGAAAGCGGCCGAAAGGCGTGAGTATGAAGAGCTTGAAAAGCTGGCCGACAAGCGTAATCGAAAATTCTATGAGAAGATGCGGCGACTTACTGAAGGTTTGAAGACCGGAGAAAACTCGTGTAAGGACCATGGAGATAATCTGGTGGCAGATGTTCAGAGCATACTTAGTGTATGGAGGGAACACTTCTCCAACCTGCCGAAACCCCAAACGATGACGATTGTATAGAAGTGCCATCATCTACCGAATAGCGATTGCCCGCTTAAAAAATAACAAAGCGGCGGGAGCCGATGGCATACCGGCAGAACTATTCAAATATGGCGGTGAAGAGCTGACAAGGAGCATGCATCAGCTTCTTTGCAAAACATGGTCGGTCGAAAGCATGCCTGACGAATGGAACATAAGTGTGCTCTGGCCAATCCAAAAAAAGCGTATTGTGTGAAAGACTAAAGCCCACCGTCAACAAACTGATCGGACCTTACCAGTGTGGCGTTAGACCTGGCAAATCCACCATTGACCAGATATTCACCATTCGAAAAATCTTGGAGAAGACCCGAGAGAAAAGAATCGATACACACCACCTTTTTATCGATTTTAAAGCTGCCTTTGACAGCACGATAAGGAAATGCCTCTACGCCGCTATGTCTGAATTTGTTATCCTCACAAAACTCATACGGCTGTGTAAACTGACCCTGGATAATACCATAAGCGCAGTCAGAAATGGGAAGGAACTCTCCGATCCATTCGATACCAAACGAGATTTCAGACAAGGAGACTCTTTACCGTGTGATTTCTTTAATTTGATGCTGGAAAAAATAATATGAGCTGCAGAGCTAAACAGACCAGGCACAATATTCTACAAGAGTGTGCAGTTGTTGGCGTATACCGATGATATTGATAAATATCATAACAACCGCACCGTAAGTTCTGCGTTCGCCAGATTAGACAAAGAAGCGAAGCGAATGGGTCTGGTAGTGAACGAGGACAAGACGAAATATCTCCTGTCATTAAATAAACAGTCATCGCACTCGCGACTTGGCTCCCATGTCACTGTTGACAGTCACAACTTTGAAGTCGTAGATAATTTCGTCTATCTGGGAACCAGCATTAACAACACCAACAATGTCAGCCTTGAAATCCAACGCAGAATCACTCTTACCAACAGGTGCCACTTTGAACTGAGTAGGCAATTGAAAAGTAAAGTCCTCTCTCGACGAACCAAAACCAAACTTTACAAGTCGCTCATCATTCCCGTCCTGACATATGGTGCAGAAGCCTGGACGATGTCTACATCCGATGAATCGGCTTTAGGAGTTTTCGAGAGAAAATTTTTGCGGAAGATTTATGGTCCTTTGCGCGTTGGCAACGGCGAATACCGCAGACGATGGAACGATGAGCTGTACGAGCTATACGACGACATTGACATAGTTCAGCGAATCAAGAGACAGCGGCTACGCTGGGTAGGTCATGTCGTCCGAATAGATGAAAGCGCTCCAGCTTTGAAACTATTCGATGGAGTCCCCGCTGGCGAAAGGAGAGAAAGAGGAAGACCTCCACTCCGTTGGAAAGATCAGGTGTAGGGTGAGCTGGTATCACTTGGTATTTCTCACTGGCGCCAAACAGCAAAAAGTAGAAACGAGTGGCACGCTATTGTTGACGAGGCTATAATCGCTTATGATAAATAAAAACTGTATCTCTACAGACAATAATTGTCGTTGCTAATTATCAAGCACCATTCTTGATGAACATGGAGTGCCGGGGATAAGTTACTGGATCGTGACTAGGTTGTTGCAGAAAGACATAAACTGATCCCTTCGGTCTTTGCAGGTATGAAAAGGAGATATTTAATCATTTTATTATTTAACCTCACATTAAGCTAATATCCTAGTAAAATAACGTTTCATAGGCATATTTCACCAGGATATATAATTTAATATATTTTTTCTTCTGAAAGTACAGTTAAGCCTATTGTTATCATTACGGCCTAATGAAAATCCTACATTTGGTAAAGTTATCGCCGAAGCCAGAGATGGATCCGAAAAACGAATTCCCGAATTATTTAAGTTGTTGAAAAATTTATGGTTACAAGATCATTTATAAAACATTTTTTCAATTCGTGTGATAAAATTCTAATCCTCACTTTCGCCTCCTCGGTTCAAAATATACTCTTTCTTTCTTTTTGAAAAAATGTTGATTATGTTAACAAATATCAGGTTCTTTTCAAATATTTAACGAATGATTTTACGAGAATATACGAGGTATATTCAAAGAAAAGGTGAAAGTTTTGCTCACTGTTTTTTTTATTACAATTTTGTTTTTATTTTTTTTATGTGTGTACGTTCCAAAAGCTGAACATCGACTCTTCGGAAGTAACGAACAAAAGACGTTCTCATTACCTGGCAATAGTGGGAGCACGACATACGCTAATATATTATGGGCAAGTGATTTTTATTATCAAAAACTTCGTTTGTTCTTAAAAATTTTAATAATATATAGCTGCTATATAGAATTTAAAAATGTACCTTCGTGATCACCAATATTTCCATTCATTTTATGATTCATAATTTTATCAGCAAAATGAGTTATAAGCGCATCTATCATACCGGCTTGCTTTGAAAAAATTTGCATCAATTTTGAAACCTGTATTCCATTTTCCATTGTGTCAAACTATAAAGCAAATAGTAAATATTAGACATGCAATACACAAAAAAGCTATAGCATTAAAAAACATATATATGTATGTATGAACATAAACTTATTATTTTTATACTGGTAAGTTTATACCTTTCAAACAAAATAAATTTAAAAAAATATGTATAACTATAATTCTAACATTGCAAAATACCAAAGTACTCCACGGAGAGTGTTTCTGTGGAAACACTACGTCCAATGATACGGACCAATGATTCCACCAGCCCATAAAGCGCACCAAGCAGTAAGTTTTTCTGGATATAACGGTGTTTCAACATACACTTGAGGATTACCTTCACTCCAAATGCGGCAGTTTTGTTTGTTGTCGTAGCCATTCAACCAGAAGTGCGCTTCATCGCTAAACATCGCTAAAATGGACGTAGTGCGCGATACGTTTTCCGCACAGAATCATTATTTTCGAAATAGAATTGCACTATTTGCAAGCGTTGTTCAGGCGTGAGTCTATTCATGATGAATTGCCAAACCAAACTGAGAATAAATCACTTAACAGCTGTTAAATCGGTCGCCATCTTGAAAAGTAATGTCAACTTAAAGTTCTATACCTCTATAAAAAATACCCTATACAATACAACTTCTGCCTGGAATATTGTAAACACAAATTGATTTTATACCCGATAAAGAAAAACGTCGTTGCATGATATTGTAGTGTAATGGACTAAGTTACTACGAAATAATTTTTAAGGGTAATTGGAATTTGATTGAGAGCTTGGAGAATAAATAGATTTAGAAAATTGAGCAAACAAATTAGAAATTTTCTGTTTATCGCTGAATTTCGAAATATCATAGGAGAAGGAATCCCACATACCTTACGCTTAGAGTTTGAACAAAACGAAATGGTATCGTTTCGTTAATTGAACATATCTGTGACAAAGTTAAATATAAATTAATTTCTACATGCAGTTGCTTTAAACCTGCCAACATTTGCCTCAGGCAACAATGCAAGTTTTTCTAATAAGTGAGCAGTTGTAACCCATATCTATATGTATATATAAACTTCTCCTGCCACAGTTTTTGTCCTCGAATTCTTTCAAAACGTTGAGCCGATTTTACTGAAACTTTTATATATATTCGTTAGGTCTGCGAATAGTTTATTATCTTTTTTTATCGGAAAGTCGACCAAGGACTGACCTATTCGAAAAAATCGTATTTATGGTTCGATTTGCCTGAAATTTGGTACATAGGTAGCTTCTTGTATAGATTAGAACACTCCTTTTCTCTCCGATAAGTGGACCATGGACCGACCTATTCGAAATCTTATTTATAGTGCGATATACGTGAATGATGATTTCCAGGATGTGGATCGATTTAATTGGGAAAGGGATCACCGTCAGGCTGATAAAAATTAGGAAAATATGGATGTAAGCATGGGTCCGTGCGTTAATGTTCGCTGCGCCATATAATTTTTCTGTGGCGGAGGCGTACGATTTATTTCGAAGCATTCATATTGACATTTTCGCCAGACTTTAGGTAGTGAATTAGCGAAACGCTCTTATTACGTATTAGGTAACTAGATCCATATTACAATATAATAAAAAAAATTGATTTAGATGATGCCTAATTAGAACTTTAATGACTCTTTGCAATACCAATTAGTATAAAAATTTAAGAAAATACAGGAAGCCACAAAGAACGTGTGCCCGGGACTGCTAGTATATATTTAGAAAAATATATTATCTTATGTAATTATCCCTCTCTTATCTCAATAAGGCAGACAAATGTACTTTTAAAAATTCTTCTATAAATAAAAAAATTAGTTTTATTTACTTGAATAAATACACAAGTCTGGCATTCGGGGTCATTGTTAACGCTAGGTCTCGCATAGTCCCATGATAAATCCTCGTATCTTAATCCAAGTAATAAAGTCTGGAAATTCATTGGAAAATTATATAATAATATTAATATTATATTAATAATTTTTCTGAACTTTGTAATTTCTAATTTCGCTTTTGAGCCAGTTCAAAATAAAGCATTTAATATTGTTAAGAATTTAATTAAGCCATAGCATTGAACCTTTGATTTCAGATCTTTCATTTTATACTGTAAAGACCATGTTTAGAATTGGCCATATAAATATTAATAAAATTAAAAAACTAATTAATAAAAAGGAAGGTAATTTCTCCCAATATATATGACACTAAATGATATTTTGACTTTTTGTTTTTAAATTTTAACTTAACCACATTTCCACTTTAAAAATATTTAATAAAGGCTTTCATTGAATAAACTGTAAAACCTTTGCATTTTTTGAGTACGTTTCACTTTTCTTTATTTTTGCTTACAATAATATGTTTTAAACTTTTGTAATCTATTTTTTTAGAAATTTTATTTTTTAATAAATGAAAATGGAGCACAAAAAATATACAAACGTAAATAAAAATCTATTTACCCGATAGACAATAAACCTCGGAAAAAGTTTGAGTGGAACGACCTTCTTTTTTTTGTATCATTCGTTAAACAATAAAAAAAAAGAAAGACTAGCCCAGAGATGCAGTAAGCCGTCTGAAGGTATCATCTCAAAAAAAAAATATTGTAATTGTGAGATTATGTGTTTATCCTGTTACTAAATAACTATGTAAACAAATTGTTCGTTGATATTCGCTATTACGTAAAAGCTGGTAAAAAATTTAAGGAAAATTAAAAAATTTACCAAATTTTATAAATTAATAATACTTTTTCAAGTCCTTGCAATCAGAATCAGCATCAAAATATTTATTGCATTAATTTTAATGCTTAAATAAATATTATGTTTCAAGTAATTAGAAATTATCATTTATTTGTAATTCTGAAAACATACATATGCCAATACATATGTTTTATAGAAATGTATGAAACAATTGGTTCAAGTAGAACTTAATAAACACATTAAAAATAAATTATTTGTTAATATTCATTAAAATAAATAAATTTTGTTCATTTCAATGAACAATTGTGGCTCTTGTGAAGTGTTAAGTGTTGAGTGTTTATGTGTATCTATCGCTATATGTCGCTATCAACTGATCGCTTCTATTCAGCGTTAGTTCAGACTCAGCGTTAGTAAATTGCAAAATCTTATGAAGTATCAAAAAAAATTTTGAGACTAGGGACTATATCAAAATACTGAATCCCGGGGTAAGACTCTAACCGAACATTATATACCCGGCTGAGCTGAGTAAGTCGTAAAATCACAATCGAAATTATTACAAATGTACATTCAAAATTTACCATTGATGCGTTGAAATCTATAGGAAGTGCCTTTTACGATTTTTAAGGCAGATGGTATGAATGCAATAATTTCTGTACAGCCACAAGTGATCTAATATTTTTGTTCTTGCGATGGTTTTAATTAAAAAATTCAGTTCGCCATTCTACATTTTAATTGACGCTTTTCTTATCTTTACTTTTTCGTATTTTGTATAATTAAAATTAAAATTAAAATACAACTGGCGTCAAATACTTCCAAAATGTTATGATTCGATAACACAATATAATAAATAACGTGAGATATACTTACACATTCTATAGGATCTATAACGAAAATACCCCGTTCATTGACTGCTATTTGGACCTCTACATCCTTATGGCTAACCAAAGTCATTAGACCACGAATCGGTTGTTCCACTTGCCCTTGAAAAAATGCAGCTCTAAAAGAAATGTTTACTATTTTACAAATATTTTAGTCACAACTAAACGCTTACCCGTAAAAAGGAAGTGCCCAGCAAAATTCCAAATACTTTCGCATCAGCTTTTTTGTAGTCGCAGTTTGAGGGACACGTTTAAATTGTTCTAACAACTTAACTTCGGCTGAATTTTTACGGCTGACTGGTAACCAAGACCAACTTGTACTTTTTGCAATATGTTGCGGTAAAAATCTTAATTGATTTTCCCTAAAATTATCAAAAAAAAACTTTCATTTGTTAATCGGAGGGTGTTTTAAGCACTAGTGAAAGTAAAAATCAGAATATTGGGAGTATCCTCTAATTATAAAGCAGAGAGTCGAATAAAATTGTACCTAAGAAAACCAATAGTATGCGCATGTGGATTGTATGGCCCCAATTCGATTCTAGCTTGTATACCTCCAAGCATTAAAGCATGAACGGGCTCCATTACGTAGCGACCCGATAATACGTTATATTTGGCTTCCTCATATAACAACTCCACAATTCGATGATCCCTGGAATAAAAATAAATAATTTAATTACTCTAATTAGTTTAATCAAAGAACATACTTAATTTTCTCTTCATCGCGTTTTGAAAAAAATACATTTCGCTTAAGCATTACCATTGGCTCGTCAAATTTCTTTTCAATGGGATTCCCTGTGCTAAATCTGTCTAAAAGAGCTTGCCATGCTAATCTTACTGCATACGGCCGATGATGCGATTTCAATTGAATATCCAAGAGCTCACTGGTCATCCATAATGCAAAAATACTCTGAGCCAATAATTTATTCGCAATTCCCAACTCTTCACAGCCCAAGGCAGCAGCAAGCATCACTTGTGTAGGACATTGAGCGGTTCCCTCAATTTCCATATGAACAGCAATACGGGACATTAAATATACGCATGTTGGTATAACCTAAAAAAATCGAATTTTCGAAATATTTAAATATAATTGTATATAAATTTAAATATAAATTTAATAGCATTAAATAGCATTAAATAGTTATACTTCCTTTCAAATTTTTGTATAAATTGACAAGTTTATAATATATGCACACAATCATTTATTCATTTATTTATTTGTTATTGCAAATATTAATGTACATAGATGGTTCATTATATTTTAAAGAAGTAATCATAAAGAGGCACAATTAGATCAGCAATAGTTTTTCATAGAGGCAATTTAAGTCTTTTGAGCTCAATAGTTTAAATAGGAAGATGCAGTCTCTGGCTTTTAAATAATCAGAAATTTCCCAAACTAAATAACGGCTGCAATAGCCGAGTGGATAGCATTGCGTACTACATGACAGAAAAAACTCTTCATAAAAACTCTTCATAAAAATTTATCGACCGTTGGCTTAGAATGAACTGCAGGTCCCCCCATTTCTTGGGAAAATATCAAGAAATATTTCAGCATTTGTAGAGCGAACTCGTCCTAAAAACGCTTCAGCAGTTATAAAGCGCCAATTTTATAATTAACTGGAGGCTGACATATGCTGCAAATCGTTGAGATTAGAATAAAGAAGCGTATTTTGAAAATAAAAAGAAATAATTAAAGTAAGACAAACTTGACTAAGCCTTAAAACTAGCGTGGCTTTTTAGAAGGAACAAATTTTCTATATTTTAATTTAATCTTTTGGACATTGTTGGCTAACTGAAATTTCGTTGAGTTTTGTATTCGTAGGGTATTTAAAATGTGGATACCAATGGAGGGAACGCAGAGTCGCAGTCTGGCAGCCATGGTTCCTGCTAAGTTTATTGCTGGAATGGTGAAAACACAACAGGTATCTCAACAGAGCTTGGTCCTCGATTGGGGTGCCCGACGGGACGGATCGAGTCCCGTTCGTTCCGAGGGAAGCCACTAAAATAGATGAGCCTCGGTCAACCGTATGCCGCCATTTCGATTTACATGTCCAACACGATTAGTTCGGCGAGACGTATCGAGCTTCACTCGGTCCTGTGAGTGTGGCTTGCTCTGGAAATATCCCATCAGGTTTTACGCAGTTGAATAGTAATTCATAGTTATGGGTGGAGCGGCAGTCGTCATATCCGCCATCGTGGTAGTCGAAGGCATCCTTATTAAAGAGCAGATTAATACTGTCTTAAATCCTTGATTTGAAGAATTTGTTGTTAACTGAGGAGAATTTGCCTAGACTGTCTAGGTGTACAGGGATCCCCTAATGACAAGTTTTTGTTCTCAACTTGTTGTGGTGTTGTAAATCACGCTTGTAGTGACTGGCCTCGTAAGGGATTTAGGAGCTGACCGCTGTTTTCTAAAAGATAATGCATATCGAGTTTTGCATTGCCTCAAAGCGCGTATTGGTATTCATTTCTGGGAACTTGGGACAGGTTTTCATATGTGTGCCCGATCAATACAATTTACACTTTATACTACTTATTTTTAATGTTTGTAGTTTGTAGTTAGTCCTAGTTGAATAATTCACTTGTGTCGATAATAAGTACTCTGCTGTGTTGAGTTTATAACTCTGCCGTTAAGCCGCAGTTAGTGGTCATATCAAGGGTTTGGTTTTTTTTTTGCACTACTGAAAACGTAGCAGCTAGTACATGTATATATATTTTGCGCTTAGATCGCTAAAACAAAAGGCATATTTGTTTTGTGGGAAGCTGAAAACCCGAATTCAACGCAATCAGGCGCGTAAGAATGTAAATATGCACATTAGCTAATGGGCACGTAAAAATTTAGCGGACTACCCGACTGGAAGAGGTATATGTTGTCAATAGTTATCGACGTTGCTTGTAATGCCGAAATATTGCTAGCTGTCAGTGCGTATGTATACTTCTAAACAAATTTATAGTTTTCGTAAACAAATGTCAGAATTTATATGTTCAAATATAAAAGTAAATGAACTATACATAATCTATACGGTAATAAAAAATTACGAGTCGCTATGTTTTTGGTCAGTTGCAGCATTAATATATTATACATTATGTAGAAATGTATGCAATGCTCTTTTGGGCGGATAAAATATATCCCAATTTTTCACAAATAATTTTTGATATTTTTTGTACAAGCACCGCTTGTACGTATGATATAATATTTGCATAAAAGTAAGACGGGAGGCGCAATTGGACAATAATATAAAGAAATTAATATATACATATAAATGTATTTATAATAGAAAAAATGCACGATAAAATTTATAAACTTATGTACTTCTATATGTTTACAACCATAATGTAATTTGTTATAATTAATTGTTACCAAAATCGGTTTTGGACTTTACTATGCATCTATGCTTATTTAACACTTTGGATGTATTTCAAATATATTAAAATACACTCTCTCACCTGTTTTCCTAAACATAAACTTTGTACTGATTCGGTAACAACAATTGATTCGGCTCGCAATTTATTTTTAATCAATTTTAAATTTCGAATACCCCTGATAGATATCCGTTTTGAAGGACCAGTAAATATCTCTGTGAAGATATCCGCCACAGGAATAAAATAGAAACTCATAGTTTCAATTGCTAAGTGTTAGACTAGATGGCTATAACTTAAAGAAAGGAGAACAACAATTCAGAACTTTAGTAGATTCTATTAAATTATCCCTTGGAAAAAGACATTAGGGTCAATCACCTACCCTCAACTTCGAAAACATATAATAACGCTTCATAAATAAGTAAAATCCTACCAAAATAGTTTTTCAGTTAGAAACTTTCAGATAAGCTCGATATAAGTTTAAAATGTATGAAGCGATTAAAGTTTTTGTAATAAACAGATATTTTTATTGCAAATTAAATTTTAAAAAATTTGCTTAAAAAGAATTAGCTCTTTACATTCTTTGCTTATAGAAAGTTTGTAGCGTGCGACATTGCAAGTGTAAAATGTAGTAATACGAAATTATAAGTTTTAATAAAAAATATACAATTTTTCAATGTAGATGAGTAACTATATATGCGTATGTTGATAAGCTTGTGCTTCGCAGTCGTTATAATCTATAAAATTACACACAAAGTTGTTGGCATTTTTCAAAGATTTTAATATTTTCTGATGGAACCTGCGCTCAATTTAAATATAAATATTTTTTGATTAATAATAAATGGAATGGATTTTTTATACATTTTATTACATAAAAAGTAAAAAACCAAACATAAAACTTATTATCGAACACAACGACCCATTTAATATGTCACATGAGTTACATATAGCGCAACTGCACAGCAGCCGATCATGCCGCTGGAGCATGACGTATCAACAACAGATGCCCCAACAAGAAAAGTCAGCATTTTCTAATGCTAGCAGTCGGTACGTGATGGAATGTGCCGGTCAGCAGTTTTGTGAACGATCGTAGTGCTGGCTACGAATAAAATTATAAGTAGCAATTAAGAGCAGTCTTGAATCATCTCTCAATAAAGATACAACGAAAGAACAAAACGGTGTCTCGCTATTAATAACTATAACTCGTGCGACAGTGAATAAAATTAAAGAAAATTAACTACGTAACCCTTTTGAACCAAATAGAAAGCATTATTCAGATAAATGAAAAACAATTTAAAAATAGTTGCATTGAAATATTCCTTCTAGTTTCAGGGAAAACATTGTTTGATTTGTTTGATTTGAAAGCGAGCTCTGTTTTTGACGTCTTACTTTTTTTTTAATTTTCTTGAAAATGAAATATTTGCCGAAATCAATCTTATATCGAAATAGTTTAATATGTTTTTTACGTTGAATGCGTTGTCAATACAATGAATACTGTAATTTTACTTACATATACGAGTATGTGCCGTACTGTAATCTTACTTAACCAGATTATACTATATTTACTTTCTCAACTCTTTATTTAAATGTATTTCCTGTTTACTTTGTTTCTGTGCTCTATGTCACTTAATAAATTGACAAAGTGAATGTGTGTTGCAATCATTGTAGCCTTTATTTTAGCGAATTAACTTATCCTGTTTTGCTTAATTGGTACTGAGAGCGAGGTAGAGACTAAAACTCTATCAATTATGCCCCTGAAAACTATTGTGTATTTGAGAGTTCGTTGAACTATGTATGTGAAATACATAAAATTATAAAACGAAAGTCTCATAGAAGTTGAATTGCGCCAGTCAATTTTTTTTATATTTGTCTGTGGAAAGGTACACTTCGTTTTTAAAGGGGATATACTGCGGTTTAGGAAGCAATGGAGGGAATTGTATGCGTTGATAGACCATGGTTTTGGAGTGGTAATTACGCGCGACAAGTATAATATTTTTAAAGAGAGTGTTTTCAATTGAAGAAGACAAAATCGAATTAACAATTAATAGAAATTGTGAAATAATATTCCGATTGGTTTATTAGAGGAATGTTTCGATCCGTGTTACCACTGGACTATTAGAAATATGCCGAATGGACCCTAATAAAACCGTGCAAAGACGCTTTTATAGACTTAAATTAATAATTAAAAATTATTTGTGCAAGTTGATTACAGATTCCATCAAATCGATACATCCAGAGAGTTCGCAGCTCCAAAGGGCCAAAATGAGTTTCTAGCTATGCCTTTAGGGCTAAAAAATTCTCCGTCTGTGTTCCAACGAGTTGTTATGAAAGTCTTGGGTGAATTGGCTCACTCAAATGTCTTTGTTCTTAGGGATGATATAATAATTACAGCAACAACAAAAGAAGAAGCATTTGAGAGGTTCACAACAGGTTTTCTTCTAATATAGCGAAAGGTTTCTTTCTTAAAGTTATCAGTGACACAGTTAAGACAGTTTATAGGTATAACTTCTTATTTTCGATAATTTGTGCCCAACTTTTCGTAGTTGATGAAATCTCTTTATTTTCTTACTTCTGATAAAATTCATATGGAAATCCGAGTTTGAACATACCAGACAAAAAATTATTTCGATATTAACAGACCAGCCGGTATTGATCATTTCTGACCCATAACATCCAAAAGAGTTGCATACAGATGATAGCTCTGATGTGTAAGGAGCAATCTTTTTGCATAAAATGTATTAAAATATTTCAATAAAAGAACTTCGAAATCAGAGTGAGGGAACCATTAATATGAATTAGAGGCATTGGTTGTTTTGATTATCTATAAAACCTTTCTGGCGCTATTTGCAAGGTCGTAGATTTGTTGTATTTACAGATTGGAATTCCTTAAAGGCATCATACACAAAAATGAATCAAAAATCCTTTTTCGTAACTTCCATTGGAACCTAAGCCCATCAATAACGTCACTGAAACTTATGCACGTTTGGCAGCTCAACAGCAGCGGGACCAAGGAACATCCACAATTGCTTAAAAGTTACATTATAATGAGTTCACGGAAGATATTGCAAGAAACTCGGTACTAGTCTGTAGCTCCGAGGCCTTTCAGATGGTCTGTGATCAACCAAGGTTATGAATCAATTATGCGCCTTGGTTGGATGATAATGCGCGATAAAGTCTGACTGAAAATATGACCAAATAAGTTCGTAAGTTTGTTGATAATTGTATTACCTGTAAGTTAGCTAAGACACCTTCAGATAAAAGCTGAACTCCGTCCAATCCCTAAAGCGAATATACCATGGCATACGATACACATTGACATAACTGGAAAACTTGAAGAAGTAACTCCGACATACATATAGTTAAATATATATATATAATAAATACTTCGAATGCACATTCCAAAAGTTATATACATGCATACATTAGAAAAATTATCTGATTACTGGGCTCATATCCCATTTAATATACATAGGTCACATTTCTTCAAATAGCTTTTGCATAAGCCGATTCTGAAATAGTTCGTTTTTTGGATTTTAAGAAAACCGGAAAAGATACCATCGAAACACGGCAGTCTTAAGAAAACTACAATTAGATAACGCAATATCAAGTACAATAACTTTTAGTGAAAGCAGAAGACAATCAAAAATGAAATCCTAACAAGGTATAAAAATAATTAATAGAAAACGCGCAATTTTTGTCGATATATCTTATATAGATTGCATCTTATCTGGATCATATTTTGTCGGGACTTGAGCGTTCTTGGAAGTTGTGTATGGAATTCATTTGTTCGGGATAATGTATTTTGATTTCAGCTTGGCTTTAAGTCAGGTAGATCAAATATTCAGACCACCACAACTCTTAGGCCACCATTTATATTTTAAAAGGATTTGTATACTCACACTGAGTAGCACCAGAATTGCCCTCCTTTATTAAATACCTTCAAGGATACGTATAGTATTTAAGGCTTAAATATACATATGTTATCTTAATGATAAGATAGTTATATGGGATCTATATATATGTGAGAATAATACTTAATAATATTTATACGCAATTTAATGTTCTTAAATGCTTACTCACTGGAATATACTCATAAGTGTGTTATTTCAAATTGTAAATATATATATACAACATTTATATTAAATATTATAACAGTTACTAACATTTTGTAATTGCCTTGGTGTTAATGATGACGTCTTTGATGCATTTATATTTATATTAGTTGAATTGCTGCTTACAATATTTTGAGACTTTGTGTTGTTATTATCCATGTAGCTGTACTTCTGTCCGACGTGTGAAGAAAGGTTAAAATTCGTTACGGCACCTGAAGTTTAAAAGAGAGATAAAAGGCAAAGCTTATTCAATTCAAGGGTTAACTGCATTGATAAGTAACATAGGACACCCGGCAGACATTGTTCTGACTAACATTAACTGCCTTCCATGTAAATAAATTTACGAATATATTAAAGTATTTTAAGCGATTTTCGATAATTCATAGCAGTTAAAATTAAATTTTTAATTCATTTTTAACTCAAATGAAAATAAACAATGAAATTAATAACTTTTCTACGAGTATATTTATTTGTACATTATAAAAAAATTTATATTTTAGAATTATGCTATTGCATCGAGTATATTAGCGATTTTCATGAACCGTCGTTTAAAAGGTATAAAAGTTAATACAGGAACTTTTCATAACGTGGTCTCCAGTTGCAGTGCTTTCAAATATTTTGGAGAGCTGATGTTGCTTGGTCTTTAGTATTTAACTTTTTTTGCAGACGTTATATCAGTTTTAATGGTTTGTCAGACGGCATGTGGTCCTATTCATTCGTGAATAATTTAATCAATTCGCTATATCGATAGAAAAATGTTTTGCATAATCGAGCTCATCGATCCCATTTCTCATCATCGATTTTAATTACCAAATATACGAAACATGTTTAAGACGACAATTTCTAATTGCAAAATATGTTTAGAGAATAAAAACGAAACAACAGTTGTTTCTGTCAGCTATTAAAAAATTGTCCAAATTGGCGATATTAAAACCTTACTTCCAAGAAGCACCAACAATATTAAGGACGCTTTAATGGAAATATTTACTATTTTTCTAAGCCCTAAAATTATTGTTACAGAAAATGAATGATCAGTTCTAATTAAATCCATGTTACAAGACAATTTATCAATAGAACAAGACTTTTTATCTACTCTACATGGTGAGAATAATAGGCAAATCGAAAGATTACACTCTACCTTTTTTAAATAGCTAGATGCCTAAAACCCCAACAACAAAAATAAGAGACCTAATTCAACACACAAATATAGCAATACAATTCATTCTGTTACAAAATCAAAACAAATAAAAATTCTTTAAAACTACCCGGTAGACATTAACATAACATTAATTTAATTAATAATTAAATAATATTTTTGAAAGAGAACAAAATGAAATTTAATAATTAAAATGTAAAATTAATTAAATTTGTAAATACCTACCCTACTCACCTTGTTCACTCTATCTTAGTATTTACCCGAATTATCCTCACCTGAGTATCCACCCTAATACTTACCTAACCTAACCCCTTAAGATGGGTTTGAAAATTGAAAAAAAAATTTTTGTCTTATTAAATTGTAAAATAAGTTTTAAATATTCTCCTAAAAATTCGAATCGATCGGAGTAAAATTCTAAGAGAATTGGAAGTTCCGCCCATCAAGCCATGTCTGTGTCAATTTGAAACTTTAAATGCATTGCAAAAATTGGATCAAAAAATGTGTTTTTTCTTGTGTCTGTCAAAAATTCAGATTTTAATTTGTTGATATTACATTCGTCCAATAACGAGATTTATCAATGTACTAACGAAATAATTTTGGTTTTTTGATTTTAGATGGACCAATAATGAGTTACACTGTTCACGGCGAGAGCATTTTCTTTTGACACGTCAAGGGAGATGGGGTGCCAACGGCTGAGTTTTCGGAAGTTTTCAATAAAAATTTCACAAAATACTGTTTAAATATGTATCTTCGATATGGTGAATTGTTTGAATAAAATATATGATGGTACGTATATATATATAAAATAGTGAAAATTCTTTTTTTTTACCTAACACCTTAATGGATTTATTTCCAATGTAAAAATACTTACCTGCAACCCTACTCCGTCGTCCCGTTATTTATGTATAAAATCATAATGTATAAAATCATAATGTAAAATTCTCTAATTATTAGCGGGTATCCGAACTATAAGGTTGCGAATTGTGAGCATTTAAGAATTTTCAATAAATTAATTTAAAAATTTAAATTGAACTACTTGCGTATTTTTTTTTAATTTCGAGCAGTTATTTACATGGTTCCGAAACTTGGTTAAATATTAGAGCGAGCGAACAAAATTGCGAAAATTTTCCCACCATGATAAACCTGTGTATAGGTGTGCATAAAAGCATACAACTGTTGAAGTTTTGGATATAAAGAAAAAGTAATAAAACTCTAAACATTATTGAGTCGGTAATTACCTATGCTACAAGTGATCGATAAAATTTGAAAACAATAAAGAGGAGAAATCCTAAAAAAGAAAAAAAGTTAAAATAAAATAAAAGTGAAAACAAAAATTAAACAGAAAACGTACCATATACGGTAAGGTTTCAAAAAAATAAATAATAAAAATATCTCCATTTTTTTCTTTACCGCACATACGACAAAAACAAAAAAACCCATACACAAAATCGCTAAGTATAAGTTAAATTTTATTCCGCCAAAAAATATACAAAACTAATTTGAATGCTTTAGAAGCACTTCTTTTATTTTATGAATTAAATTTTGAGCTAAACTAAAGTTTACATTTATTTCTTAAGCTAAGCTTGCGGCCAACATTACTCACATGTATTTGAAACTTGAATTACCTGAGATTGCATTTGAATATATATTATATTATATTATTATACATATTGTCAGCGGAATGTGTATTAGGCGTGGGAACGTCATTTATAATGCTTATGACGTTAGCTCTTCCCCCTTTAAGTTCAACGGCATCTTCACTGTTGTAGTTTGAAGTGGCGGAAGTATCATCTCCTATTTTATTATGTATTTGTATTGTTATTTTATATTTTTTCCTTGAAGAGTAAATTTTGTATGATGTAAGCAAGCTGATGATTATGCCAAATATAATTAAATTTGCTGTTAAAGTAGTACCTTATGTATATTGGGTTTTCCAATCAGAGTGATATGAATTCTTTAAGAAAAAAACACACTAATTGATAAGGAAATTCAAATGTTTTTTATTTAATGTGAAGTACAATCAATTACAATTAAGTTCTGAATATAGCATCATTCAAATGACCTCCACGACTTCTTTTGGAGGAGCGAATTCGATGTACCGAATTTTTTAGCCCTTTTTCCACTAAATCAAGTCGTATGTCATGAACAGCATGCTCAATATTGACTTTTAAAGCTTGAGGAGAGCCTAGTTTATTGCTAAAGACCAATGACTTCAAATAACCTTACAAGTAGTCTAATGGTGTTAAATTGGCTCAAGATATTCCCTTAGCGATTGTTCATTAGCTTATGTATGTATGTTAGCACGACACATGCACAGAATCTAGGTTCGACAACAAATTCCCATGTGCAAAACGACACTCTGTTGCACACACCTGCATGTGCAAATTTCATAATGCAATACAACACCTAACAAACAACCAGGAATGCAGGTGGGAACCACGACGTCAGCAAAACAGCAAACAAACAACAAGGAATGCAGCAATCGGTGGGAACCGCACTGTCAGCGGAATAACAGCAGAATCAACGGCAGAGCGGCGGCAGAGTAAGCTAGCTTTAAGAAACAATTAGCTTTGTAAGTTAGTTCTAATTTGAATTCAATAAAGAAAGGAGCCAACCAGCTCCAAAAAAATATATTTTTTTGTTGATATCAACTTGCGTTGATATAACTGGCGCCCGAGGTAGGGACCGCGTGCGAAAGTAGTAGCCTGAAAAACAAAAAGTAAGGCTTCGCGAGTTTAACGATTTAGAACTAAACGCGATACTCAAGCAAGGACGTAAGGGAGAAAGCAGCGGCTAGGAACCACTAGTACTACCAAGGAAAAGGACCATTCCAAACCGCCCACCAAACCCGAAAATCCAGCGCGGCGATGATAGTGATGTAAGATAAATTCCAAAAAGTTGTGAAAGTCTAAGAGAATAAAAAGTGTAAAAAATTGAGAAAAGAAAATCATGAAAAATCAGTCATAAGTAAAAAGGATTTTTTTTTTTAATTTTATTTGGTCGTGCCTACGAAGAAAAAAAAAAAAGAAATAAAAAAAAAATATAAAAAAAATATAATAATAATAAAAAAAATATTCTGAAAAGCTAGGAAAATTGTGAAAAGTTAAATAAAAAGGAAAATTGTGAAAAGTTAACCTTAAGGAAAAGGGAAGAAAAAAATTATTATTATTGAAATTAAAATTGTACCATAAAAAAGGGGGATAAAATCGAAAAGAAAATAGTGAAAAGTTACTAAGGTAAAAAAGGAAATCAAAAAGGAGAAATTTTGCTAAAGTTAACCATAAAGAAAAGGAAGAAAAGAAAAATTATTATTATTGAAATTAAAATTGTACCATAAAAAAAAGAGGATAAAATCGAAAAAAAAAATTGTGAAGAGTTACTAAGGTGAAAAAGAAATCAAAAAGGAGAAATTTTGCTAAAGTTAACCATAAAGAAAAGGAAGAAAAGAAAAATTATTATTATTGAAATTAAAATTGTACCATAAAAAAAAAAGAGGATAAAATCGAAAAGAAAATTGTGAAGAGTTACTAAGGTGAAAAAGAAAATCAAAAAGGAGAAATTTTTGCTATTAAAGATTGTCAGAGTAAGTAATTCCCAATTTATATATCAACAAAAAAGAAGAGATGCTTACCTCCCCAGAAGACCTGGTGGAGCAACTACACCAGCTGCGATTAGAAAACGCAGGCGGATCCGCTACCACAAATCCTCCAAACCCTCCTGCTCCTAACCCTACCATAATAGAGTCCGTGGTCCGAGAAGTGCTCGAGCGAATGAACGCATCAAGCGTTGATGATTTTAGAGATATGGAGTCTAATATAACCCTAAGTAGAACCAATATGAATGAACTGGATAGAATACCGGACATGGTTAAATGCCTACGGGAATTCTCTGGGAAGCCTGGAGAGTTTAGTTCATGGCGAAAGAGTGTTGACAGGATCCTTAAGGCATACGAAGCCTTAAAGGACACTCCAAAATATTTTTCAATTCTGCACACCATAAGACACAAAATTGTCGGCGATGCACCGCCCTCGAGTCATATAGTACTCCACTTGAATGGAACCAGATCCGTAAGTGCCTGATGATGCACTATTCGGATAAAAGAGACATCGGTACCCTCGAGTACCAGATGACGACGTTGGCTCAACGTCACGACGACATTTCAACCTTCTACCAGAAGGTATATCAGCACTTGTCACTCATCCTGGACAAGATTGCGTGTCTCGACATCGGCGAAGAAGCAATAAGGACGATGACTAATTCGTATCGAGAAAAAGCTCTCGATACCTTCATACGGTGATTTACCTCGCCTTCTCAGCATCCGCGAGCCCACAACTTTGCCACAGGCACTTAACTTGTGCCAAAAGCTAGACAACATGTCCTTCCGCATGAATCATGCGCATACGGTAAACAAATCCCTAAGTCAACCTCCTCCACGACCTCCCCGATATAGTAATAATAGACCTTTTTATCCTGAGCTAACTTATTCGGTGCCCCCACCGCGGTATAACTATAATAACAACAATGACGTAAGAAACGGAAATCACAATAACTATAAATTGCCTAACACGAATCCTCGTTGGCAACCAAATCAAGGGAACCCTAATAATCGCCCACATAATAACTTCCAGCCAAATGCGAACTTTGGGGAGCGTACCCAACAACAATACAATTCGGGTTTCAACAACCGTCCCAACCTACCGCCAAAACCACCAATCCCAATGGAGATATATTCTTCCCTGCACTCTGGGCAAGTCAACTATCAAAACAGACCCAATGTTAATTACAATACACAACCCCAACCCCAAAAGCGCCCCCTTTCCTCACAATACACTCGCCCTCCTAACAAAATGCAACGTAACTTTCACGCAAATGCAGGGCCACTGAATACAAACGATTATCAAGGACACCCAGATGCGAATCAAATCTACGATACCTATCCCCAATACGAATACTATCCAACAGCACAAGACGGAAAGGGAAATGCAGGGGGGCAAATTAACCGCACCTCTGGAGAGCAAAATCAAACCGAACCCGATCTAATTAATTTTTTAGACTAACGCTATCCTCGCTCCCTTACTATGAATTCGTGACAAGGCGCGGGGACACAGTGGACTTCCTGATAGACACAGGGTCCAATAAAAACTACATACAATCGACTAGAATAAGAAATCCATTGCCGAACGAACCATTCAAGGTAGAATCAGTGGCGGGTACTATTGAGATAACACACCACACATTCATAGACATCTTCGCACCTACCATAGAAAAGATTAAATTCTTTATCCTTCCACCTCTAAACTCTTTCCATGGAATCATCGGCAATGATACCCTGAGGAAACTTAAAGCCATAATAGACACCGAGAAAAGTACGATGACCATCTTCCCAGGAATCGTCATCCCCCTTAAACAACGAGTGTCCCAGCAAGTTAACAACGTCAACATAAATACTCCACACCTCTCTGCGGAACAACAACTTAAAATAAGAAACATCATTACGAGGTGCCCTAATTTATTTTCCGACCCGGATGAGAAACTCACTTATACTACCCTAGTAAAGGGAGAGATTCGTACAACTAGCGACACGCCAGTCTATTCCAAGCCCTATCCCTACCCAATGGCACTTAAGGAGGAAATTGAACGCCAAATAGAAGAACTTCTCAACAACGGGATAATCAGGAAATCCAAATCTCCATACAACTCACCCGTGTGGATAGTTAATAAAAAACCGGATCCATCCGGCGAAGAAAAATACCGTATGGTCATCGACTACCGTAAATTAAACTCGGTGACTGTCCCAGACAAATATCCCATCCCTGAAATTAACGAGGTCCTGTCCAACCTCGGAAATAATAGACTGTTCACAGTAATAGATCTAAAAAGCGGATTCCATCAAATACCACTACGCGAATCAGACGTAGAGAAAACCGCATTCTCCGTTAATAACGGAAAGTATGAATTCCTTCGACTACCCTTCGGGCTGAAAAATGCCCCAGCAACATTCCAGAGAGCTTTAGACGATATTCTCAGGCAGCACATAGGAGTGCGATGCTACGTCTACATTGACGACGTAATAATCTTCGGAAGAAACGAAGAAGAACACTTAAAAAATTTGGAACTGGTATTTAAAACCTTGGAGAACGCTAATATGAAAGTGCAATTAAATAAATGCGAATTCGCCAAGCAAGAAGTAGAGTTCTTGGGATACGTCGTCAGCTCAGAAGGAATAAAAACAAATCCTAAAAAAGTGGAGGCTGTCGCAAATTTCCCAGTTCCCCGTAATCTAAGGGAGTTGAGATCCTTCTTGGGTATGTCTGGTTATTATAGGAGATTCATTAGAGACTATTCGAAGATTGCTAAGCCTTTAACAGCAATCCTTAGAGGAGATGCCGGTCACGTCTCAAAAAGAAACTCCAGAAGAATAGACGTTCAGCTAAACGAAGGAGCATTAGAAGCATTTAAAAAAATTAAAAGTACGTTAATTTCAAGAGACATAGTCCTAGCCTACCCAAATTTCGAAAAGGATTTCGAACTTACCACAGATGCCTCCGACTTTGCTATAGGAGCAGTCCTATCGCAGGACAACCGCCCGATAACCTTCATCTCTCGGACACTCAACAAGACGGAAGAGAACTACGCAACCAACGAGAAAGAGATGCTTTCTATAATCTGGTCTCTAAACACGCTAAGAAGCTATTTGTACGGTTCTAAAAAAGTAAGAGTAATTACCGACCACCAACCCCTAACGTACGCTCTTAGCCATAAAAACGCAAACAGTAAAATGAAGCGATGGAAAGCAATACTGGAGGAATATAACCATGAATTGGTCTATGAGCCAGGTAAATCAAACGTAGTGGCAGATGCACTGTCAAGGATACCGAACGAAATTAATTCACTTACCCCTACCATTCATAGCGATGATAGCTCAAATCATAACCTTATTCCGTGCACGGAGGTACCTGTAAATGTTTTTAAAAATCAAGTTTTTCTTAAAGAGGCAAAAACATTATCCTATCAATTTAGAATAGTTTTCCCAACCGTTCATCGACATATAATCGAGGAACCACAATTTAACGAACAGAACCTAACAGAACTGCTAAAGAGATATCTAAATCCTTCGGCGATCAATGGAATTCATACGAGCGAAAGCACAAAGGGAAAATTTCAAAATATCTACCCACAACATTTTAGCATCTACAAGTGCAGATACACCCAGAAAATTGTGAACGACATCAGCAGCGAACCGGAGCAGGAAGAAGTTATCCTCAGGGAGCACTTGAGAGCGCACAGAAGCGCAAAGGAAAATAAAATCCAGATCCTCGAAAAAAGCTACTTCCCCGGAATGATAAACAAAATTAAACGACTCATTACCAACTGCACAGTGTGCAAAGAGAATAAGTACGAGAGACACCCTAATAAGCCGAAACTAGCAGCGACCCCGTTACCAACATTTCCGGGGCATACAGTACACATAGATATTTTTTTGACAGAAGGGAAAAGGGTCATGACCGCTTTAGATAAGTTCACAAAGTATGCGGTAACAAAAATGTTAAACAGCAGAGCCATAGAAGACGTTAGGAGACCCCTAAGGGACATTTTGTTTAACTTCGGCGTCCCAAGGATAGTGGTAATTGACAACGAGCCATCACTCAACTCCAACTCAATTATGTTCATGATGAAGGACGAATTGGGAATCGAAGTCTACACTACACCACCATACAGAAGCCAAGCAAACGGACAGGTGGAGAGATTCCACTCCACATTGACGGAAATAATGCGTTGCATCAAGGAAAACGGCGGACATAGAAATTTTGAAGAGCTTCTTGAGAGATCGGTTTCGGAATATAATCACACTATCCATACAGTTACAGGGAAGAGACCGGTAGACTTGTTTTTTTGCAGAAACGTGACGTTTACTCCAGAGGACATAGAAAGGACACGGCAGAACAATCTACAGAAACTCGCCCTGAAACAAAGAAAGGATATCGAACTCCACAACAAGGGTAAACACGAAATTAAGACATACTTACCAGGACAGATAATTTACGTTAAAAAAAATAGAAGATTAGGTACTAAACTAAGCAATTAACTAACTAATAGTTAGGGAAGACAGAAACAGTACAGTTATAACAGAGAAAGGACAGGTCATACACAAGAGCAGAATACGAAACTAACGCTTTTTGACATATCTTGTTTCAGACTGTTACTGGTGCGACTATGCCTCGCCGAGGTAAAAATTCTGGACTATTCTAACGCGCAACTAGTTACGATAGAAAGAGGGACAGCCAAACTACAAACCGGAACATTTAAGATAATACATGAAATCGACATCGAAAAATACAACTTCATCCTGGAAGATATCGAATCCAGGGCACATATTGAAGAGCTCTTCAAAAATCCAAACTACCCATTCATATCCCTTCTTATATCCCAAATACGGATCCACCTGAATAATTCGAAAATAGAAAGCCGATCCAAACGATCCCTTAATTTCATCGGCAGTGCATGGAAATGGATTGCCGGAAACCCGGATCACGAGGATCACGAAATAGTTATAAACAAACTAAATAACGTCCTTGAAAATAACAGCAATCAGATCCTTATTAATAAACTTACAATCGAAAAAATAAACGAAATTACTAACATTACAAACAATATTACTAAAGAGTTGCAAAAGGATAAAAACAGGGGAGTAGAAGCATTTCTAAGATTGAAATATAAATTGGAAATCTTAAAAGAGGAAATAATAAATATCGCCTACGCGATACATTGGGCAAAGGCCAATATAATAAACTCTTACATTATGTCAAGTGAAGAAATAAATATTGCCAAACAAATTTTCGACAAAGATGATATTCCTTTTGTTAACTTAGATGAAGCTCTAGAATTTTCCGAAGTAAAGATAGCTACAAATAGTAAATTGATAATCTATATAATAACCTTACCCACAGTAAGATCCCAAATATGTAAAACAATAGATGTAAGACCAGTAAAAAAAAATAATGCTATCAATAAAATAAATTTCAATACAATATTAGACTGCGAAAAAACCTTGTATGGCATAATCAAACCCTGTAAGAAATATAACTCGCTCCAAATATGTGCTAGAAGTAGTATATCAGATATTAGTAAGGATAATTGTATAAGAAATTTGTTAAGAAGCCGCCCGCCAAACTGCACCGTAACCAACAGCCAACACATCCCCGAAATCGAAGAAGTAGCACCAGACATAATATTTTTGAATAATTTCGAAGGAAAGATCCAAATTGACGAAAATTTTACACCCCTGAACGGCACCTTTTTAATCCATTATAATAACGATACAGTTAAAGTTAACGGAAACAAATTTTCCAACACGGCCAGACTAACCAGCAATCCCCTGCCAGCTATACTTCAGCCCTTTTTAAAAACGAACAATACCGAAGAAATATTGTCCCTACAAATGCTAAAACAAATCAACTTGGACAATATAAAACAAATCGGCCATACGGAATCGGCAAATCAAGTAAAGCACGCCATTAGCATTAGCCTCATCACAATTCTACTAATTCCGAGCGTAATAATTACGCGAAAAATATGTTCGAAGAAAAATGTCGATAAAAAACCAACCATCGAACTAACCGAAACAGCAATAGAAGGCATTAACCAGGTATTTGCAAAACCCAGCACTTCAAACGCGGACGTTTGAATTTCAGGGGGGGAGCTGTTAGCACGACACATGCACAGAATCTAGGTTCGACAACAAATTCCCATGTGCAAAACGACACTCTGTTGCACACACCTGCATGTGCAAATTTCATAATGCAATACAACACCTAACAAACAACCAGCAATGCAGGTGGGAACCACGACGTCAGCAAAACAGCAAACAAACAACAAGGAATGCAGCGATCGGTGGGAACCGCACTGTCACCGGAATAACAGCAGAATCAGCGGCAGAGCGGCGGCAGAGTAAGCTAGCTTTAAGAAACAATTAGCTTTGTAAGTTAGTTCTAATTTGAATTCAATAAAGAAAGGAGCCAACCAGCTCCAAAAAAATATATTTTTTTGTTGATATCAACTTGCGTTGATATAACTTGTATTTTATTTGGTGGAGTAAATTGATTCGAGGCCGGCGGAGGTCTTTTTCCTGTAAATCTATCATTGTTAATTCGGGATAAAACCTGTTCCTTTGATAATTTTTTCGTGGCGCAGGCGGTGGTGAAGTATTATTATGCATAACTAATCTTTGGTTGTTAGAATTTTGGGACATTTACAGAGCCTGTGTTGAAGATCTTGGCTCGCGAATACTTAGCAGTCTTGGCAAATCGCCATTTAAACCACGAATAAAAGTATCGAAAGCTTTCTCTCGATACGAATTTATCATAGTTAGAATATTTGCTTCTGCTAAGTCAAGGCAAGATACTTTACCTAATTTTAGGCATGGTTGTTGGTAAACATATTGATAGAATTCTGATATTGTTATATCTTTTTGTCAATGTCGTTAGGTGATATTCCAGAGCTTAAAATGTGCATCATGAGACATATTTTTATTGTTCCCCAATCAAGCGGAGTTTTGTATGAGACATAATATCAGCGGAATGTGCGTTCGGCGTGGGTGCGTTATTTACAATGTTTTTGATGTTAACTTATATATACATATGTACATACGTAGATAGAATTCTACCCCATAGGCTACTCCACTCTCCCGATTGGCCAGAAACTCGCTCTCAATGGCTCACTCAAACATTTATATCATATAAAGCGGTCAAGTATATGGTTACGTATCTCCAAGCACATAACGCCCCAACCACAAGTACTGCTCCATGTACACCCAACCGTTCCGAACCCCATTTCAAAAGGATCAAAACTTTACTGATGCTCATAAGCACGAATTAGTTCCTAAATTCGTATTGCTACGCCTCCGGTTCCCGTTTGCGGTGTACTCTCCAATTCGTATACTCACCATAAGTGCTTTGCATTCCACAACTCTTTTTCTATATATAACAGCACCAGGATAAGAATTCCCTGCACATAATCTAAACTAAATGAAGGTATAACTCCATAAAAAAACTAAATTATGGGCGAAGATAAATCTGAAAAACTTCAGTCCCTTTACGCTCCGACCCCGTACCCGGTCTATGTCCCAAGCAGAACAAGAGGAATTCACCTTACTCCAACAGATATTTGTGTTCGAGTTATCCAAACTTGAAAAGTTCTGCACAAAATGGTGAGAGGGCAGAGAATCGCCTCACTCGGAGGACGCATTCCAAACATACATGGAGGAGCTAGACAAACACATGACTCTGCTGAACGCGTCTAGTCAAAATGTGCAGTTGAGTAACATGGATTAGGACAGACTCAAGCCAGTCATTCAACTACATAAAAGGATACGAAGATACATAAATCATCTATTATTCCAGGTTAAAAAACTCTACCATTTAAGGCAAAATACTCTAGGAAAAGCTGTCCTCATATTATAATATTATTGGCTGAATGACCTGAACCTTCACCTTAGCCTAGGACGCCCTTAAATCCTGCTACGAAAATTGTAGAATTGTTGTTCTTCAAAGGTTCCAGAAGATAATCTCGCTCTATGGGAGCAATCGCTTAACTCAGGAAAAGAGTAGTAGTGGTCGGAAATAGACCAATTCCTCAGAACTCGATATGACGTTACAGAGCTGTTAAGTACATAAAGCTAAATAAACCGATCCAGCCTTTCTCCACGCAGAGCACCCCAGTTTCCCCTCTTTTACAGATTTCGCAATAAGCCCAAACGTTCCATGCAGAGCATAAAGGGCATTGGTAATGTAAGCTCTGTAACTAAAATCACTCAATGATGACCTGTGTTAAATTTAAGAACATTCTGCTTCCGATCGGAATAAATACGTAATTAAAACCAATTATTGTAAAATTTTTTTAGCGTATACGCACTCAGAAAGGAAGTCCTAGGAGCAATTCCACCAGCGTTTACTGCCAAATACGCCATCACTCTCTTCTCCACTATCCCGCGAATTCTCAAACGTTGAATCACTCACGACCTCAAAAAAACTGCATCACGTCCAAAGTGGCATTTGTGGCCAAAAAGCCCTGCACCTCTAAGCAGGCGGAAGCTTAATAGCACAAAACAAATAATTAAAATATTAATTAAATATTAAGCGGAATAATTGCTGAATAAGTGTCAGCATTCTTCACAGAAGTAGTAGAAAGCTCATCAACCTCGCTAGAATAATTATTGAGAAGTTTTTGGGCTTTACAAAGACACCACGTACAGAAGAGAAGATGTCGATATAGCTGCCGGTTCAACGCATATTTCCCAACGCAATTACTCTGGGGCACTCCAGGCCCTTCGATCAGCAGCGATATCTCAGCGTTGAACGAACCAACCTGAAAAAAGGAGAACTTCGATACATCTAATCAGCGGTCTTGAAAGAGTATTTATCATTAGACCACATGGAGCTGACGCTTTCTCTCAAAATACTACATACGGTATCAATTACGCCCCATATTTGGCCATCAGATCCCTCCATCTATTAGTCGAAGATGTCAATACGAAACTTACGTAGACGATATCTTCTCAGGCGGGCACGATCTAATCTCAACTAGGGACTCGATATATAAAGTCATCGATATTCTAAAACCCTCCAGATTTACAATAAAAA
Source organism: Neoceratitis asiatica (assembly GCA_030068015.2). Lineage (NCBI taxonomy): Eukaryota > Metazoa > Arthropoda > Insecta > Diptera > Tephritidae > Neoceratitis > Neoceratitis asiatica. Next base: position 10,378,459 of record CM061529.1, read on the forward strand.
AATTGCAGCAAATCATAACTCACTGCTAAAAGACATTCCTCAAACCGACCTCTATCGCCCATAACGATAGCAGCAAAAATATTTCTAAAACAACTCTGGATGGAAAGAACGGACTGGGATGTACCCATGAAGACAATATAACCTCACAAAGGAAATGTCTTCAAAAAAATTTTTGCTGAAATGAAGGTGCATGTGTTCTCTGATGTCTCCGAAAAGACTTTTTGAGCCTGCGAAGTCGCAACATCCCACCTAACATACTGATAGCAAAGAGAAAAGCTTCACATCCACATACCGTCTCTCTACCCAGACTTGAACTTTGTGGCGCAAAATTACTAAAGCACACCCGATCTCAATTGCATTTACCATTCCATGTACTCAGACTTTCTATCGTCTTGGTGAGGCTGGAAAAACTAACATGAATATCGAAGACGTACGTAGCGATTAGGACTGCTAAAATCCTTGAGAATGTCAACAAATCTACTTGACGACATGTCTGCAGCGCGACAATCTAGCAGACTTAGGAGCCCGCGGAGCTAAGCCCCAAGAGGTAGCGAAGTTTTCACTCTGGTAGAACGGCCCCGAATGGTTAACTAGGCCCTACGGTTTCTGGCCTGGTTTCTCCAAACCCTTTTCTCGGAACGAAAATAAACCTAGCAAAAACCCGTCTCATTTTATGAAGTTTAATAAATACTATGTAAAATTAATTAAATTTGTAAATACCTACCCTCGCAAGGGGAGGCTAACTCCGTCTTAGTACTTACCTAAATATCCACCTGATTAATTTAATGAATTTACTCCCAATCTAAAAATACTTACCTGCAACCCTACTCTGTCCCGTTTTATATTCCAAATAAAACTTACTTATGAAATCATAATATAAAATTCTCTAATTATTAAAAGAACGCTCGATCGCTGGTATCCGAACAAAACGGTTGTCAATTGGGAACATTTAAGAATTTTGAATAAATGAATTTAAATATTTTAATTGAACTACTTGTGTGTATTTTCATTTCGCTTTTTATTTTGAGTAGTTTTTTACAAAAGTAATTTTCGTTCAATTGCAGATTACTACTTGTCATCGCTACATTGGCTGAAGGACGTTTGTTCAGGGATGTCATTAAGGGACTTCATCACTTTTCTGACATCTTATCAATAAAACTTTCTTATACTTCTAGCCCATAGCGTCAGAAGTGTTTGAAACTCTACAAGAGGATATGACAAGCGACCTTTGAATACGTTTTTGTAGACTTGGACCCGACAGTAATAATAATCACCAAAAGTATGGCTATAATCCAAACTACTTCAGAAAAACTTTCAGACTTGTTAAATGTTCCCTTGGCCATCCAACTCAAAGGAGCATTAGAAATATCTGCATCGCGGAAAAATGCACGCTGTAAATTATAAAGGATGGCTGGTATATCAGCATCTAATTAAAAAAATAATGTTAATGTTACCCGCTCTCAGTTCGTTAATAATAATAATTTAAAAAATGCTAGAGATAGTATTAACTACCCAAATGGAATTCTTTAATAACCGAAATAGAACAAATGATCAGCAAGCAAAGCGAACTTATTAAAACTATGATACAAGTGATGAGGATAATAACAACAAAATTGTGCTCGTACATAAATTGCTATATGGAATGCCAAAGAACTTTCAAATCATGTATTAGAAGTAGAGCAATTTCTTAAGACTATGCCCATTGACATCTTTTTAATTTCTGACACCTGCTTCACTTCGAAATCTTTCTTTAACATAAGAGAATGCCGAAAAATAAAATGTTACTCTTCTAAAGTGCTTGTCCCTCGCCTTAACATCATTTCTCACGAAATTGATGCCTTTTTTGAATCATTGGGACCAAGACTCATCGTAGGTCGTGACTTTAACGTTAAACATCCAATTTTGGGCTCCAGGCTAGCTAGTATATAAGCAATGAAAAATGTTCCACTTTGTCAACAGGAAAGGCAACCTGAACCTTTTAAAACTCCTGACATATTAGATTTTGCCTTATCTCCTAATAACAGACTCCTTTTAAGCTCGGGCCATTCTCTACTTATTCAGTATAACAGTTTTCTCCACAGCTACGTACATGAAAAAGCCAGCCCCTTACAGCAAAAAAAGTAAAAATTCAAACATACGGAGAAGATAGCTATCGCAAGATGGCAAGCAATATCAAGAAGGACTTAAAGGTATAGAACACAGTGTGTAGAAAACGATCTGAAAGTATGTGGTTTTAGGGTAAAAAATGTAATTAACATTAAAGAAAAAGCCAACTTACCTCAGCCAATGTTTAAGATTTATACTGAGTCAGATTATCTCTTAGAAAAGCGAAAAGTTCATCTAATTTATAAATTGCGGTACCATCTTCACCAAATTCTTTTTCTCGAATTTCCGAATTTCTCGAATTTGCCAAGAATTTGATCACACTAGGCGTTATTGACCCTTACCAAGTGTATGTGTGATTTGTGATGATTTACACAGCTCAAAAGATTGTATGAAACCAAAAACCAATTCTGATACAAAAATAAGTAGCAATTGCGTTCATATATATATCTTTAAAAAATAAGGGGAATAAGAAGACCTCTAACATCATCCTTGCCTTACAACTTCGGGCAATTGAATCTCATAGAAAGGAATTGTTCTCAAACCAATTTTTAACCCGACGCCCAATCCTTAAAAGTGGTAATTCAACCACCAATAAAAGAAACGTCCGTCCCGTCCGCATACTCACTTGAAAATACATTGTACGTTGAATAACTTTATACGTGTGATGTAAGACCATATGAAATCCGTCCCAAACGATTTTATCTAAGCCATAATAACAACTATATATGTTTTTGCTACGCTAACGGCTTGCGCCAACATAAAGAAGGAGCTTCCAGTCTTCCTAAAAAGTCAAGCAATAGATATAATGCTAATATCTGAAATTCATTTAACCAAATTTAAAAATTTCAATACTCATGAATTTGTGTTTTATGACACCAAATATCCTTTCCATCAGGAAAGCGGAACAGGAATAAATGCCAGATTACCTTTACTCTACCTCAGTTCATATATACGATATCTCTGGTGGAAAAAGCATATAGAATAAAATATCTGAAACTCAATTCACTGATTTCTTTTCTAAACTAGGTAAAAGGTGCCTAGCAGGTGATTACAAAACAAAACATTATTTCTGGGGTTCTTGGCAAATATCTGCAAAGGATAGAAATTTATACAAAATATAATTAATAAAAGCAAGGCACCTCAACTTTTGTTTAAAGTTTTCCTATCCCGAAGCTCAGTTCAGCTTAAAAGAATGAAAATCGCACAATTTACAGCTTAAATTATCGTTTACATAGAATAAATACGGTAGAAGGACCATTGAAGAGAAATGGCCCCGTGTAATGTGAATTGTCAGGAATTTGGGCATACCAAATCCTATTGTACTTTACGTACTGCCTGCGTAGCATGTGGTGAGCTGACCATTCTAGTAAATGCTCTTTAAATAAAACCGATGCAACACAAAACGAGAGTAATAATCGTGGCGGCAATCACACTGCCAATTACAGAAGTTGTCCGGTGTATAAAGATCTAAAATCAAAACTAAGTCAGGGTATACGCAATCCACAACCGACTTACTCAAATTATCCTTGTTACGGCTCATTCAAATTTACCTTGTTCAAACACTGGTCGAATGATTCCATGATTCTCTAGCCCAGTACATGACATAATTCATGCCAACCATGAAAAGTATGGTCCAAGAATGTATGGTTACAGTCAACTTCGATCACTCTTAAAAACAGGGAGTTGACCTCACTAGCTGCGATTTACTGCCCGCTATGCTTTGTGGTAACAGAAAAACAATTTACTGACTTTTCACAACTCTAGGTGACAGGTTTTTAGCTGGAACTAGCAAGACGGCACCTAAAAGACAATAAAAATAAGTGTAAACACATCACTTTTATATTAAAGCCAAAATCGTGTTCTACTGTCAAGATTAACAACTCACATATCTTGTCATTCACTTGGATAGACGATTAACTTGGAGGCGCCACATCTCCGCCAATAAGATGCAGCTGAAACTTAAATTTGCCAGTTTGTATTAGCTCTTAAGCAAGAAATCTGGGCTCAACCTTGGAAACAAAGTCCTTATTTATAATGCGACGAATATAAATATAATACAAAGATTCCAGTCCAAAGCGCTAAGAATAATAACGGGCGAACGGGTGCATACGTAATGAAAATATCCACAAAGACCTAAATCAAACGCACCATCAAAGAATAGATTTTAATCGTAACACAAAAATACTTAGCAAAACTGCACAACCATACGAACCCTTTGGCTAACACTGACAACAAGTCATACGCGCTTGAAGAGAAGGAATTTATAAGCCTTGTAAAGAGCAACGTCGGGCCAGAAACCCATTCCTGCTATTAGGCTATTTACGTTAATTTAGATTTTTAAGAGTTGACTACTTATTGTGAGGCTTTCGATATCAAGGAAGGGACTAAAATAAGGCTGTGAAAAGTTTTACCAATTCAATCCATGAAACAGCTGTCGTCTCCACTCCTGTGGGACAACTTGGCCAAAAATCATTAAAAAAAAATTCTTTCAGCAGATATAAGAAAACTTGTTCAGACCAAGCGACAGTTAGGAAAAATTTGGCAAATAAGCAGGTACCTCTCGGACAAGAGGCATTTAAGCGGGGCAACACCAGAGCTAAGGGACTGACTCTCAAATTTAAAAAATAAATGTATGGCAATCTTTCCTAAAAAATTACGCACCCGCCCCAGCAAGCATTCTACCTGGAAAGCAAATACGTATACAAAACACATAAAAATAAGAAAGCATCCAGTCAAAGATTTCCCATTCATTTCATTCTGCAAAAGACTTTAATGGGACATGGTGCAGGCCCAATTTTGCTAAAGCTGAAGCTTTTGCTAAGCATTTAGGAGACACGATTCATCCATTTGTGTACAGCTCTCATTCCGTCATCAAAATTGTATATTCCTGTAAGAACTGTCAGACGTATAGCAAATAAATAATCATTAAGTTTGTTTGGTATCCTTATATTAAGCTTAAAAATTAGGTATTACTTTGGAACCGTAGGGGTCGACAGTATTCAGTTACGTATATAAATGGTGATCTAAGTAGAGATACTTTTTTCAATACCCTTTTTGGGCAGATCACGCGTGAGTCGTGTCAAGCTGTCATGTTATTTTTGTTCAGTATTGTTTGGCATTTCATCATGGAAAGGCTTGCGCCTGAACAACGTTTACAAATCATTCAACTTTATTATGAAAATTCACGTTCTCTCAAGAATGTGTTTCGCACGCTTCGCTCAAGTTAGAATCAACTTAATCGGTCTATTGAGCGTACTATTCGCAACACCACCACCCATCTTTAGACCCAGCATTCATTATTGGATGATACTCGACCGAATACACCACGTCCAGCATGCCGTGAAGAAAATATAGCGGCCGTAGCTGAGAGTGTACACGAAAACCGTGGAGGGTTGATTCGGCGCCGTTCGCAGCAACTCTGGCTGACATATGGAACGACTTGGAACATTTTACGTTGAGATCTTTAATTGAAAGCATACAATATACAGCTTTTGCAAGAACAGAAGCCGCTCCACCTTCCCAAACGACATCGCTTTGCTCTATGGGCTATTGAAAAATTCTAAAAAGATCCGACGTTTTCGAGCCAAATTTTGTTCAGCGACGAGGCCCATTTCTGGCTCAATGAGTATATAAAAAAGCAAAATTGCCACATTTAGGATAAAGAGCAACCTGAAGAGATTCAAGAGCTGCCAATTTCTCCAGAAAAAACAACGGTTTGGTATGGTTTGTGGGCCGGTGGAATCATTGGTCCAGATTTTTTCAAAAATTATGCCGGTGAGAACGTAACCGTCAATGGCGACCATTATCGCGCCATAATAACCGACTATTTGATGCCTGAAATTGAAGCTCGTGATCTCCGCGAAATTCGGTTTCAACAAGACGGCGCCACTTCCCATACATCGCATCAATCAATGGATTTATTGAGAGAAAAATTCGGTGAGCAGATAATTTCACGTAAGATATCACACCGTTAGACTTTTTCCTGTGGGGATATGTAAAGTCTCAAGTCTATGCGGACAATCCCACCTCGATTCAGGCCTTGGAGCAAAACATCACGCATGTCATTCGCCAGTTGCCAGTCGAAATGCTCGAACGAGTCATTGAAAATTGGACTTAACGGTCATCTGAGACGTAGCCGCGGCCAACATTTGAAAGAGATAATCTTCAAAAAAAAAATGCCAAAGAATATTCTTTCGAATGATAATAAACATTCCCCATTAAATTTGAATTTTCTGTTATTTTCTTTTGAAAAGTAGGGAACTCGAAATGGACCACCCGTTATTAGAAAATTTTCTTATAGTCCAATATAGAGACAAATTGTAAATATAAAAATTTGAATTTAAAAAATTTACTATTAATACAATGATCGAAAGAATTGAGGAAATCACTGCAGGTTTATTCACAAAAATTTAACAATATTATTACAAAAAATATTGTGATTTTTACAATATATATCATACCTTCCGGATGCTTTGAATCAGCAATTTTTATTCCGTTTATATCAACAATATTGGCGGGACTAGAAGTTTCTTCGAACTTGTTCAATCCACTATTTAATATTATGGCAGAATTAGTTTCATTTAAAGCGCCTTTTTCATTTAAAGAGGTAATATTTGCAGTCATCGGAGAAGCTAAATTGTTGTCATCTTCATTTCTTAGAGCACTTACGGCGCTTGAGATACTAGAAGAAGAAGCATACGTGTTTCCAAGTGCTGTTTGAATTTGTGCTGTTGTAACTACACGGTGCACAGTATACATCATGTGTGCAGAAGCGGCTGTACTAGCCAAGGATCCTCCACCAGAATCGCTTTTTGCATCTGGAGTTAACGAAAATACTGGTTCGCAAATATTGTCATTCTGATTTCCAATAAATTGGGATTGAGTGGTTTCCTGTATGTGCTGTTCTTTACTATTATTTCTATTGCAGAAATCAATATCTTCTTTATTACAGTCAAGAACAGGATTCGAGTTATTAATTGTTTTATGCTGTAGCTGCATTTGGACTAAAGAATGAAGGTGACCCGATGATTGGTGTTGGGGTTGCATGTGATGACCCAAAGTATTAGCAACACGCTGACCTTCCAATTGAAATGTTGTTGAAGTTGATCCAGAACACAATCCTTCGCTTCCACTATCAGCATAAATATCATCTTGTAACTTATATTCCAACGTATTGCAAAACGCGCGAGGCCTATAAAGAAATTTAACAATCAATATTAATATTTATTTAGTGCAGCAAAACAATTAAAAATAATAATAATAAAAAAAGGAAACAAACTTTCTAAAAGGTTTTCTTTAGATTTAAATATTATCGCAATTTTTTTGGCCTATTTGAGTTATGTATTTATATTAATTTGCTTATTCCTAGTTTAAATTAAGAAAGAATGTTTATGAATAAGTAATTCTCTTAAAAATACTGAAAACAACTTTTCAAGTAAATGTCATGGTAATATAATTTGTAAAAAAAAATATAGCGAAATATAGCAAATCTACCTCTGAATAAATAACCAAAAATTATACCAAAGTCAATTGGTATCTGACCTGAATTTCGTGCTTTTAAATATTCTACTCTGTAAATTTGAAATGAACGAAATCACAAATCTAAACGAATAGTTGTGTGAGTAATATATAATACTCGTATATGGAGCTGTCCGATTACTTGGATTTCACGATATGATTAATACATTACCAAATTTCCTTCAAATATCTCACAAACTGTTAAACTGGTTTACGTTCAAACAGAAAGAACACAGCACGTCTATGTCTTCTATTTACACACTTCACAATATATAATATACCATTTCATATTAATTAAAGGTACAATTATACTCGTATATAACGAACATAAAACATCTCTCCAAAAAATTACAAAGGATTAATCATTTAGGAAGCCAGCACGAATATATGGTCAAAATTCTTTTTGTCATTTAACTGTCCTCTCTACTTTACTAGAAAACGTCTAGTGGCGGCTCATCCACGGTTCTGTACCATAACTTTAACTTCTATCGATACTATTTTTCGAGTTATTAACCTACGAAACTCGTCGTTACGGCAACACAATTTTAACAATACTTGCTAGAGGAGCAATGAATGCAAATAAATTCGCGATACCAGAGTTGCATTACATATTTCGGCTTCGAAGAATTTTCCAATCTCCAAAACATGCATTCTGAACGCATAAACCACTTCTTCAGGCGACAAAAAACGTTGACATTTGGTGCCTAGTCAGGATAACTCAGCAAATCGTTTTTTGAGTTCTCTAAAATGCAGTTGTTTCAGTCGATGTATGACAGCTCGCATTGTCGTGATGAAGAGTGATCCGTCTTCGGCGGTTGGTTATCCTGAAAGAGAATTGGAAAAAAAAAATGGTTGCGTTCCACCCAAAATTTACTGTTCTGCATTGTTCTAGTAGAACGGTTGCGACATGTCCAGTTTTTCCAAAAACAGGAACCATTTGCTTACAAGTGCTTCGTGGATTGGGTTCTTCTTGAAACACCCATACAGTCGAATTTTGTTTACTTTTGGGCTCAAATGTATAAATCCACGCTTCATCACCTCTCACGATGTCATAAACGTGTTTCGAAGCACTGCTAACGTAATTTTTTATCATTTCTTTCGATGAATTGACACAAGCATTTTTTTGAGCGATTGATAAATTGTGTGGAATCCAACGTGAACAAATGCTTTTTAAAATGAAATGTTCATGCAATATTGAGTGTATGCCGGTTCCAATAATGCATATGGTTGTCTCAATCTCACGATGGGTCACAAGACAATGATCTCCTACCCATCAACTATTTTTGGATGACCTTCAGAAAACTCGTCTTTAAATGATCTAGGATTGAATACACCACATCATAGATAACAATGGCCCTTGATGGAGCTTCATCGCAAAAAATTTACTTAAGTTGTAAAAGTTGTGAAAGTTGTAAAAATATATTCACTCTCCAACAGAAAGTTAATAGTATCCAGTTGCGATTAAAACCTTTAAGCATTTAAATAGTGCCAATAATTGGAAAACACTTGAAAAGTTACATTGTTTACCTGTTTCTATGTAGGTATCACCATACTTTTCTTTTGTTTTTTTTTTTGGATATCAAAAGGAAAATCTTTTTGCAGATTTGTTTGCTTCTAAAGTAGAATATAGTATGAATGGACACTAGAGACAGTTTTCACCGACGAGTATATACATTACAGCGAAAATAACAATGCGACTTTATTTATCCTGGCATATGTCCATCAAATTGCATAGCTTTTATTAAATTTTTTAATCAATTTCGTAAAATAAATTATTAGTAGGTTTTCAATATGCATAAAAGACAGAGGGCAAGATTTTGCTCAAAAATTTTCGAGCAGTGCGGGCATTTGAGCAACGACAGACAGACAGACAGCTCATGCTTTAAAACATGTAATGTCTTTACCTTGGAGGCTATTGAAACTTTGTCGCTTTGTGGGCCGTGCATTGAGATTTTCGCTGCCAATTTTAGTAATGTTGTAATCCCTTTTACTGCATTATTGGCATCTGTTATTGATTTAAGGAGAATGTGCGATTTTAAACATAAACTTATTAAATTTTTGTATTTAAGCCAATTTGTGAATGTATTAGTTAAAAATGAACAAGGTGAGTTATCAGACAATAAGTCGAAAAGTGGTTTACACTGATGCCTGTGCTCTATTGATACCACAAGTTACTCCAAAGTCAATCAGATCTGGAGTTTTACTTAGATCGCTCGGCCAGTATGTTGGCTGTGCGATAGATATCCATTATCTTGAATGGCTTGGTATAAATTTCTACCCTTTTGAGATATTAGCCTAAGTCCCCAGAAAGAATGTTTTGCATTGTAATCACTTGATTCTAGCTAGGAACCTTTCGGAAAAGAAATCAGTGAATTGAGTTTAATTTTGTTATAGCATGGAGGGAAATAAATGACAGAAATGCTTATTCCACTAAAGCTATCATATATATGAACTGAGGTAGAGTGAAGGTAATCTGACAAGGATTCCTGTTCCGCAGCGGACTTTTCTATCAGGATGTTTCGTGCCATAAAACACAAATTCGTTAGTGTTGAAATTGTTAAATTTGGTTAAATGAGTTTCAGATATTAGAACTATATCTATTGCTTGACTTTCTAGCTCACTAGAGCTTAAAGCTCGTTTTTATATTGGTGCATGCCGTAGGCGATCCAAAGACATATATCGATACTATTCAAATCTTGCATCATATTTTGCATGGATGTCATGTGGTCTTACATCAGTATTTTCAACTGAGTTTGCGAACAGACGTTTTTTGCATTCATGGCTGAGGTGCTTCATTTAATGCTTGGGCGTAGGATATAAAATTGGTTTGAGAATAATTGTTTTCTGTGGAAGATACAGTTGCCCGGAGCTGTAGGGCAAGGATATTGTTATGGTCTTCTTATTCCTCTTATGTTTTAAAGTAATATATATTGAGCAACTTTTATAATTAGCAGTATGATTATCACCACAATTGCTACAGATACCTGAAAAGGTATATGGCTAAATTCTTGACAATTATGACACTGGGTAGGACGATGGCGAAGAAGATACCGCAATTTATAAGAGCTGAAAAACTGGCTAGACCTTAAACACTGGTTATGTAAGTTGGCTTTGATTTTAATTTTAATTACATTTCTTACCCTAAAACCTCATACTTTCAGATCTTTTTCGGTGGGAGTTGCCGTAAGGGGCAATTGAGCCCATAAAACGGCTGGTAAAGTTTTCCTGGAGGGGACTATTAGAGCAGAAGACTTATTATCTAATTATTTTCGTCGCTTCTGGTGGTGTTCCGAAAAGTACGCATAAAACCGAAATTCTTCTACACATCGATGATTTGAATCCACGTTATGACGGAAGAGAATGATGTGACCCAAAAAGCTTTCTTTGCTTGTTAGCTGCCTCCGCCACAATGTCACCATTGTATTAAGCTATTTTAAAGATTGGGTGAGCAAAGAAAATGTTTCCAATGTTTGAGACACACGTACGTTCCGAGGGTTAAATATCCAATAGGATAATTATCATATAGCAGCGGAGATACACACCTGCCTCTGTACAACGCACGTCTGCAAACACAAGGAAGGTTCCATGTCGAAAATATGCAATCACAACAGAGAGTCGGGTAGCTTTCCACTCGACTTGCACTGTGGAACGGCAACTCAAGCTCTCCACACTGCTGTAGAAACAATTGGATCTCGGCAAGGCCAAAGAAATATCTACCAACTTCGCAACTTTGGTATTGACCAAAACACGTGCTAGGTGGCCGAAATGCGTGAGTGTGCAGAGCTTGAGAAGCTGTCCGTCATGGATAATGCTCGAAACTGCTATGGAATGGTGCGGCGTAGGTTTCAAGACCAGAGCATAATTATGTAAGGACCAAGGAGATGTCCAGACCAAAGTGTGTGCATCAGCTCCTTTACATAATATGGTTGGATGAATACATGCCAGATGATTGGAACATATTTTCACCAGTTATCGCGGGATAAGCTTCTTCAGTATCGTATATAAACTTATCAAACTGATTGGATCTAATCATCAATTTTAAAGCTGTCTTCGACAGAACAACAAGGTGCGACTTCTACGCCACTACTTGTAAATTTGCTCAACCTGATGCTGGAAAAAATAATAAGAGCCTCAGAGCTAAATAGACAAGGTACAATATTTTGTACAAATTTACAATTATTAGCGTATGCCGATGATATTGATACCAATAGCCACAAAAACCGCAACGTTAGTTCTTCTTTCTCCAGATGAGACAAAGAAACGAAGAGAATGAGTCTCGTGATGAACGAAGACAAGACGAAATATCTCCTGTCATCAAACAAACAGTCAGTGCATTCACGTCTTGGCTTCCACGTCACTGTTTACAGTCATAACTTCGAAGTTGTAGATAATTTCGTCTATCTTGGAACCAGCATCAACAATACCAACAATGTCACTCTTGCCAAAACTTGCTACTTTAAACTTATTAGGCAATTAAAAAGTAAAGTCTTATATCGACAATCCAAAACCAAACTCTACGAGTTCTCATCATTCCCGTCCTAATACATGGTGCAAAAGCATGGACGATGTCGACATCCGATGAGTCGACTTCATGAGTTTTCCAGATTTATGGTCCTGGTGGAAGCTGAGGAAGAGAAAGCTTTCCAATCCTTTGAAAGGATCAGGTGAAGAGCGACCTGATTCACTTAGTATTTCCAGCAGGTGTCAATCAGTGAAGAGTAGAACAAGTGTTGCGCTATTGTTGATTCGGCTATAATCGTGTAAGCGGTACCTGCATTAAAGAAGGAGAAGAATAATAAGCCAGCGTGGGCTATTTCAACCTTGTGCATCAAGTCTGTAGGGTTTTTTCTTAAAAAAGCTCGGAAGGAATATGCAACAAGCTAATTAGCAGATATGTTTTTCTCTTTCCTCTTTTTTCATGACATCATAACATCATTCATGGTCATCATGACAATCTGTGACTTATTTACTCTTTATAGCTAAAAATAGAATGGACTGGAATATATTTGGAGAGAGTAAGTTTTTAGTTATGGAATTAATTACACGACAATATACATACATAATAAAACGATGAAAAAATTATGTTTGCGGGAGTTAATGTTTGTCACTTTTTAGACAATAATAAGCCGTTTTAATTTTCTTTAGAAGAAGTGTTAAACTACAACGAAACGGATATTAATAGCACAGCGGAATAAAATTCTACGTATTTAATTAAATCAATTGCAAAAGAAGGTTTACACTTCCCATAACATAAACAGATTTTTGCCCTATAGATCTGTTTTTTTATATTTGATGTAAAAAATATAATATTATTGCAGTTTTGTCCTTTTTTGGATCATTAAATTTAGATCCTTACTACCCTCAGCGTCACTCTGAGTATCAACTCGCTCATATGGTTTCGTCTTTTTGTATTTTTTCGGTGTCATCTTCATCATGGGTTCTCTTTAACCACCAACACAAATTTACTGTCCAATCTAATTTTATTCCTTTATATAAAGTAATCAGGATCACGTAATTCTACTACAAATTTGCAGACCATATAGAAAGTGCCTTCAGGCCTTGGTGGTGGTGGTATTGGAAAGCATCTGATTGTGGCAATGGTAATATTACATAATCAGTTCCAAAATATTTCATTGATCCTGGCGACCTTTTAGTGTTCAAAAACAAATATGTATGTAGAAATCTGCATACGACATAAAATATGGTATAGAATACAAATTCCAATCGTCATTCCAAACTATTTTTTTCTTTCTTATATCCGGGCGCGCTTCTACACGTTTCTTTATGTACCCATTTTATTTTGGCATTCCAAAACACTATAACGATTTTCGTAATTACCCTCAATGATTTCCCAAATCCTTCGAATTCGATTACTAGATTGCTAAATAAAAGTCTAAGATGTTGTTCGTTCGGCTTCTTAATTGCAAGAAATTTATCCAACGTTTATTAAGTCCGCAATAAATTATACTTTTCTTCACTAAACGCAACGGTTTATTTTACAACTCTTTATAACTTTCAACAATAACAATTATTTTCCGCATCACTTACTTTGCACCAGTGTTATCACTACTGAGTCTTCAACTCAATTTTCTGCTACAGCTGTTGCCGCTTCTTTTATACCTGACGGTGATCCAAACATTCTGTTCACGCGCTCTAGAACAGCCGAATATCTCGTCTGTCTGCGGAAGCTGCTGCCACTCCTTTCATTTGTCCTTCATACTTGGGATTTCCGTCACAATACTGTTCCTACCATTCTCGCCCATCTTTGCTTATGCCAGTAAGACTATTTGCTATATTAAATTTATCGCAAATAATGTTGCAAATTTTGCATACATTTATTCTTTTTTAAATTAGTTTATTTCACAATATATATATATATATATAACAGAATTGTCTCTGGCAAGCAGCATTTCTGAACAAAACCATTAGAAATCAGCTCAGATAAAAAATAAAATAAAACATAATATTAAAAATTAAAAACAAATTATTTCAAAAATCATATTTATAAGAATTTCTGCAGTATTCTCTATGAATATATGACCGCAGTACAAATAAAAATTACATTAATTCCTTCTTCTCCATATGATGAATATACATACATATGTGTTTATTCTGAAATTATTTCAAATTTTGTAAATTCTAACGAAATTTCAAGACTGTATTTGCCGTAGCGGTTATGCATCACCTCATTTTTGTCAAAAGTGTGTGAGTTCAAATCCTTCCCTGGCTTCTTTTTCGCATTTTATTTTATGAAATCGGCATATTTTTCAATCGTTCTCGAGAATTTCTCGTTGATGACGGGACACAAGGGAAAGAAGTATGCTCTTCTTTATGTATGCGTTTTTCGTATACACACCGAGATCTTTCAACGTGTTTGCTTTTGACTTCCCCTCAACTTGAACTTCTATTTACTTTTAATTTTGTCATCGTAGGGATGTTGATCCGCATATTTTGTGAGTATTTGCTCTTTTATACACATTTAGGTACCAACTTGAAAGGTTAATGAATGGTAATGCAGAAAGATAGCTTTTGCTCTGAGTATTTATATATTAAGGAATATCCCTGTAGGGAATAATACTAATAATAATGTAAGCAACTGGTATTTTTAAAATGGCGATGCCCTACGAACTATCATATAAAGGGTGATCCAAATCGATGTCCCCTACTTTTTTAAAGAAAAAACACAGAAAATTCAAATTTAATGGGGAATGTTTATTACTATTCGAAAGAAAATTCTTTGTCATTTTTTATTTTTGATGATTATCTCTTTCAAAAGTTGGCTGCGGCTACGTCTCAGATGGTCCATCCGTTGGTTTAAATTTTCGATGACTCGTTCGAGCATTTCGACTGGTAACTGGCAAATGACACACGTGATGTTTTGCTCCAAGGCCGGAATCGAAGCGGAATTGTCCGCATAGACTTGAGACTACATATCCCTACAGGAAAAAGTTTAGCGGTGTGATATCATACGATCTTGGTGGCCAATCGACCGGCCTAACACGTGAAATTATCTGCTCACCAAAGTGTTCTCTCAATAAATCCATTGACTGATGCGATATGTGGGAAGTGGCGCCATCTTGTTGAAAGCTTCAATTTCAGGCATCAAATAGTCGGTTATCATGGCGCAATAACGGTCGCCATTGACGGTTACATTCTCACCGGCTTCATTTTTGAAGAAATCTGGACCGATGATTACACCGGCCCACAAACCACACCACACACAAACCATTGTTTTTTCTGGAGAAAATGGTAGCTCTTGAATGTTTTCAGGTTGCTCTTTATCCCAAATGTGGCAATTTTGCTTGTTTATATACCCATTGGGCCAGGAATGGGCCTCATCGCTGAACAATATTTGCGGCTTCAGTTCTTGCACAACCTGTATTTTGTACGTTTTCAATTTAAGATCTCGACGTAAAATATGCCAAGACGTTCCATACGTCAGCCAGAGTTGCTGCGCACGGCGCCGAATCGACTATCCACGGTTTTCGTGTACACTCTCAGCTACGGCCGTTATATTTTCTTCACGGCATGCTGGACGTGGTCTATTCGGTCGAACATTATCGAATAATGAATACTGCGTGTCAAGATGGGTGATGGTGTTGCGAATAGTACGCTCAATGGGCCGATTAAGTTGACCATAACTTGAGCGAAGCGTGCGAAACACATTCTTTAGAGAACGTGAATTTTCGTAATAAAGTTGAATGATTTGTAAACGTTGTTCAGGCGCAAGCCTTTCCATGATGAAATGCCAAAATATACTGAACAAAAATAACATGACAGCTTGACACGACTCACGCGTGATCTGTCAAAAAAGGGTATTAAAGAAAGTACCTCTTTCTAATTCACCAAAAATAAAAATGAAAATATAAATAAAAATGAATTTGCTCACAGCGATAGTCGAACCGAAAACCTCACACGTTACGGTGATAGCCTCTAACCACTCGGCTATCTTGCTAAAGCAATGACTAACTATGCACTTCAACAGAGTTTTCGAAATAAAATTGCACTATTTGCAAGCATTGATCAGACGTGAGTCTATTCATGATGAATTGCCAAACCAAACTCAGAATAAATCACTTGACAGCTGTTAAATCGGTTGCCATCTTGAAAAGTAATGCCAACTTAAAGTTCTATACCTCTATAAAAAACACCCTTTATTAAAATATAAATACTTACAAAATATAAATTCACTTAACTAGTTTTACTCCCTTTATCCAATATTTTCTTCACTTATTTGCTTCTTCATTTATTTTTCATTAGTTTTTACAGGCTCCATTTTCACGTGTCAATTAAAAAAAATGGAAGATATGACAAGAAATGATGAAAATAAATTTAAAAGAAAACCCGGAGCATGTGTCGGAGTAGCTCATACTACCACTTCGCTTACGTTGGCACGCTTGTTTTCTTATATTAAAATGTGGTAAGTAAGAACATTTCCAGAATGTAGAATTAAAAAAAATGAATTTAACCGAAAACGTAATAATTTTTATAAGGCAATAAATTAAATTTATTAGTTTGTATATTTCTGATAACATACGAATGCAATCTCAAGTTTACATAAATTTACCATTTCATAAAAGATTATGCTGATGTTACTGTTTCAAGCACGATTTCTTTTAATGCCAGGTGAAATAATCTCTTATTAAACAAATGGCAATCGGCACGCCCTGAACCTTCTCGTTCTACGTTAATATATTCGATGATATCGATAGTGGCGCGAATAATTGTAACTGTTATACCGGCTTATTTGAAAAAACTATACGATTAAATAGATTTAGTAACGATATTTGTAAAAGCCGCCTGCAGCAAAATACCAAAAATTGTATATAGACGCTTTCATACCCATACGTTTTCAACCCAAAAAACAATAGGATACGTGCGTGTGGATTCCGCGTCTGAAGAACTCCTGATCATTTAAGGGTATCCACGAAAAAAAACTAGGTTTTGTAAATAGCACACGTATAATTAAGTCCTCTGACTATAAAAAAATTAAATTAAAATATATATTTATTAGAGGAGTGCCTTTTGTTACTTTCGTAGAACCCTTTAAAAGTAAAATATTAGGTAAAATCCAAGTACAAGAAACACGAAGTGCAAATAAAAATAAACAAAGTTATTCAGAGAGTGCAACCAGAGAATTTTAATATAATGAGAAGGCGCAAATGTTAACTGAAAATTGTGCACGACTTTGGTCATCACATCTCAGAGGGGTTGACCAATTCGAATTCACCACTCTTAGAGGATTTGACCACTTATAATTCACCCCATCTTTGTAACTCACAGACAGCATGAATTTTTGAGTGAAAAGCTAAAAATAGATTTCTTGAGAAAATCTGAATGCGTAAAATTATTGAATGTATGCATAAAATTATTTTTAAATTAGAAAAACTTGTTATTATTTTCAAATAAAAAAATTTATATTAATAAAACTAAAAATGCGAATAATTGAAAAATAAAACAAATTAAGAAAAATAGTAAAGGTAAAGTTTATTTCTTGCGTTGTGGGATCGAACCAACGACGTTTCCGGTTCAATTGAGGAAAAATACATATTGATTAATATATATATTATATATGAATGTTTGAACAATTTCTATGCTGACAAAAACTAAGTACCAGATAAAAATATTCCAATTCATATTGAATTTAAATGAACAATTTTCAAAAACAAAATACGCACATCTTGAACTTTTTTGTCTCAATTAGCTTTTTTTTTTGTCTAGAAGCTGAAAGTCAAATAAAAATTTGTGTACTTTTCATGGATATACACATGCACACACATGTATGTATATTTTTAATGTCTATTAACCTATATTAATTTACTTTATATTTAAATGAATGAATTAAATTATGCCTAACTGTGAGAAATGTGATGTGAAACAAATATCTGAACAATCAGTTGTAAATAAATATCCAATTACCATTTGGATTAAAGGTATAAATATGTATTTCCATCACGCATCAACACAAAAAAAATCATTCATAAAAACCGAACGGCAAACAGCTCTCCTTGGAGCCAACTCAAATTGTAAAAATCTACGAATTCGGTTTCATATTCGAATTTTTATAATTTAAATTTGGTGCTTTTTTAGCCTTCCGTCTTACATATTTTTTGTATATATGTATGTATGTGTACATATGTGCAAGAAATTTCATATGTATGGATGTGTCAGACACATTGAATTTTTGTATTGCGCAATGTACAAAAATTATTTTCACTTCATTCTCCAACACGCTTGCGTAGACGTGTAATACAAGATTCCAAAAATTTCCTACTTTTATATTTTCTTGGCTTAGAAAATTGAAGCATTTATAAAATTCTAATAAGTATGTTTTGCATTCTTTGTTTTCAGGAACTCCTGATACTAAAAAAATATCTTTAATTACTTTTTTGAGAAAAATGTATCATCTGGACAGAAAACGGAAATAATATTTATATACATACATATATAATATATATGTACATATGTATGTATATATGTACATACATTCATTTATTTACAATGAAAAATAATTTGTAGATTATAAATTGAATTGAATTTTCCCACCAAGAGAAAAATGGCAACAAATTTCAGCGCTGTTGCCAATTTTTAGATTGCATTCAGTTTTTTATATATTTTTTTATGGATTGATGTATTTCCATTTACTTTTTTTAGTATCAGGAGTTCATGAAAATAACTAATGCAAGAAATATTTATTAATTTATATTGGAACGATTTTCGCCAGGTCATGTCAATCTATGTATGTACGTGTGTGTGTATTTTGTGGTAGGTAATGTCAACATGTGTATATGTGTGTTTGTGTGTGTGTTATTGATGTGTCCGAATTGTTACCTGGCACATGCGTTGTTTTCGTGTACATTCGCTATACCGCTCGTTAGCTAAGCGTTAGGTAGAAATCGGTGATTTTTGTCGTTTGATCTATTTTTTGGTTTTGCTTGTTCATTGTTACGTGTTTGGTAGCTGTACCTGCTGGCTTGTGCTGTTTTTTGTAAATTATTTATTAGAATTTTATGAATGCTTTAATTTTCTTACACAAAAAAAAACAAATACAATTTTTTGAAATTTTGTATGCTGAAAAAAAGTTGCGTCTAAGTATGCGTGCTGAAGAATCAAGTGAAAATCATTTTTGTACATTCTTCAATTAAAAAATTCAATGTGTGTAGCACATACAATACATATATAATTTCTTGCACATATGTATGCACACAAACATATACGCAAAAAAATACGTAAGACAGAAACCCAAACAAACGCCAAATTTAAATCATAAAAATTGAAATATGAAACCGAAGTTTTAGAATTTTTATATCGGCAATAACACGGCGAATGTTGTCCACAAATGTTGGAAAAAGTCATCGAAAATTGGACGTCCAGATTGGACTACATCCGCGCCAGCCGTGGCGGCCATATGCCAGAAATCAAATTTCAAATGTAATGCCACAAGATTATCTTTCGGATAAATAAAATTCATTTCAATCGAATAATCCATCGTTGTTTTATTGCAACTTAAAGTTCTATACCTCTATAAAAAACACCCTTTACAAGTGGTTTACAGCTTAACGAAAAAAAAACTGTCCACTTATGGAGAAATGCTTAGGGAAAAGGTAATAAATTTGCACGCTGACTTTCAAGAAGATGAGGGTAGCTTTCATTCCAGCCCTGGTTGGTTATCTGTATTTAAATCTCGCTTTGAAATCCGATTATTGAAAGTGCGCGGCGAGAAATTATCATCAGATATACAGGGAACTGATCTCTTTAAACACAAACTCAAAAATATTATTTACGACTTGAAGCTTTGGGAGAACCACTTGTACAATGCAGACGAGACCGGTTGTTTGGAAAATGCTTCCTGAAAATACGTATGTCAGCCAAACCGAAAAAACTGCTGCGGAGAGAAAAGCAGAAAAGGCCAGAATTTCTTTTCTTGCGTGCACAAATGCAACTGGGCAGCATAAAGTTAAACCGTCAGTAATTGGGCATGCCAAAAAACCGCGCCCTTTTAATGTGTATGACATCCCAACAGACTACGGGAACTCTAAAAGTGCATGGATGACTGCAACCATTTTCAGAGAATGGTTTCACCATTGCTTCGTCCCTCAGGTACATGAATATTGCACTTTAAACACCTAATAGTAAAGTATTTATTCATTTTTAATTGTTATTAGGTTCAAAAATATTTGCTACAAAAGGGATTATCAACCAAAGCTATCCTGTTGCTTGATGACGCCCTAGCCATCCGCCAGAAGATGAACTTAAAAATACTGATGGATCAATATTCGTGATTTATTTATACCTTCAAATGTAACCCCTTTGACTCAGCCTATGTATCAAAATGTGATTCGCTTAACTAAGCTGTACTACAAAAATTATCTGCTGCTATTAGCTAAAGGAAAGTGTGACATCATACATTTCTAAAAACTTTTACTTTGAAAGATGCTGTATCATTTTTAATGCTTGTTTGGAATCAGCTGCAGGCAAGTGTAGCACCGAAATGTTGGAAGCCTTTATTAGAATGATTCAATGCTACAGAACCAAATGAAAGCGAGGATGAAAAGATGATGTTCCTTTGAGCTTACTTCGGCAAAAGATATTGCAGGGAAAAATATAAGGAGTTCTATGATATATAGCGTCTGCTACAACTTGTAATCCCGGAGGTAATTTTTCACCCTCTTGACATTCACCTGTTAATTTAGGTGTAATGTATTTTATTTGTTTCAGGAAACCTACACTGCAAATGATATTGAGAAGTGGAATACAATCGATAATGACGAACCAATTGATTCAGGTAAAGATGCCGGGGATACTGAAGAATCTGATGAGAAGCTATTAGAAGCTTCGATAAATTTATCGCCTGGTCTGAAGCCAAGTCTACTGACTACGCTAGCACAATATTAGTGAAAAGACTACAGGAGAAAGCGGTCCAAAAGTCAATTCACGAAGGCAAGAAGCAAACATCTACTCGCGAATTCTTTCATTAAACATTCATACTCGTTTATAAATTTTGTATTTTCCTAAGTATAAATTTATTCCAATGAAGGAAGGTGAGTGAAAGAGTTTAGGCAGCGTGTATTTTGATTTGTAAATTCAAAATTAAAATTAATAAAGTATTCATTTAAATTAAATATGAATTGGAATAATTTTATGAGGGCCTGGGGTACTTAGTTTTTGTCAGCATAGAAATTGTTCAAACATTCATGTATAATATATTTATTGAAATCAGTATGTTTTTTTACCTCAATTGAACTGGAAATCTCGCTGGTTCGAATCCAACAACGCAAGAAATAAACTTTATTTTTACTATTTTTCTTAATTTGTTTTATTTTGCAATTATTCACATTTTTAGTTTTATTAATTAAAAATTTGTTTATTTGAAAATAATAATATCTTTTAAAAGTAAGTCTGAATGCTATATGTCTTGCTGGTTTTGCGATGGACTCCCCTATATAAAAATTTCTGGTTTAACAGTTAGAATTCTTGATTCGATTAACAATGGAAACGTAATAAGCGATCGACTGAAATCGAGTTCTACAAACTGTTCAAGCAAACCCGTGGTGGCTTTGGAGAGATTGGCCGTGAACTTGGATCACTTTGGAATAAGTTTAAGCATTATGAGAACATGTTCCAAACTTATAAATGGTGAATGATTCTCAAAGTGATCCTAGACTAGCTAATAAGCGAAAACGGGTGAGCAGTCTGTCTGATGTTGAAACAACATCTATTCCTTCCCAGAAGAAAACTCCACTTCCGGCACAGGAAAAAATACCTCTTCCACTTATAAACTTGTCTTCTCCTTGTCCGCTGTCTGAGAAACCCACAACTTCTCAGGTACAACATCAAAGTACAAAAGTAGTTTCATTGGACCCCCAACCTCAAACCATTATAAATAATACTTTTCAAATTCTAGAGCCAGGGTTCAGGAAGTTGGTTTGTGTCTAGATTTGCAAATGATACAACTTCTGATGATAATGATAATTATCCAAATATTCCAAAATTTAATCTTTGATTATGAAAGAAACATAAACGTCATTCAAAATTGGCGAATATCAAATTTATAGAAGTGATCGCTTGAACAGAATCGGAGGTGGAGTTCTCCTTTACCCTCAGAAGAAGTTTGCACTTCACTCAAAGATTCCATTGCATTTAAATGCATCAGTGTTTGTACTGGTAAGGACTTTATTTATATAATTTTATCTTACATACCTCCCCAGTCTGACATATCAGTACATCTTCAACTTATTAGAGCTTTTAAAAGTATTATTTCCTTTATGAAAGATTCTGACTACATTATGGTCTTGAACCATGTTTACCGAATATATTAACACATGTGTTATGCCAGTTAAAAGCTTTAAAGAGCTCTTTCATTACGGTCCTGACATGATTCCAACATGCTTTCTTAAAGATTGTGCTGAAAATTTGTACCGGCCTTTGACAAACCTATTTAATGCATCCCTAAAATACGGCATTTCCCCTTTGATATTGAAAAAATTATTTATAATTCCGTTGCATAAAAATTGTAGTATATCTTCGATTGAAAATTAGAGAGGGATAGTAAAGATATCTCCTATACCTAAACTTTTTGACGCCATAATTATTTTCCAATTAACTTTTTCAATATTTCCATTGATTTCCAGTTCGCAGCATGGGTTTTGCAAGGCAAATCTTCTCTTACCCACGCTTCAAAGGGATTAAGAGAAAACAAAAATATTGATGTTATATATACAGTTAAAAGATATTCTAAAATTTTATTATATACCGATGATGTAAAGCTTTTTCAATTATATGCCTCAATTAACTGCCCTTAACAAACTTAACTTAATTTCAATCTTCGTACTAATATAATTTTATTGTAAAGCGGTGGTCTAAAGAATTCACAGACCTTTAAATTACGAAAATACTACTACATTATTAATAAGACCAATATTGGAGTACGGTTCGGTTGTGTGGAACCCTAATTATAAAGTCCATTCTGATAAAATTGAGTCCGTTCAATAACAGTTCTTGTTGTTCGGTTTGCGTCATTTGTACTGGGACAAAAATATTCCTCCGTATATTAGTCGCTTAAAACTTATAACTCTACCAACACTCTCTAGCCGTAGATAAATGTTACGAATAATTTTTTTAGTCCAGCTTCTAAATGAACTGAGTTGCAGTTCATTTATCTTAGGTTAAGCAAATTTTAATGTCCCCATTCGATTATCACGACAATTTAGGCCACTATTCTTAAAATCTTGTATAATAAATTTTGAACTATATGAACCGTTTCTCCGTTTCGAGATTTCAATTATTATTACAGCATATTCGATTTGACCGACTCACTTTTCGTAACAAAAAATACTATACTAACATCTCTCAACAAATAACTCACTAAATTTCTATGGAAGTATAAATAATCTTATATTTCAGCTGATGAATTTGCCTTCTGTAGCTGAGCCGTTTCAAATCTCGACCCTTAACAAACTCTTGCTTTCATGGCTCAGCAAATTTCTTACGTTATGCGAATGGCGCCGCTCGTGCCGGTTCGGAGGGAGGTAATGAAATAAATGAAAAACATCTGCTATTCATTTACCGCACTTTAAACGCCCATATGTGTATTATATTTGAAAAAACGCACGCTTAACCCCTCCGAATATATATTTGTCATTACATAACTAAAATCCGCTAATTATATACATCGAATCTGTCCCAAACCTCTCCCAACATGACCAGAATCGGATCAGTGTACTTACCACCCCCATATATTCGCCCATATAAAGTCGCCGCTACCCATCCGAGGTATAGTCATATCACTCTAATAGTGGATCTCACTCTAATAGTGGATCGAATTTTTGCATTCCGGTCCCCACTTTTTCCCCATTCTCAAGCAAGTGCGCAATATATGTATATATATATATATATTGTAGCGTTTTTTTTGTAGCTACCCTCGATGAATTTCTAAATCCTACGAGGCCGATCACTGGATTGCTAAATAAAACTCTCAACATTTGTTCGTTTGGCCTCTTAATCGTCAGGAATTCACTCAACGTTTATTTAGTCCTCAATTATTACAATTATTTAATATACACTGTGGCTTATTTTACAATTCTTTATAACACAATTATTTTCCGCTTCACACAGTTTATCCATTTCTAAAATACACAGCTCAGTGCTATGTTAACGCCACGGCGTTTTCCACTCGTCTCTCTTCTGATAGCTGCTGCCGCTCTTTTTATACCTGGGAATGACCCAAACATTCTGTTCCTTTTACGGGTAATTTCTATCATACTGTCACTTGTTTTATCTGTCCTTAGTACTGGGAATTTCCATCATACTGCCACTTCTTTTGTCTGTCCTTTGTATTTGGGATTTCCATCACAATACATATATACATATGTATATACCAAATTAAAAAAAAATGTACAAAACTCAATACGCAAAGAACAAGGTTTGAGGTATATGGGGAGAATCTGAAAAGCCGTAAAGCCCTTTTAGGAGCAGCTTATGAAAGTTTTCGCGGAGTAAAATAGAAGAAGGCTGAAATCTATAATACCTCCACTCTCAACACAATACTTACGAGGATACGGATAAATGATTTACTCCAAAAGCTCACCTCGAAGCCCGATTTCTTGTTTATTAAGTTTTTTGATCAAATATAATATTTTTATTTTGAGGTTAATTTTTTATCATCAAAAATAATCATTGCAACTTGAGTTTTAAACTTTCCTTCAGAAATAATAATTTTTTTCTGAATTTTATTTTTCTGATCAAAATTCGGAAAAATGAGTTTTTTGATCAAAAAAAAAATTTCATTATGAATTTCATTCAACGAAATTGAAGATTTTGTTTGATTTTACCGTCAAGCTACCCATCAATTACCTAATTAGATTATTTGTTTATAAAGAGGTCGGTGGCGCAGCGTTTATACTGATTTGAAGTTGATTTTGTGTGCTTGAGTTCAAATCTCAGCAAACGAAGTCTTGTTTTGCTTTTTCAATAGATTTTTTCGTTGAACATCATTTTTAGATTTTTCAGCTTGCCGTTCGTTGTTAAAATCGTAAGTTGTCGAAGCAGTGAAAATGCTTGTTGATGGCGGATACAAGGAAATAGAATTGACAATTTGTGTATGCGTGCATATGTTTTCAGACCAACTTGAGTTTCTGATTTTTGTGAGTTTTGTTATCGTCGCGAAGAAGATGTTTTTGGATGGCGGGCTGAAAGAAGGAAGGCCATGCGATTATTAAGATTGTATATGTTTTGCGTAATCATATTAAAATCTTTTAAGAATAGAAGGAAGGAGGGTTTGCGCGGTAGTTGGGTTTGCTTTTGGTTGATTTGCCTTACGCTTCTTCTTCTATTGCAAATAGCTTAAGGAATGGAGAAGTTTTTATGAATGATCGCATTATTGACTTGCGATTATGATAGAATAATGGATTATTAACTCCGTCTGAATGACTTTATGCATGCTTTTGTTTTTATTTTAGATGCACATGTATACATATGTATGTATTTATAGTATATTGCTAAAATAAGCTATTTTCCAAAATCATTAAATAATACTTTTGATTATATTATGTAGCTTTAATTAAATAAAAGATTTATTTTAATTTTAAGTTTTAGAAATATCAATCATCCCAATAATCCATCATATGTTTACATATCGAGCCCTATCCGCGAAAAAAAGGTAAGCGACAAAATGTAAATTTTACAGGAGAACGTTTTTTTTTTACTTTTTTATAATTTTTTTTAAATTCTTTCCGCTGCAACTAATTAACGGGAATTCCCAGGACTACAAAAATTTCCCAGAAGATGCATATGATTGTAAACTATCGATATGTGCAAAAAAGTAAAAATCGATAATAGTGTCGCTTACCTTTTTTTCGCGGATAGGGCTCGTATATACATATGTAAATGCTATGGCTCTATTTGCAGACAGATATACATCGTTATTATGACGACATTAGTTTCAACGGTTCCTAGTAAAACATGCCAAAAAGTTCGTAGCGTACATAAACGCAAGCGCATCGTCAACAAATCGTATACCCCGTGCGCAGCTTTTCCACAAGCATTGTGGCGAAGTCGTTCATAGACGAAGCTTGCGCAAGGGAAGAATATCAGTCCTATTCTCCATTTCGACTCGAATCGAAATTTTCTCCATTCGGCGGATTTGGTATTCTGCGTTACGTTCCCTTTCGATTAATCTTCGAAACTTTCGATTCTATCCAATTCTATGTATTCTGCATTTCGATCGTAATTACGTTTTTGTACATTGTAATTTAGTTGGCGGAGAACAATTCGATTGTATATTTTCGTGTACTTAAATAATATAATTTTAACAAAAATGTAAGTAAAACATGGTTTTGATAGCACTGTGACACAAACTGAGGGTTCATCTCTCCGTAATTGATGAAACCAAATGGAGATGAAACTTTATCCCTCCCGTATCAAAACCTCATACTGGGTTTTTGGCCTGTAGGTCTGGTTTCATTTTTATTTTTATTTAAAGTTGGCAACCCTGTGTATGAGAAAATTTGATTAAAACTGGATCAAATGAAGCAATTTTAGATGGGTTTTTTTGTATATCGTTTTTTTTTGGATCGAGGAACTCATTTTTGACATTAACTTTTAACTAAATCTTACGATAGGTGGCGCTGTCATACAATTTGTCTTATTTTTGATAGTTTTTCATGCAAAAATAGTATTAATATATGTAGTTATTTTACCAATCACAATTTCTGTGAGTTTCGTGTCAGCTCTCTTGCAATACCACAGCAAAATAAATTCTGAAGATTTTGGTAGCGTAAAGCGTCTTATAAAATAAATTTAAAATGAATAAATGTTTTTTTGCCATCAAGCTTTACTACGATTTCTATATGGACTGCGAACTTGCAAAACCAGTTGCAGGATCCTGATTATGAAATATCTGAAGCTTCCAAAAATATGATACCAAATCTCAAGATTGGATGGATGACGTGGTAAAACATGTCAACTTATCAAAACGTGATGCAGAGTATATAGCACATAAATTAAAAGAAAATAATTTACTGACACCTGATGTTAAAGTTACTGGTTACCGTCATCGCCAAGCAAAATTTCAGCTATTTTTCTCTGCCAATGAAGAAAACTCCTTCGTTTACTGCAATGATATTGAAAAACTTGTTGCAGAAATGGGTATGACTTATATTCCCCACGAATGGAGATTATTTATTGATTCATCCAAAACTAGTATGAAAGCAGTTTTGCTGTACTACAACAACAAGAAACCTAGCGTTCCGATAGCATACAATTTGAACACTAAAGAAACGTACGAATCTGTAAGGCATCTACTAGAAGCAATATGAAAGCCATAAATGGCGTATATGTTGCGATTTGAAAATGGTAGCTCTGCTTTGTGGATTACAAGGTCGATATACGAAGAATATGTGTTTTATATGTTTGTGGAATACACGTTATAAAGGGAACCAATACCAAAAACATGACTGGGAGAACAGAGAAGATTTAGTTGTTGGATCAGATAATATAATACACACGTCCCTTGTTCCAATTGAAAAAGTGTTGCTACCTCCACTACATATCAAATTGGGTATTTTTAAAAATTTTGTAAAAGCACTTCCTGCAGATGGACCAGCTTTTATTACACTAAGGTCAATATTTCCAAGACTTAGTGCAAGCAAAGTAAAAGAAGGTATTTTATATTTACATATAAAATAAGATTTTTTAAGATTTATGTAATTGCTATATCGTTTTAGAGGTATATTTAATGGTCCAGACATAAGAAAATTAATCAAAATAATAGTAAGTTTGATAACTCTTTAAATGAAAATGAGCTAAATGCCTGGAATAATATAAAAAACGTAATAGCTAATGTTCTTGGTAAATATCGTGCCACGAACATCAGAGAAAAAGTAGATCATCTCATGAATATGTTTGAGAAGCTCGGTGTACATATGAGTTTGAAGGTACATTTTCTCCATCACCATATAGATTGCTTTGAACACCAAATCGCAACGGAATCGGATGAACAAGGCGAACGTTTGTTTTCACCAGGTCGCTTTAACAATGGAGACACGGTATAGGGGGAAAAAACTACTACCAATGTTAGCAGATCTATGCTGGTGGCTAACGAGAAATGAAGAAGACAATACCGACGAGGAAGAGGAGGAAGTAAACTTACCGCCTTCAAAAAGATTCAAGTTTTAGTTTTTAAGCACCGTTATTTTTGTAAGCTTTTTATGGCATATTTTTTCAAAATGTCAGAAAATAATTTAATTCTTAACAGAAATATTACTTTGTACATATACTAAATTTTTTATTTCAAACTTTTCACGCCTACATATGTGTATATGTATACTATTTATCATCTTTTTTGTGTGCCAAATATAGTGTAATGTTCCTTTCTATATGTATCATATACGATCATTTCTACAATAAAACTAAAAATATTATTTTTCATGAAAAATAAGACAAATTGTATGACAGCGCCACCTATCGTAAGATTTAGGTAAAAGTTAATGTCAAAAATGAGTTCCTCGATCCAAAAAAAAAGCGATATACAAAAAACCCATCTAAAATTGCTTCATTTGATCAAGTTTTAATCAACTTTTCTCATATACAGGGTTGCCAACTTTAAATAAAAATAAAAATGAAACCAGACCTATAGGCCAAAAACCCAGTTTCATCTCCAATTGGTTTCATCAATTACGTAGAATCTTGTTGCACAGTGTAATTAGACAAGTCATAACGATGTCTTTTTTTTAGTTTAATGTGCTTTTTGATACAGCACAAAAGCAGCATGAAAATTTTAAATTTTGAAAAAAAAACGTTGCCGAAATACGGTTGATCCACCTGTAAAAGACTCCATGATTTCGAGAAAGTTGTACAATGGCATTGACACTGTTGAGTGACACATTCCTATGTTATAATCTGAACCAACTCTATGTTGGTAACTGCCTTCCGTAAAAAATCGTTAACCTACTACTACTCAATTAGGTGGAGATAATCATGTCGAAGTACTTGATTGAGTTTCTTGCGAAAACTGTCCAGGACATACTTGAAAGCATCTTCACTAAGTTCAAATTTTTTTTGAAATGGATAACACTTGTATCGCAATCCTCATGAAATATCGCCGAGGCCATTTAACGTTAAAAACACGATTTTATTTATATTTATTTGGGTTATGGAAAAATAGTTTGCAATTGTTTGCTTTGTTTTGTTATAATTTCGCATATTCACATGCAACCAGCTGAGTTCGAAAATGTATTCTCTTTTCCTCTTTTTCTTTCGATTCGATCGTAACTCAGAATACCTAATTAATTAGAAATGTAGAATGCAGCCCTGTTTATTCTTTCGTATGCTTACTCATCTAAGAAGAAGAATCAATGTCCCATTCTTTATTTCGGTAGAAGTGCCGAATACGCAAAAAATATTTTCATAGCAGAGTTGGTATAGCGTGCGTGCTATTTGCAATTTTTGATGTTTTTACTTTGGTCCAAGTTCAAATTACTTTTGCTGGTGTCATATTATTATTCATAGTAATTATTTTTATTTTTTACTTTTATTATTTTAATTTTTTTATTATCATTTTTATTTTATTCTATATTTTTTTTTGTATATTGATAAAAATTACATTTCACATTGAACGCAAAAACAAAAAATTAATTTATAAGTTTTTGACATATTAATATTTTATTTTTTAAAGTATTTTTGATCAAAAAAGGACAAAAACATTGTTTTTATAAATAGTTAGACTTCCTTTATATTTCAAATTCATTCTACTTCTTTTGTAGCCAAAAACACTTTTTCCTTATGTTAAACATTCAGTTTACATAATTCTGTTACTTCAACATACAAAATTTAACATAGCGGTTAGTCCTTTTGCCGTGATTTTCTAACTCTGTACAAATAAAAATCGACCATCGAACGAGAAGGTGCAAATCTCGTTGCTATAAGCTCTCTGCTCACATACTCCCCAATATCCGAATAAAGTTATAAGAAAATTTAGCAAATGAAGGAGCAAATAAAGGGGTGTAAGACTACTTTATCAAAATACTTAACATAAGCAATTGTTTCAGATATTATAATATCATATACATAGTCCTAAATATCTATCCAATGTTTTCAAATATTCGCTATCAACAAAAGTAAACATCCTGCATAAATATTCATGTTGCTCTTCTATCGTCCACCATCGCCAAAGTTGTTGAACTCTAGAAATTGCATTGTATATTCGAATACCTGGGCTAAGCAGATATACATTCTTACTGATATAAAAGAATTATAACACTTTCCCAATAGTGTTCCCAAAGCATACTCAAAAATTGTCACTCTCCTGTAACACTTCTCATTTTTGTATTTCAACAAAAAATAATTGCATTGAATATTTATTGTTCCCAAAAAGTAGTGCATCCGTTCCCGCGATCACTTTGCTTTTGCATATATACGAGTACATACTCACAAACACCAGATTTTGGCAACAATCTCTTTCTTACTATAAATGTGACGGAAATCCCAAATACGAAGAACAGATTGAATGAGTAGCAGTGTAAAGGCGATTCCCCGAAAACGACAGAAAATAAAGAAGCGGCAGTAAGATGCAAATTACCCTTACCAAGGACAAACAAAAGGGTTGACAGTGTAAAGGAAATTCCACTTCGTTAAGGATAAACGGAGCAGTTGCAGCTACCGCAGGCAAACGAATAATCAGCCTATCCTTAAGCGAGTGAACAGAATGTTTGGGTCATCTACAGGTATAAAAAGAGCGGCAGCCGCTATCACAAGAGGAGACGAGTAGTGAAATTATCATTGCTGTGAGCTGTGTGTTTGAGAAACGGATAAGCTGAGTGAAGCAGATAATAATTGTGTATCATAAAGCATTGTAAAATAAGCCATTGGCTATAGTATGGAATTGTAATTATCAAAGATTTAATAAACGTTGAGTTAATTCCCGACGGTTGAGAGGCCAAACGAACAAATCTTGGGAGTTTTGTTTAGAAATCCAGTGATCGGACTCAAAGGGTTTGGGAAACCATCGAGGCTAACTTAGCAAATTCGTTACAATATTTAAAGAGTGTCATAAACGTACAAATTCACTCTTTTGCTCTATTCTTTAATTTCCTTTTGTGCTTTCTCAAGCACAGCTTTTGCGTTTCAACGAACAATCAACCGCACTTATTTTGAAGGTGTTCAGTGCATTAAAAAATCAATTGAACTACTTCTCCCTCATTCCATCTGAAAAATATCACTTGAACTATATTCACAAATATACATACAAAAACTGCAGTCCCAGCCCAGCAGTCAAAATATCTGGTTCAATACATATAAAGGGTGTTTTTTATAGAGGTATAGAACTTTAAGTTGGCATTACTTTTCAAGATGGCGACCGATTTAACAGTTGTCAAGTGATTTATTCTCAGTTTGGGTTGGCAATTCATCATGAATAGACTCACGATCATCAAGTAAGATGTAGATTCGTCGCGTGAGCCCAAAACGAGATTACCGTTGTTCCCGATATTCATAAGCGAATTTTGTTTAGCGATGAAGGGCACTTCTGGTTGAATGGCTACGTCAACAAACAAAACTGCCGCATTTGGAGCGAAGGTAATCCTCAAGTGTATGTTGAAACACCGTTACATCCAGAAAAACTGACTGTTTGGTGCGCTTTATGGGCTGGTGGAATCATTGGTCCGTACTTTTTCAAAAACGACGGTGGCCAGCACGTTACAGTCAATGGTGATCGGTATAGAGCCATGATTACTAACTTTTTCATTCCTGAATTGAATAACCGTGATGTCCAGGAGATGTGGTTTCAACAAGACGGCGCAACATGTCACACAGCTCGTGCCACAATAGATTTATTGAAAAACACGGTTGGTGACCGCCTAATTTCACGTTTTGGACCTGTGAATTGGCCTCCAAGATCTTGTGATTTAACACCGCTAGACTACTTTCTGTGGGGCTATGTAAAGTCATTGGTCTATGCGGATAAGCCAAAAACGCTTGACTATTTGAAAGACAACATTCGCCGTGTTATTGCCGATATACGCCCACAAATGTTGGAAAAAGTCATCGAAAATTGGACGTCCAGATTGGACTACATCCGCGCCAGCCATGGCGGTCATATGCCAGAAATCATATTTAAAATGTAATGCCACAAGATTATATTTCGGATAAATAAAATTCATGTCAATCGAATAATCCATCGTTGTTTTATTGCAACTTAAAGTTCTATACCTCTGTAAAAAAACACCCTTTATATAAAAGCACCATCGTTCTACTCCCAAGAACAATATAAATACTTCTTCCCAACGAAGTGCATACGTGTTTAAAAACAAGAATTATTAATTAAAAGTATTTAAATAAACTTAAAATTTCTCAGCATTCATCAAAATGCCAAAGGACCAAAACTCACAGTTACGTATCTCATTCATGATACCCCCAAAGAAATCTCCATCTCACCTTACGGCACAACCCGTCACAAAAGTTATTTCTCCTCATGCAGCAGCTGGAACCAAAACGGAACATCAGTCCTCAAAACGTAAACCACACTACCCGCGTGCGCAAATGTTTGACTCAACAAATGTTGACTTAATATGATATCGTGCCAGATTTACCCTCTATGGAGGAATTTTCAGAAAATCTCCTGAAAATAAAAGAGAAAGAAATGGTGGGATCGTGATCAAAATGCCTACGATGTCTTATTCCTCAAAGACAAAGAAGAACTTCCCGAGAGCTTTCTCGCGCTGACGGAAGGAAAGTACCAATTCAGAATTGATACTTATGAATCAGCTAAAGTGAGAATTGCTGAACAATTAAAACTATTAGAGCTTTAAATGAACGAAGTTCTGGCTCCCAAATAAAAACAAAATCCACTATGGCTGAACAATCGGAAATATATCTCCAACTTCCGCCATGTGACACCGAAACATTTTATGATGGATGCGAGTAGTGGCCGTCCTTCCGAGTCATGTTCATTGCTATTCCCGGTATGAAAACCGCCAATTAGGTCACTATACTAATGACCTTATCCAAAGTTCGAAATTAAATTAGTGAAGAGTTTCTTAATTTATATATCACAATCACAAATTACTCATCAGTGCGTGAAACCCTCGGCATACCCACAGATAGCTGGGGCCCAATTCCGGTAAATTTATGCTCCTCCACGTTTCCAGAAAAATCGCTTGTGCTATGGGAGCAATGCATCCCGAAAACAATGTCCAACATGGCAACAATTTAAGGAATTTTTATGCAGGCAATTCGAAATCAAAGAAAGTGTTGAACACAAGCTTGCACAATCTTCTCCGAAGCACAGCGAAGTTAATATTATTCTTACCCTACAGAACATCCATCAAATACAAATTGCCTTGCGTTGCACCATATTCTAAAATTTTGCAATTCACAAATCTCGTGCACACACACACTACTTTACTACATGTGAACCCAACCCATGATTTTGGCCTCCCCGAGTCAAAATAGGCAGAAAACTGTTACGATCACCCCGGATCACAATCCAAAATCGGTCAGTAGCAATAATATACATTCGTGCTCACCTTCTGAAAAGATACACTCATTGTATTCTAGTATAAAATCCAAATTCCGCTGCAGTATACTTCCAATTTCATCATTCCAGAAAACGGACACTAAAATTGGGACGCATTTTCCCACGTCAAGAGCAGAGAATGTAGAATATAGAAAAGATGCAATTACGGATCAGAGTGGAAAACGTAAAGAAGCAAGATTACTCGTCTCACGTAATCGTACCACACTCCTCACATGATTCGCACCAAATTGCTGTAAACTTTACAGAATTGAGCGAAACAGTATGTTACATTGTATACAGAACATAAATTGCCAACAGGGATAAAAATTATAAAAATATCATTTTATCGACGGCATTT
This sequence comes from Neoceratitis asiatica, assembly GCA_030068015.2. Classification (NCBI taxonomy): domain Eukaryota; kingdom Metazoa; phylum Arthropoda; class Insecta; order Diptera; family Tephritidae; genus Neoceratitis; species Neoceratitis asiatica. The sequence goes on from CM061529.1 coordinate 10,412,448, forward strand.
TGCTTTGGCACTTATGCACAAGAGTACGTCTAACTCAATATTGTATGAAAATGTGATATTGGTTTCAACGCATTCAGCAGGTTAAAATTTACTTTTAGTCAATATATCAAGCTAGTATCTTTTTTCATAACAGGAATTATGAACTAAAAACTTACTGAGTTTCATAAGAAGATGTATGGAAAAATTAAATTTTAAACTTCTATCCTGAAAACTTTAAAAAATTGACTTACGTACATCCAACATGCAAACATTTCCATTCATAAACGCATGCGCCTACAATAAATCAAAATGCGTACATTCATAAAGACAGCGAGGGTCAAAAAGTTATTAATGTAGGAAAGACTAGATTCGGGTGGAACCGAACTTTAGATATTTGGTACTTTCAGAGACATTTTAAAATTTTTACTCGAGTTATCATGTACACTCAGCCGGGTATAAAGGAAATAGAAAGATAACCATATTTGCGAAATGTGAAGCAACAACAACATACATTTGCATGCCCTATCCCGTAATGGCACAACAATAAAACACATGCAAAAAATATGCTACGATAGGAAAAATATAATATACCAAAACCTATGTGTATTTATTTCCTACAGATAGCAAGAAGGAAAAAGCAACCCTTTGAAGGGAAAACAACCCTGTGTCTGTATAGTTTTTAATGTTTCACTTGAATATGTCACAAGTTTGCAACGGGGGTGCTCTCGATCTCTACACCCTAATCATCCTCCGCTGAAATGAAGCAAATCACAACCGTGCTGCTAAATTCGACGTTCGCCTATTACCTCATATATTGCCCAGCAAGCAATTCCTTGCCTTCCCGCATGCACCTTGTTAACAAGATGAAAATGGCGAGGATGCTAAAATTCTAAAATTTAAGAATATTTAATTTTTGTTCAAGAAAGAAAATTTCCAAAATCACAAAGGGGATTCAAGTCGGACAAATTATTATTTTCGCATTTTGGTGTAGAATATTCACATCGCATTTAACCTATGCAGTGTGCATCTAGCTACATTACATTTACATAAGTAATTGCTCATTGATTACAAGTTTCTTATAAATCTTAGATAATCTTGAAGTATCGAACATAAAATTTATCAAAAAATTTATATTTAGAAATAATCAGGTGCTATTTCTGAACATTCGTTTCAAAATTGTGAAGAACTCAGTTTGCATTATCGAGAGTGCGTTTTACAATTGTCGAGTGAGGACTCAAAATTCTTCAGCTTTCAATTTTTGGCACATGGGGTTGTTGAAGTTAAAGCTTTTTCGGAAATTTAGTCAACGGCCATGGAAATAATGTTGTCATGGAGACGATGTTTGATTTTTTTATACATATATGCATGTACATAGGCAATATATGTACATACGCACATACATATGTATTAAAGTTCAGATGAACATGAAAATCGTTCATACATTTTATTTCTCTGGTTTGTTTGAATACGCTCAATTCCTACATCAAGGTGAAACAGGAATTCAAGACGAGAAAGAAATGACAATTACATGCAATACATGCAGGGCGGTCTAGAATGTTTAATCGTGTGCTTAACAGGGCACCACCCTAATTTAAATCCTTAATTTGTGCGCACCTTAATGCAACACCACAATATATAATACGAGATATTCTATCAAACACGTCGGCAACGCGCGCGGGGTGGCATACTAAATATAAATACTAATATTTTTATATAAAATAATTAGTTACATTGAATTTACATTCGCATTTATAGAGCTATAAAACACCTTTTTGTAAAAACTTATAAGAAAACACCAAAACGCTAGTGTTTTTCATTCAAACAGGCTTACGAAGGACCTATACGTAAACATAGATGTCGACCGATTCTCAGACCTTTTCGAAATGCACACAAAATTTCATGAGAATCGGGCTAGCACACCGTGACAGGAGAAATTTGTATATTAGATATTGATCAACGTTATGGAAGATCTATCTATGTATATACTTAGAAATATATAGAAATCTGATTTTATTAGATGGATATAGCAATTGTACTTCCTGATTATAATCTTGTGCTGTCAGTTTTCGTCGATGATATTGGAAAGCCTCCAAAGGAATTTGAATAAAATTTATATAATTGGCAGATTCACTTGAATAATTCAGTGTACCATTAGGACCCTTGTTGCTGAGGATAGCTTTACTAGAGAAATTTCTTGGCGTTGAAGGCTCTTTACAACCGATTTCGATAGATACATTATCACTTCCACATCTTATATTTTCTTTTGAGGTGTTACACCCCACAAGCGTACCAGACTGCGTTTCATTAATACAATAAAACTTGCCTGAATCCATTTTTTGTTTTCAAGTCTAGACTTTCCCTCTTATCATTGGTATTATGGGCATGTATTCCTACCAAAAATAACCTCTGTAAATAAGTGTATTAAATAACGAATATTTGGAATCATAGGTCTGTAAATAAATATAACAATATGTTATTATTCATTGCAAGAAAATTGCATAAGTAAAATAAAACGGCAAACAAGAGATGAGCTCTGCGATACGCACAATGCCACGAATTTTTTTTTTTTAAATGGAATAATTGTAAAAAAAAAATTGAGAATTTCTCTGAAAAGATATTCATGTGCAGCATTCAGGCGCACTTAAAGAACATTTATAATAATACATATGGAATAATGTATGTAACTAATTTTGTGTGCAATTACTTAAACCTCCTTAGACATCAATACAATTATATTTTAATAACACCAACGTGTTCTCCTAGTAATTCGGTAGAGCTTAATACGTAAGCATATACTTAAAACAGTCAACGATCACCCGTCTTAAATTTTCGTCACCACATCCTTTGTACGTACCCTAATGCGCCCCGCAAGCATACACCACTGTACAATACCAGTGGCCGAGCAACAAAGGACGAGATTTTCTATCAACACATCGGCAAATACGCACGGAGCAATATTTAAAATTAAGTAAAAGCTTTTGTATACGAATATATATATATAACAGAAAATTAGTTTAAATAAAATATTTGTATATATGTATATATTTTTAAAAATATAACGCGATTGTTTTCATTTCAAAGGCTTAAGACGGACCCGCGCGTAAGCATGGTCCTTCAAGGCCGAAATTGAAATTACCAAAAGATATAACTCGAATAAAGTCCATAACAAAAAGCAACATATTTTAAAAAGTCCAAATATATGTGAACATTATTGAAAATTTTGGAAAAGTGCGGACAAAATATGTTTAAAAATAAAAAATAAAGTGGCGTGCAATGCAACAAAAGATTGTAGTGTAAAATCAAAGGGCATACACGTACACGGTGAAAACGGTGGAATCACCCGCTTTTAGCAAGACAGGCTGTAGCAGCGTAATCAGTGCTATTAACTTAAGAACTGGAGACATCAACAGAAGAAGAAGAGTTAACCATTATCCAAAGGAGATTATCGGCTGATACTGGACTGGAGTTCCAGCTGCTATATGTGAACAAAAGTCCTTAGGTCGTTCATTCATACAAATATAAAGGGACGTAAGAATATTTTCCTTTCAATTTGTGTTCACGCTAAAAACATATTAGTTTCCATTTATGTATGTATTTACATATGTTCGCATGGCAATAAAAGTTCACATAAAATAAAAACTTAATAGCGCAAAATACGAGCATACTTGTTTTTTTTTTTTTAATTGCAATACATTTAGTAACGCTATTCTGTAGGTTGTTGACCTCAAATTGACGAAATCCAAAATTTGAGAACCTACATTAACAGACTTGCATATATACCTATCTAAGAGGAATTAATTTTGACAATTACGTTACATCCAAAGAAAGCTCAACTCTTAACACTCTTCGGTGCCTTTTCTCCTTCTTTGTATTAGATACGTTCATTAGTGAATAGTTCCTTAATTTATTTATATAACACAATCACAAATTGTTTATAAGTGCTGGAAACAATCATCATACCCACTGACAGCTGGGAAATACTCTTATGTTATGGGAGCAAAATGTCAAATTTCGGAAGCCATGCCCAACATGGAGACAAATCGAAGAATAACTTTACAGGCAGTTCGAAATTAACAACTGCGTTGAACTCAAACTCGCGAAATCTCCTACAACGCATAACAAAACTGCACCTATTCTTTCTCAACAGGATAGCCACCAACTGTGCAAATTAAGCAAAATTCATCATACATTAAAATGTTGCAAACAAATCAAGCAAGTGCCTATACCCCAAATGCAAAATGCATTTTGGGAAATAGCCAAAACATAAGCTAACGCTTTAAAATTAATTATTTTTGGCATTGCATACAAAACTACAATATGTTTTCATTATCTTGTAACTTTGTTTTCTTCTCCAATAGACGCTAGCAAAGTCGGGTGCAGCGTCTACGAAAATGGCAAGCAGATATGTTGAAGGTAATTTTTTCAAAATTCTATGGAATCATATTACAAATATTTTTATCACCTTTTTAAATAGACATTGGAGGAGGCTTTGACCATAATGTGAGAAAGGATAAAAGCTTGTGCGGAGGCCTGCAATAATTGAACAACTGCAATATACCAGGTGCAGGTGTTAGGCACACATATGAATATGTTAAGAAGCGTTAAGTTTAGTTCAGTTAATTTTTATTTTAAGTTATGTACATTTGGAACACAAAGTTCCTTTTTTATATTTTTTTACAGTTTAGTCTCAATAAAAACATGAAGTTTTCCTTTTTATATTCTTTTAAGTCTCAATTAGAGCATGAAGTACTTTTTTACAGTTAAGCTTTAATCTAAGAAAATATGTTTTTTATTTTTTTACCATATTTTTTTACAATAATTTTTTTTTCGATATTTCCCTTTTTAAGAGGAAGAACGTTGAAAATGTTTGTACCTATAGATTTCGTCAAGTCAGAGACGAGCAAATTAGAACTGCGCTCCCGCAATATATTGGTGGAGGCTCTGTTCTTCCTCGCATAGCTGGGCAAATCTATTGCCTTTTGAAGTATTAGTATCAGCTTCCATAGTTGAGCCTACATTGTTAAACTTTTTGGCATTATTTACCTTTTTTACTGGGCTTGGATTTCGCTTAACACTTATTACATTGATGTAGCGATCAATGCCAGTTTGCACTATCGACGCTTTTTTACTTTTGTCTGACTAACTTTGTTTTGCAGCTGTCACTTTAAAAGGCGTAGCTGCTGCTGCTGCACTGCTTGCCTGCATGGATGTTTATGCTGTTGCTGATCTTGGAGAAGGCGTGCAAAGAGAAGTCATGCTCTTAACTTTAACATAGTAAAGATAGTCAAGTTTTAGTCCCACATACTATTGCCTCCTCAATACTCTGAAATTCCCCCATTACCTGGCCCAATTATTAATAAGAACTTGATGACATTCAAGTCACGTGAAAAACTACAAACTTCACCTCACAAGGATGTCGAGCAAGTGCGACTTCAAAAACATTGGGAGGAAACGGACGAAACTTTAAACAAAGTCAAAGTTCATTCAAAAGGGCTGACCTACAAAGAAAGGGGAAGTTGACAACTATGCCACGCCATATTATAGTAACAAAGAGGATTTCTCAATATTTGGTGATCTCATACTAAAAGATAACAAGGTTGTAATTCCACCAAGCCTTCGCAAAAAGATCCTGGTCGACATTCATGATGGGCACGTTGGAATACAACGCTGTTTAATTTTGGCAAGAGATTCAGTGTATTGAAAAGTTGGCATTACTTTTCAAGATGGCGACAGATTTAACAGCTGTCAAGTGATTTATTCTCAATTTGGTTTGGCAATTCATCATGAATAGACTCACGCCTGAACAACGCTTGCAAATAGTGCAATTTTATTTCGAAAATAATGGTTCTGTGCGGAAAATGTATGGCGCACTACGTCCATTTTAGCGATGTTTAGCGAAGAAGCGCACTTCTGGTTGAATGGCTACGTCAACAAACAAAACTGCCGCATTTGGAGTGAAATAGATGATTCAAGTGCATGTCGAAACACCGTTACATCCAGAAAAACTGACTGTTTGGTGCGCTTTATGGGCTGGTGGAATCATTGGTCCGTACTTTTTCAAAAACGATGGTGGCCAGAACGTTACAGTCAATGGTGATCGGTATAGAGCCATGATTACTAACTTTTTCATTCCTGAATTGAATAACCGTGATGTCCAGGAGATGTGGTTTCAACAAGACGGCGCAACATGTCACACAGCTCGTGCCACAATAGATTTATTGAAATACACGTTTGGTGACCGCCTAATTTCAAGTTTTGGACCTGTGAATTGGCCTCCAAGATCTTGTGATTTAACTCCGCTAGACTACTTTCTGTGGGGCTATGTAAAGTCATTGGTCTATGCGGATAAGCCACAAACGCTTGACCATTTGAAAGACAACATTCGCCGTGTTATTGCCGATATACGCCCACAAATGTTGGAAAAAGTAATCGAAAATTGGACGTCCAGATTGGACTACATCCGCGCCAGCCATGGCGGTCATATGCCAGAAATCATATTTAAAATGTAATGCCACAAGATTATCTTTCGGATAAATAGCATTCATGTCAATCGAATAATCCATCGTTGTTTTATTGCAACTTAAAGTTCTATACCTCTATAAAAAACAACCTTTACTTTAGTACTTTGACATGATTATCTCCACCTAATCGATTAGTAGCAGATTAGCGATTTTTTGCGGAAGGCTGTTACCAACATAGAGTTCAGAGGATTATAACATAGGAATGTGCCACACAACAGTGTTAATGTCATTATACAATTTTCTCGAAATCATGGAGTCTTCTACTGATGGATCAACTGTATTTCTGTAACGTTATTTCAAAACTCTCTAATTTTTCATGTTGTTTTTATCATTAAACAAATTAAAATATAAAAAGACATCGTTATGGCTTTTCCAATTATCAAAATCATGTTATTATCATTTTTGTTAAAATATACAATCAAACTGTTCTCCGCCAACCAAATTACAACGTACAAAAACGTAGCTACGATCGACATGCAGAATACATAAAATTGGATAGAATCGAAAGTTTCGAAGATTGATCGAAACGAAACGTAACGCAGAATACAAAATCCGCCGAACGGAGAAAATTTCGATTCGAGTCGAAATGCAGAATAGGGCTGAATTATTCGCATTATAGAAGAATTCTATTTTATTGGATATACGGTCATTGCAGCAGCGAGTGGATTAGGCACGGAAACCCAGCAGTTGTCTAGAACAAGTGAGTAACAATTGACTGTCCATTGACAGCACCTATGCGATGGGAATAAATTACTATATGTATTTGTCGATAATGGTTCGTTATGTAACAAAGCAATTATCGAATATAATTATTATCAAATAAAGCTAAAAATATGCAAAAAAAAAATTAAGGAATATTTTGCTTTGAAATCGAATTATCGCGGACTTTTAAGACTTTCACCAGCTACAGATTTATATATTAGGATGTTTGAAGTCAAACTACTCTAACAGTTATAAAAATATTTTTTATGAAATTGTGTAAAAAGGCAGGATATTGTTTTATTAATTTATTTGGCTTTTAGACCGTTGCAAATTGTAATAGCTATACAAGTTTCATGAAATCGCTATCGTTCAGATAGTTTAGTCGATTAACTATTATAAATTTATACGTACTAATGAATATATAAGTATAATATTATTATTTCTACCTAAAAAATATTAACGTTTACTGACAAAAATTTCGATATTTTGTAATTTTTTGTATCATGGTTTTATGTATGTTATACATGCATCCGGTGTAACGTAGACAATTCCGGTACTACGTAGAAGATAAGGAAAGCTGAGTTAGAATTTTCATTTTAGAATAACATAGTAAAATCACTTCTGGTCGGGCCGCGCAGCAATGCCGACGCAGTAATAAAGAATTTTATAACGATGTCAAATTTTGTGTTTAAATTAATAAAACAACGAACGGTTGCTCGCCGCAGTTCTCTTACGAGAGCTTGCAATAAAAGTAAAAATTGTTTCAATTATGTCGAGAATAATATGATACTAGCATAAAATGAAATTAAAAGAAATAAAAAATGTAAAATGTGTTAATTATAAATTGGATATTAGCAACTACTAGAGGCAAGGAGCCGGAAAAGCACTGCGTTAAGGAGCTTGAGAACGCAAGGAAAGAGAGAAACTCCAAAAACGTTAACAACACCGAATCCAGCGCGGCGATGATAGTGATGTAAGATAAATTCCAAAAAGTTGTGAAAAGCTAAGAGAATAAAAAGTGTGAAAAATTAGGAAAAGAAAATCATGAAAAATTTGTCATAAGTAAAAAGGAAATTTTTTTATTTTATTTGGTCGTGCATACGAAGAAAGTCAAATGAAAAAAAAAGTTTTGTAAAGCTAGGAAAACAAAAATTGTGAAAAGTTAAATAAAAAGAAAAATTGTGAAAAGTTAACCATAAGGAAAAGGGGAGAAAAGAAAAATTATTATTATTGAAATTAATAATAAGAGTAAGAAAAATTGTACCGTATGAAAAAAAGGAGGATAAAATCGAAAAAAAACTTGTGAAGAGTTAATTATAAAAAAAATATAAATAAATAAAGAGAGAAAGAGAAGAAAGAAAAAAAAACAAGGGAAGAGAAAGAAGAGAGCTTAACTACTAAGGTGAAAAAGGAAATCAAAAAGGAGAAATTTTGCTATTAAAGATTGTCAGAGTAAGTAATTTCCAATTTATATATCAACAAAGAAGAAGAGATGCTTACCTCCCCAGAAGATCTGGTGGAGCAACTACACCAGCTGCGATTAGAAAACGCAGGCGGATCCGCTACCACAAATCCTCCACACCCTCCTGCTCCTAACCCTACCATAATAGAGTCCGTGGTCCGAGAAGTGCTCGAGCGAATGAACGCATCAAGCGTTGGGGATTTTAGAGATATGGACACTAATATAACCCTAGATATAACCAACATGAATGAGGTGGATAGAATACCGGACATGGTCAAATGCCTACGGGAACTCTCCGGAAAGCCTGGAGAGTTTAGTTCATGGCGAAAGAGTGTTGACAGGATCCTTAATGCATACGAAGCCTCAAAGGACACTCCAAAATATTTTTCATTTCTGCACACCGCCCTCGAGTCATATAGCACTCCACTTGAATGGAACCAGATCCGTAAGTGCCTGATGATGCACTATTCGGATAAAAGAGACGTCGGTACCCTCGTGTACCAGATGACGACGTTGGCACAACGCCACGACGACATTTCAACCTTCTACCAGAAGGTATATCAGCACTTGTCACTCATCCTGGACAAGATTGCGTGTCTCGACCTCGGCGAAGAAGCAATAAGGACGATGACTAATTCGTATCGAGAGAAAGCTCTCGATATCTTCATACGCGGACTAACGGTGATTTACCTCGCCTTCTCAGCATCCGCGAGCCCACAACTTTGCCACAGGCACCCAACTTGTGCCAAAAGTTAGATAACATGTCCTTCCGCATGAATCATGCGCATACGGTAAACAAATCCCTAAGTCAACCTCCTCCACGACCTCCCCGATATAATAATAATAGACCTTTTTATCCTGAGCTAACTTATTCGGTGCTCCCACCGCGGTATAACTATAATAACAACAATGACGTAAGAAACGGAAATCACAATAACTATAGATCGCCTAACACGAATCTTCGTTGGCAACCAAATCAAGGAAACTCTAATAATCGCCCGCATAATAACTTCCAGCCAAATGCGAACTTTGGGGAGCGTCCCCAACAACAATACAATTCGGGTTTCAACAACCGTCCCAACCTAAACCCACCAATCCCAATGGAGGTAGACCCTTCCCTGCACTCTGGGCAGGTCAACTATCAAAACAGACCCAATGGTAATTACAATACACAACCCCAACCCCAAAAGCGCCCACTTTCCTCACAATACGCTCGCCCTCCTAACAAAATGCAGCGTAACTTTCACGCAAATGCAGGGCCACTGAATACAAACGATTATCAAGGACACCCAGATCCGAATCAAATCTACGATACCTATCCCCAATACGAATACTATCCGACAGCACAGAATGGAAAGGGAGCTGCAGGGGGACAAATTAACCGCACCTCTGGTGAGCATCAATCGATCTAGGTAATTTTTTAGACTAACGCCATCCTCGCTCCCTTACTATGAATTCGTGACAAGGCGCGGGGACACAGTGGACATCCTTTAAGACACAGGGTCCAATACAAACTACACACAATCGACTAGAATAAGAAATCTATTGCTGGAAAGTGGCGGGAACTATTGAGATATCCCACCACACATTCATAGACATCTTCGGACCTACCATAGAAAAGATTAAATTCTTTATCCTTCCACCTCTAAACTCTTTCCATGGAATCATCGGCAATGATACCCTGAGAAAACTTAAAGCCATAATACCAACCGAGAAAAGTACGATGACCATCTTCCCAGGAATCGTCATCCCCCTTAAACAACGAGTGTCCAAGCAAGTTAACAACGTCAACATAAATACTCCACACCTCTCTGCGGAACAACAACTCAAAATAAAAAACATCATTACGAGGTGCCCTAATTTATTTTCCGACCCGGATGAGAAACTCACTTATACTACCCTAGTAAAGGGAGAGATTCGCACAATTAGCGACACGCCTGGCTATTCCAAGCCCTATCCCTACCCAATGGCACTTAAGGAGGAAATTGAACGCCAAATAGAAGAACTTCTCGACAACGGAATAATCAGGAAATCCAAATCTCCATACAACTCACCCGTGTGGATAGTTAATAAAAAACCGGATGCATCCGGCGAAGAAAAATACCGTATGGTCATCGACTATCGTAAACTAAACTCGGTGGCTGTCCCAGACAAATATCCCATCCCTGCAATTAACGAGGTCCAACCTCGGAAATAATAGACTGTTCACATTAATAGATCTAAAAAGCGGATTTCACCAAATACCACTACGCGAATCAGACGTAGAAAACACCGCATTCTCCGTTAATAACGGAAAGTATAAATTCCTTCGACTACCCTTCGGGCTCAAAAATGCCCCAGCAACATTCCAGAGAGCTTTAGACGATATTCTCAGGCAGCACATAGGAGTGCGATGCTACGTCTACATTGACGACGTAATAATCTTCGGAAGAAACGAAGAAGAACACTTAAAAAATTTGGAACTGGTATTTAAATCCTTGGAGAACGCTAATATGAAAGTGCAATTAAATAAATGCGAATTCGCCAAGCGAGAGGTAGAGTTCTTAGGATACGTCGTCAGCTCAGAAGGAAAAAAAACAAATCCTAAAAAAGTGGAGGCTGTCGCAAATTTCCCAGTTCCCCGTAATCTAAAGGAGTTGAGATCCTTCTTGGGTATGTCAGGTTATTATAGGAGATGATTCATTAGAGACTATTCGAAGATTGCTAAGCCTTTAACAGCAATCCTTAGGGGAGATGCCGGTCACGTCTCAAAACAAAACTCCAGAAGAATAGATGTCCAGCTAAACGAAGAAGTATTAGAAGCATTTAAAAAAATTAAAAGTACATTAATTTCAAGAGACATAGTCCTAGCCCACCCAAATTTCGAAAAGGATTTCGAATTTACCACAGATGCCTCCGACTTTGCTATAGGAGCAGTCCTATCGCAGGACAACCGCCCCATAACCTTCATCTCTCGGACACTCAACAAGACGGAAGAGAACTACGCAACCAACGAGAAAGAGATGCTTTCTATAATCTGGTCTCTAAACACGCTAAGAAGCTATTTGTACGGTTCTAAAAAAGTAAGAATAATTACCGACCACCAACCCCTAACGTACGCTCTTAGCCATAAAAACGCAAACAGTAAAATGAAGCGATGGAAAGCAATACTGGAGGAATATAACCATGAATTGTTCTATAAGCCGGGTAAATCAAACGTAGTGGCAGATGCTCTGTCAAGGATACCGAACGAAATTAATTCACTTACCACTACCATTCATAGTGACGATAGCTCAAATCATAACTTTATTCCGTGCACGGAGGTACCTGCGAATGTTTTTAAAAATCAAGTTTTTCTTAAAGAGGCAAAAACATCATCCTATCTATTTAGAATAGTTTTCCCAACCGTTCATCGACATATAATCGAGGAACCACAATTTAACGAACAGAACCTAACAGAACTGCTAAAGAGATATCTAAATCCTTCGGTGATCAATGGAATTCATACGAGCGAAAGCACAAAGGGAAAATTTCAAAATATCTACCCACAACATTTTAGCATCTACAAGTGCAGATACACCCAGAAAATTGTGAACGACATCAGCAGCGAACCGGAGCAGGAAGAAGTTATCCTCAGGGAGCACTTGAGAGCGCACAGAAGCGCAAAGGAAAATAAAATCCAGATCCTCGAAAAAAGCTACTTCCCCGGAATGATAAACAAAATTAAACGACTCATTACCAACTGCACAGTGTGCAAAGAGAATAAGTACGAGAGACACCCTAATAAGCCGAAACTAGCAGCGACCCCGTTACCAACATTTCCGGGGCATACAGTACACATAGATATTTTTTTGACAGAAGGGAAAAGGGTCATGACCGCTTTAGATAAGTTCACAAAGTATGCGGTAACAAAAATGTTAAACAGCAGAGCCATAGAAGACGTTAGGAGACCCCTAAGGGACATTTTGTTTAACTTCGGCGTCCCAAGGATAGTAGTAATCGATAACGAGGCATCACTCAACTCCAACTCAATTATGTTCATGATGAAGGACGAATTGGGAATCGAAGTCTACACTACACCACCATACAGAAGCCAAGCAAACGGACAGGTGGAGAGATTCCACTCCACATTGACGGAAATAATGCATTGCATCAAGGAAAACGGCGGACATAGAAATTTTGAAAAGCTTCTTGAGAGATCGGTTTCGGAGTATAATCACACTATCCATACAGTTACAGGGAAGAGACCGGTAGACTTGTTTTTTTTTTGCAGAAACGTGACGTTTACTCCAGAGGACATAGAAAGGACACGGCAGAACAATTTACAGAAACTCGCCCAGATACAAAGAAAGGATATCGAACTCCACAACAAGGGTAAACACGAAATTAAGACATACTTACCAGGACAGATAATTTACGTTAAGAAAAATAGAAGATTAGGTACTAAGCTAAGCAAGCCGTTTAATAAGGAAATAGTTAGGGAAGACAGAAACAGTACAGTTATAACAGAGAAAGGACAGGTCATACACAAGAGCAAAATACGAAACTAACTCTTTTTGACATATCTCGTTTCAGACTGTTACTGATGCGACGGTGCCTCGCCGAGGTAAAAATTCTGTACTATTCTAACGCGCAACTAGTTACGATAGAAAGAGGGACAGCCAAACTACAAACCGGAACATTTAGGATAATACATGAAATCGACATCGAAAAATACAACTTCATCCTGAAAGACATCGAATCTAGGGCACATATTGAAGAACTCTCCAAAAATCCAAACTACCCATTCATATCCCTCCTTATATCCCAAATACGGATCCACCTGAATAATTTGAAAATAGAAAGCCGATCCAAACGATCCCTTAATTTCATTGGCAGTGCGGAAACCCGGATCACGAGGATCACGAAATAGTTATAAACAAACCAAATAACGTCCTTGAAAATAACAACAATCAGATCCTTATTAATAAACTTACAATCGAAAAAATAAACGAAATTACTAACATTACAAATAATATTACTAAAGAGTTGTAAAATGATAAAAACAGGGGAGTAGAAGCATTTCTCAGATTGAAATATAAATTGGAAATCTTAAAAGAAGAAATAATAAATATCGCATTCGCGATACATTGGGCAATGGCCAATATAATAAACTCTTACATTATGTCAAGTGAAGAAATAAATATTGCCAAACAAATTTTCGACAAAGATGATATTCCTTTTGTTAACTTAGACGAAGCTCTAGAATTTTCCGAAGTAAAGATAGCTACAAATAGTATCTATATAATAACCTTATCCACAGTAGGATCCAAAATATGTAAAACAATAGATGTAAGACCAGTAAAAAAAAAATAATACTATCAATAAAATAAATTTCAATACAATATTAGACTGCGAAAAAACCTTGTATGGCATAATCAAACCCTGTAAGAAATATAACTCGCTCCAAATATGTGCTAGAAGTAGTGTATCAGACATTAGTAAGGATAATTGTATAAGTAATTTGTTAAGAAGCCGTCCGCCAAACTGCACCGTAACCAACAGCCAACACATCCTCGAAATCGAAGAAGTAGCACCAGACATAATATTTTTGAATAATTTTGAAGGAAAGATCCAAATTGACGAAAATTTTACACCCCTGAACGGCACCTTTTTAATCCATTATAATAACGATACAGTTAAAGTTAACGGAAACGAATTTTCCAACGCGGCCAGACTAACCAGCAATCCCCTGCCAGCTATACTTCAGCCCTTTTCAAAAACGAATAATACCGAAGAAATATTGTCCCTACAAATGCTAAAACAAATCAACTTGGACAATATAAAACAAATCGGCCATGCGGAATCGGCAAGTCAAGTAAAACACGCCATTAGCATTAGCCTCATCACAATTCTACTAATTCTGAGCGTAATAATTACGCGAAAAATATGGTCGAAGAAAAATGTAAAAAACCAACCATCGAACTAACCGAAACAGCAACAGAAGGCATTAACCAGGTATTTGCAAAACCCAGCACTTCACACGCGAACGTTTGAATTTCAGGGTGGGAGCTGTTAGCACGACACATGCACAGATTCTAGGTTCTACAATAAATTCCTATGTGCAAAATGGCACCCTGTTGCACACACCTGCATGTGCAAATTTCATAACGCAATACAACACCTAACAAACAACCAGGAATGCAGGTGGGAACCGCGCCGTCAGCAAAACAGCAAACAAACAACAAGGAATGCAGCGATCGGTGGGAACCGCACTGTCAGCAGAACAACAGCAGAATCAGCGGCAGAGCGGCGGCAGGGTAAGCTAGCTTTAAGAAATAATTAGCTTTGTAAATCAGTTCTAAGTTTGAATTCAATAAAGAAAGGAGTCAACCAGCTCCATAAAATATATATTTTTTTCGTTATCAACTTGCGTTGATATAACTTATATACCACTACCAGATGCGAAAACTATTGATAAGGAAAAAGCTAGATACGAAGTACTTAATCCAGAAGTACACCAAGGAAAGTTTAAATTAGAAATCTACTACTACAATAAAATTTTAATTTAATTATCATTTATATAAAAAAAATTGTTATAGAAGTAAATCAACTAATAGAAAAAAAGGTAAAAGTATTGGAAATCGACAGACCTTTAATTTTTAACACCAATCATATTGAAGACGGAACGAGGTTCATCAAGATTTTCATGGAAATTGTATGGTAGCCCAAGCAAACAACAGAAGGTATTCTTTACTTCATGCTTCTTGAAAAGGGAAATAGTACTAAAGACCAAAAAGTTCTTAAAAAAAAGTTTTAATTTCAATAATAATTTTTTGATTCAGATGTCAGATCATAATTCTAATATAATTTCTTTTACAAACTCGTATGATTTTTTTAACAACATTATATTTCCCAAAACCAAAAAATACTAAAATACCTATGAAATTGTATAAATGAAA
The DNA here is from genome assembly GCA_030068015.2 of Neoceratitis asiatica. Taxonomy (NCBI): domain Eukaryota; kingdom Metazoa; phylum Arthropoda; class Insecta; order Diptera; family Tephritidae; genus Neoceratitis; species Neoceratitis asiatica. The sequence goes on from CM061529.1 coordinate 10,428,032, forward strand.
TTATTTTTACAAGCAAAGGTATAAATCTTAAAATTTTGAAACATCACCAAATCGTGGAGATTTTAAATCTCAACATAATTACTCTTTAAATTGCTTTAAAAAGTCGATAAAATCTTTTCAAAAAGCATTCAATTATTTTCCATAAAATGATATGTATGTCTGCCAGTACAAAAATATAGCACAAACAAAAAAATGCACCCAATATCAGAAAAGAAATAATTTAATTTTCATTTTATATTTTTCATTTTTATTACAAAGCAATTAATGTAATCCTTTATAATAAAAGGTTACTAAGCTTAGTTGAAAGAAGATTCACAAAAAGCATATAAAAACTTAAGGCATAAGAACTAATGCAAGAAAAAAATGTATTGCTGACTACAAGTGTGGGACTACTAACTGGGACAAATCGTACCTAAGTAGCTTGTGGGGCCATCGAATTTGACAAATGGCTACCTTACTCAACGACCCCCCATAGCTGGTTCGAGAACAGTTCAACTTCAAATAATAAAAAATATACGTATAAATTTTGCACGCTTAATCTGCAAAAATGATAAGAAATTAATTCTTGTGCCTAATCCGCAAAGAAAATAAAAAAAATAAGAAAATACTCCATAGCGATAAAAAAAAATTTAAGAAATTAACTCTTGCGCCTAATCCACAGAGATAATAAGAAATGATAAGAAAACTCTTGTGCCTAAACGATAATGATGAGCGACTTGTACAGTTTGGTTTTGGTTCGTCGAGGGAAATTGTTGGTTCCTAGATAGACGAAATCATCAACAATCTCGAAGTAATGACTGTCGTCCACAGTGACGTGGAAAACGAGTCTATGCGATGACTGGGAGTCATCAGATGAATGGGAGTCAAAAACTTTCCTCACTTACGTGAACTTTTACACATGGCCACACTCTCCTCCACTAACTATCACCTAGTTCTAATAACACATAGCTTTTACTTAAAAGTCTAACAATTACTAACCCACAAATATTAAAAAAATGTATAATTCTTTTTATTAATCCACTAACAACAGTATAATTAGAAAGAACAGTTTGCAGTGCAGGCTGCTGGTGACAGTCGTTAGCGGTCTTCAAATTTTCCACTATCAGGCTCCAATAATAACTGCAAAGCGGAAATGGTTGGATTATTAGCGGGTCATTCAATCTAATCCACGTCATCAACCTTCAACAATATAAAACAAAATAAATCCTGGGTAGACCGTTCAAACAAACATTTACAAGACAGCGAGAACCCGGTTTTACGTTAACCAAACAACTGAGGACGTCGAGGAACCAATGGGAAGCACAAGTAGAGCTAAAATCAAGTCACAGAGGACAACAACCACCAATATGAAGTCAATGAGAAGCTATTTACGGCCACTCAAGAAATTTTGAAAAAAAAAAATTGGCGAGATAATGGGCCAAGGTCAAGGTACACTACATGTTAACATGGAATATGTGGATATGCAACTCTTGTTGCACAATTATTCCCACAAAATTGCAGACGCAAAGTCAGCAACAAAAAGCGCAGTCAGCAATGCACCTAAGCGGAAGTCTAACACGCGCAGCAAGTTGCGAAATAAAACAACAACGCCAGCAGCAAGTAGCCGCTAAGCTAAGTTTAGTTTTAAGCTTTTAACTTTGTAAAATTCAGTCTTAAAATAAAGATTCAACAAAACGGTTATGTTGACCGAATAAAAACGCTTTTTTTTAGTCTAATTAACTAAAGTCGCGTTATTTTACATAACATTGGACTTCTCCGTGATATAGTTAATGAAATGGTCCGATAATGATAGTTGGCAAAATGCGGAATCGTTAACACCAACTTATTCGACAGCGGTGAGGAAAACCAGATTCTTTCGGAGATGGAAACTCTGCCATACCTAAACGTAATCGAGGCAATCTGATACGGCCAGCCATCAGTATACACGAATGTAACGCTTCTTCTGACCTGAAATGTATAACTTATTAACTACAGGTGCTGGTATATATGAAGGAAAACAATTAGATCTACCATTTGACAGGATGTTCATAGGCCAAAAAGACACATAAGGAATAACGAAAAGCTGTCTACAGATTAGAACATCTACAGTATGTGGTTCGGAATTTTTAAGAAGTTACAAGAAAACGGCTGTTTAGCTCGATTTCTGAAGATTGGAGATGATGGCTGTCAGCTCACGAGGCGAAATGGAACGATCATTGAACTAATTTATTTTATTTAATTTCAATAAACGAAAAAACTTGATTCACGTTAAGTATCTGGGGTATGTTAACGAAAAGATTAATTTTTCTATCGTTACAGATTCATTTTCCCTATTGCAATTATTCTCATTGTGGTCAAGCTATGAAGATATTATACCAACAAGTTTAACCTACCAACTGTTCAAATCCCATTTCAATGGAAAATCAACAGTACAATTACCAAAAATTAGTCGGCATAGGAAATTTACAAACTAAGTGTTAGTCCATTGGTTACAGGATCCAGAGATCACCCAGATCCATAACGGCTAAGAAACGGTTTGGCTCGCCGCAATCGATTTTTTTTGACAGCTCTGTTAACAGGAGAGCTAACTTGTTTATCTCAAAGAGCGTCAATAAATCAGTTTTCTCGGCCAATTGGATAAGTTTATACAATATGATAAATGACATAGGTATGGTACGCTGAGTCACGTAACGGGAAGATTAGGTGATATACAGTACTCCTCACTTGAAATTTTTTTAATTAAATTATTTTATTTTTTATGCTGATGTTAGTTATTACATCAGGCTATATAAAGGGAATAAGGAATCCAAAAGGACTATAACATGACCACGGTTGTTAGTTTTAATGATATTTGGCTTTTAATTTGGACAGCAAATTTTCCATTCTCAGAATCTGCTAAAGATTGGAATCCTTTAACCCGAAAACTTGATGAAACATTGCGCAAATAAAAATACCGGACTTCATTTGAAAACAAATTTAATTAATTTTATGTAATAATTTTGTAATAAGAATTATTATAAAACTTTAAAATTAATAAATTTTTATTCAAATATCCTTATATAAAATGTACGTATTTTAATCCACCCAAAAGAATTTTTTCAATAGAGATACTTTGAAAAGCTAGCTAGCAGCTAGTTTCATATGGACTCAAGTTTTAATTCAGACAGGTTTGAAATAAAATAAAAAATCATTGTGAAGGAATTTCATTTACAAATCAAAATATTATAGAAAGAAATAAAATAAAAAACCATTGTGAAGGAATTTCATTTACATATCAAAATATTATAGAAAGAAATAAGTTAATATTTACTAATTTAACGATTGTAAATGAAAATAATCACATTTTCAAAATCAAAGATGGTGAATGTAGCGATCAGAAGAAAGAAAGAATGAAGTTTCATAGTCGCATATTAAACTTAACCAGTGAGCTATTGTGAAAACAAATGTGATTAATATCTTTTTTTTTTTTATTATCTAGAAAATTTAAACAAACCATTTCAGCGTAATAGTAATACTAGATATCGCAACAGATACGAAATTGTTCTCAGAACTCAAGTTCGCGTAATATTTGTTTAGATCAGGTGACCAGTATAACTTTAGAATAGGGAAAATCAACATCGTGAACCGTCATATTTTGTTAATTTATGACACATTTGTTACTTTCTATATATTGGTCTATAACTCAATTCGTGTTCGCCGTGAGATGGTGTAACTTGGTTATTATTCCATAGTTCCAATATTCCAGAAATGAGTTGGAAAACTATTGTCATTGTATGTCTTTTCCCGTATATGTATGTTATTTATTTTAAGTGTAAACAACAAGAATTTCTTTCACCCAAATATGTCAAACTTTGTTTCTAAGAAATTTTTGTGTGTGTCGCATGAAACCATTAATGGGACACGCTACCTATAACAACTCATCAAATTCCATTAATTCCATCAAGTCAGCGTTTGCAAAAAAGGCCTAGAACTTGTGATCAGACACAAGGTAATCATTTTATGACAATGCTCAGCCAATGTTGCAACACCGGGTAAAAACTATTTGGAAAACAATGGTTGGGAAGTTTTGTCACACCGTCTTAAAGCCAAGCTTTTGCCCCTTCTAATTACCATTTGTTCCAGTTGAAACCCACATTGCCCGGCCAGCGCAGTTCTTCTGGGATAGAACCTTAAAATTGTCAGAACGACGAAAAAATATTAAAGCTTCAAATTGGCTATACTTTGAATAACTCTAATATAAAAGTTGTCTTTCGACTTTTTCGAATATCCTTCCTGTTGAGGTGTCTTCCAATTTACTTAGTTCAAACCCAGGGCAAATGACCAAGATCTAATAAATGTACAAAACCTAATGCTCAAACCCTAATGGCCAAAAAATGGGCGATCCTAGAATATGTTTATGAAATTTTAGTGGTGTTAATCAGCATAAATTTGCTCTTAAACCATTTTTACAGAGTCATGTTCTTATCGGAAGTGCACCTCGCCGATAAGTATAATTTGTATATCCCTTGGTTTAAGATGTGGAGCACTAACCAAAGTTCGCGGTGTTATAGCCGTATGCCTAAGAAACCGTTTAAATCATAGATTTATCCCCTCCTTTGCAACGAACTGGTTGCAATCAACTTCATTCACTCTTAAAACCAGGGAGTTAACCTTACTTTGACCGCACTATGCTGCGAAATCTTCGAAGATGAATTTTCAGCTGAAAGAGATTATAAAACGAAGAATACTTATGGTAAAACCGACTAATAAACCGAAAAGGACGTTCGTGAAATTGGCATGGTTGTTAAAAGTAAGCGACCGTGAAAGCCGAACGCATCGTTCGACCAATGCAAAAGTTCGACTTAAGATAGCAGAGAAAAGTTAAAAGAAGAAAAATCTATGAAATATCTCCTATCGTCTTTGTCTCCCGAGATTTTTACTAAAAAAAGGACGTTGTGATCAAAGATGCTTCGGATGAGCGCTGTAAGTAAGACATTTTTGCGCAACAGTAGGAAAATTCGCCCTGAGGCTGAGATTCAATGAAATCGCCGGGGTCCGAAATATAGTTGACTGTAGTACTAGATTCCAGCAGACCGGATCGAAAAACACGCAACCAACCATGTTGGGATTAAATAGGCCGAAATGCGGGAATATGAAGAGCTTGACAATATGCGGCAACTTACAGGATGTTTCCAAGCCGGTGCAAACTAATGTAGGGACCAAGGAGGTGATCTGGTGACAAATATTCTGAGCATACTTAGTATATGGGTGGAACTCTTCTCCAGCCTGGCGAATGACAGGGAAAGTGAAACAACTTGCAAACCCGATTCCCTTATCGATGTAAATGTTATAGAAGTTAAATCACCCGACTATAACGAAATACGAATAGGGATTGTCCTCTTAAAAAATAACAAATCGGTGGAAGCCAATTGCTTACCGGCAGAGCTTTTCAAACACGGTGACGAAGAATGGAAAAGGTATATGCATCAGCTTCTCAGAATATGGTCAGACGAAAGAATGCTCGGCGAATGAAACCTAAGTGTGCTTTGCCCCATTCCAAGAAAGGCAGACCTCGTGGTCTGCGCCATTTATCGTCAACGCGCTGATTGGACTTTATCAGTGTGTCTTTGTGTGTCTTTAGACCCGGAAATTCTACCATTTACCAGATATTCTCCACCTTTTCAGCGATTTTAAAGCTATCTCCACGCTGCTACATATGTCTGAATTTGACATCGATGCAATGTAAACTGACCACGAATAATACAAGAGGCGCAGCCGGAATTGAGGAGAACATTTCCGAACCGTTCGATTCCAAACATGATTTCAGACGGATGGTTCTTTATCGTGTGATTTCTTCAAATCGATGCTGGATGGATCTTGAGCAGCGGAGGTAAATGATCAGGTATAATCTTTTACAAGAGTGTACAATTGATGACGTATGCCGTTGATATTGTTATCATTGTACATAACAACCGCGCTGTAAGATTTACTTACTTCGTAGTGAATGGGGGTAATACGAAATATATCCTGTCATCAAATAAACAGTCTCGGCTCCCACGTCACTGTTGACGGTCATTACTTTGAAGTCGTAGATAATTTCGTCGATCTAGGAGCAAGCATTAACAAGACCAACAAGTTCAGCCTTGATATCCAACGCCGAATCACACTTACCAACAGGTGCCACTTTGGACTGAGTAGCCAATTGAAAAGTAAAGTGATCTCTCGATGAACCAATACTGATCGTCGACTATAAACCAGTTCATACAAAGTGTTCGGCATTCTTGGGGCTCTACCTTGGATGGTTTGCTCTTTCGGTCGAGTTCTCCTGTGGTGTGTAGGGAGCAGTTAGCTGATGTTTTATGCCATGCTCAAGCAGTAAGTCTTTAAATCACTTGCTGGTAATCTGAGGCCCGTTGTCCGTTATAAATACCTTCGAGACGCCAAAACGGGCGAGGATCTTTTCTCTAAATGCTTGGCGGACTGCTACGATTTCTACCCATTTCGGGAATCGATCCCGGATTCTTCGATCGTGGTAGTGTGTCTACGAAGTCTGCACACACCGTTGTCCATGATTCCTCTACTATTTGCGTAAGCACCTTACCTGCGGCTTGCTGCTGACTCGGTTTGTAGATCTGCCATTCATTGCACTGTTGCACAAATCTCCTCATCTTAGTCTCTGCTACTTCTGTAGCCTCCTTCGGTCCGCCATGGACCGTCATCACTCTTGTATTGTATTGGACCCAACCTCTCGATACTGATGAGTCACCAGGTTGTTTCCTGTGGAGTTTTACAGTAGTCGCGGGTATATACGCCACAACGTCCACTTTTCCAGCAGAACTCTATCTTCGGGCTGCCCGTACGCGAAGTGTCCATCTCTTCCACGCCGTCTGCATGCTGTACGGGGATTTACATATTTATGCTCTCCGGTTCGCATATTCAAATGTTGGTAGTGGTCTTTTCTTCGTCGTGGTAAAAGACTTTCTTTCGAAGTTTTCCACCAGATCTACCAACCTTTCAGGCTGCAGAATTCATGCCTCTTCACGTATAGCTAATACTCTCGGCGAGAGTTGCGATATATTCGGCTCAGCTCCTGCTCGGTAGTGTACTCAGCGTGTCGCATGAGCCCTTGTAACATTAGAATATAGTCCTTAAATTTCTCACCTGGTCGCTGAAAGGCTTTCATCATCCAGTTGCTCAAAATACCGGGAACTCAAGAAAAACTTCAGAAAGTCTGCCAATTCTCTCAACACCGATTGTTGCTTTATCTTTTAAAAACTCCGTTAGCGCTCGTGGAATCAAATTCCGATCAATATCGTAGGCGTCCGCCAACTCTTCTACCTGCTCCACAAATCATATTAGGCCTTTACACCCATGATTTAATAAACCCACGTCACCTTAACCATTTTCGCGTCGCTCTTCTCCGTTCTAAAATCCTTCTTGATGTCTTCTCTTCTATTCCTTTATTATTTTGTCGCCATTTGTAACGATGTCTCTCCCTTGGCTGGGGCAAGCTCAGCCTTGCCAAGTCTAATTACTCCTGTTTCGCTGATACAACAAAGTTTATTTAGAAATATATGAATATTTGCAAACTTAAAGATACCGGGGTGATATTCCGTCCATTGATCTTCCTTTCGGTAACCTTAAAATCCATTCCGAATATTTCCTACTCGCTACGCCTTACAATAATTTCGCTACTATTCATAAAGGTAGTGATATTCCATCCACTAGCCAAGGCGAATTCATAGCAGGAAGTTGTCCTATCATATTATTCCTTCCAATTTGCCAATTTTACAAACAAAATAAACGAATGCATCTTTTAACATTTCGAAAACAATTTTGCAGAAACAAATTACATAGGCTTTTTGACTACTACCGTGGGTGAATTTGTCTTGCCACTAGTCTATCTTTCTACCAGGTGAAAACCCTTGTCGAGTATATGCATGTATGTATATTAAGCACTCGTGAGGTGAAATCTCTCAGGTGCGCTACGTTAAATTCATTGTACATATTCAGACGTATTATAAAATTCAATATACAGTGGCGGACAAAAGTCTACAAACATCCCCTGTTTTCGTTGAATAGAAAGTCCAAAAAGTTTATTGGAAAATTTAATGATACAGTTTAATTCAACTATTTTCCCTTATCATTAAAAACCAACAAAAATAATTTTTTAACATAAAATAGTAAAGGTAAAAAAGCGTAAATTCAACGTTGACAAAAGTCTGCATACAGTACCTACATAACTTATTTTAGCGCAAAAACTTTGATTAATATCAGGTAACATATCTTTTTAGTATTTGGTTGGTACACCGTTCGCATTAATAACAGTTCGAAGCCATCGTCGCATCGAAGCTACTGAATTTGTCAATTCTGAGGGAGTAATACTATCACAAGCTTTAATAAGACGTTCTTTGAGTAATGCTGAGCTGGAAATGTGATTTTTTTCTAATTTTTCTGTCAAAAATCTCCCAGACATGTTCAATAATTCTAATCTGGGCTTTGAGGTGGTGTGTGTAGTTGCTTGGAGCATAATAATGGATCGTAATCCTGTTGAAAAATCCAGTCTGCGACAAGCTCCAAACTGTCTACCGAAGACTTCACATTAGCTTCCAACAATTACTTATATTTGAACTGATCCATCACCCTCAATAAAAGCCAACTTTCCATCTTCAGATGGCACAACCCCTCCCTAAACCATGACTTGCTCCCACCATGCTTCACTGTTTATACTATATTTTTGGAGTTAAATGCAGTGTTGCCTTTTCTTGTCGAACAGTTGAGCCGTTTGATGGCGATAATGACACCACAGGGCGACATTAGGGCATTTGAACGTGGTCCAACCAGTCAAAGACTGCGTTAGAGCAACAGAGGATGTTGCTGGGTTCGCCTAACACGCAAGAGGGGTGGGATGAATCCACCTGACCCAAGAGGTCACCTCTTTAAAATTTTATTTCTTCATTTTTTTGTTTCTCTGTACAAACATACATAGACATATATTATTTTGTTCATGGTGAGATAGGTAGCCTGGTAAAAAAAAAAACCTCCCATCCGGGGAGCTGGTGCGGGCTGTCATCACCATGTCTCGTAAACGCTTTAACCTACCGACCTACACCCACTCATAACACTGTTCATCACAGACAATTTTACAAGTGACAAAGTAATAACGTTAATTTTTGCGGATGATACTGCAATATTATATTATCAGAATGGCTAGGAAACATATCATTTTTACATTAAAGACAAAAACGTGCCCTATTAGCAAGTTTAACAGTGTACCTCTTCCGCAAAACTTCACACCTAAAAAAAACCAACAAGTCCCGCCCGCCTGAAGAGAAGAGATATACCATCCTTCTAAAAAGAGACATTGAGCCAGCAGCCCATTCCTGCTAATGACCTATTATGTTTTAGTTTAGTCATAAGATTTTTTTACTTATTGTGAGGCTTCCGATGTCGAAGCAGATTCAATAAATAAATAAAAATGTTAATAAAAAAAGAACTAATCCACTAAGACGTAGTTGATCCATAGTCTGCTCATACGAAACGTACCGGCTAGATCCATGGAAAATCGTTCGAATGGTGTACCTGAGTGATATTTTTTCATCTGTTCATGCCTTCTACTAAGTCTGGACCTTCCTGCTGTCATTTCTTTAAGTCGCTTGCTTCTCTTTCTTCTGCTGGTGTAATTGTCCCTAGTCGGACGTCGATTATGGCTTCTTTACCCTCAGTTTGTAAACAGCCATTCTGTGCTAGTTATCGAAAATAGAGTATCATCGATAGTTCACGTAGAACCGCAACTGGTCATCTTTCTTTTTCGCAATTACTCCCGCGAACACCACAGACCTGTCCATGGTTCAATAACACCACTTTTACTTTTAGTGGAACACTTCGAGGACCTTAACGAAAAAGTCTAGCGTAGGTCCTACCTGGTTTGTTGATAAGTCAAATATGTTGGAGTATTTGCGGATAAGCTGCTTGGCCTGGGCCGGTATTAGTCTTCTTTTCCAATAGAACCGTTTATATATCTCTGCAATTAATGATTGTACCTATCTATATATATATTACCCCAAAACAGTTCCTCTTCGAAGCTTCATTGGTGATTCGAATTCATTTAGTACTCGAACTGGTATGAAACTATCCTTTTGTGTTTGTATGTTATCTTAAGTTTAACCAATAAGTTCGTCCGGAGTAGAATTTTGTACTACTTCGTCAACCAACAATTAGTATGTTTCTTAGTTTCCATCAATCTTTGACCAAACAACTTACTTTGAAGGGATCAGTTCGCTGCCTTCTAGAACCACTCGCTTGCTACTATATGTAGAGTTATAGCCAATATTAAGTGGTACTTCCATGTTTCTGTACACCATTCTTCAACTATTTATGTGGATCTTAATATCTTTATCTAAAAAAATTTGTGCTCCCATGATGACCTCACCTACAAACTGAGAGACTATTAAACTGTGTAACATCTTCACATTCCCTATTGCGACTTTTTTTGTTACATCTTCTACAACTTACAGCTCGTCTCAATTAGTTCATTTTGCAGTACTTCGTTGTACTTCACCAAATTTGCCTGCATTTTTTCGATTGTCCTTTCAGTTCATGGCTTTGTGCATCCAACTTTTATGACATATTAGCATCCTGTGCATCCAACTTTTATGTAATGCAGGCATCCGTTGTAAATATATTTTGTGCAGCCGTGATTGCAACACTACCTTATTTCCGGTTGTAGATAATTCTCGTTTTACCACTTCGCTTTTGAGCGGAGGTATCGTCAATTCCTGAATCTCAGCCATTTTTAATTATCCTCGGGATTTCTTCTAACACTTTTGGCACTAATTATTACGATTTCGTCAACTCCACTTCTTAATTGTAACTTTCACAGTCTAAAATTTTTACTTTACAATAATGTTATTACCAACGAAGGTCTTACTAGCAGTGTGTACTTCGCCTCTATACTTGTATACTACAGAGATTCAGATTAAGATGTTTTCGAAAACGAACCTCAATACTCGCGCTATTAGCCTGTCACTTTCACCTGGCATTTGTGTATAAAGTTTGTATATACTCACGATCAAAGAAGTATGAAGTCTTCCATTTATTTTTCTATATTTTATTCAAAAGGAGTAGATTTTTTAGAAGCTAACACGAAAAAACGAGATACGTTTAGTGTCAGATAGCAATGAAGTCAACAGTGAAGAGGGAATGAAACTAACTTTAAATGATTGTATCAAGGGTGGGACTATCTTTCAGAAGCTGCAATCAATTTACTTGTAATAAGTACAAGTTCTATAAGCGGTTACCCAAGCCAGCAAATCATTATGCATATAACTATCAGCTCCTACAGACAGACGAGAGGTCTATGAATCCTCAGCAAGCTCTGTATGGACTGCTCGTGTTGCCATGCATATGTTTCAGTTGTTGCAAATCTATTTTTATTACCAATGCGTACGTAGAATGATCCACAATATTCCAGACCAGTATTCAAAAATGGTGGATCCACAATTACGCGTACGCGCGGTAGCGACGCCATTTACTGGTTCTGAATAATTTCTTAATATCGCCTACACACTATGCATTTCCATACATAGCATTTCACTTGAAGGAATTAAGGGATGTTTTCATATGAAGCAAATTCGTTATCGATGCAACTGGTACCAGGTAGCAACCCAAACGGAATTCGTTTAAAGAAAGAAAACAAAGATAAACACGACAAAACAGACAAGTAATGGTAAACAGACTAACAATAGATAAGTACTAGTAAACAGCCTAATAATAAACAAATACTAGTAAACAGCTAAAAGAAGGACAAATACTAGTAAACAGCTAAATAAAAGACAAATACTAGTAAACAAGCTAAACAACGGATAAACAATTACCAATGGAATTTCTACTGCCAAATCTGCCGACGCATCTTATTATAAATAGCCCTAAGTATACAAAATGTAAAACAGTATTGAATTTATATTAATAAAGAGAACAAATGAAAAAACTGTGTAAATAAAAATGTAATTCTCTATTCTGTTCTATATAAGTAGAATAACTCAGGGCTCAACCGGGATCACAATACGTGTTATCACCATAAATGCCAAAATCTTTGAAAGATAAGAAAATAAAAAATCCACGGTCTTGAAGAAAGATAAAAAACAGTTTCTGAAAAAGCGAAACACTAACTTATAAAACCACACAAAGAACAGTTTCTGAAAAAGCGAAACACTAACTTATAAAACCAGTTTTTGAAAAAGTGACATAGTGATTATACATAACACAACTATAACTGAAAAAAGGAAGCATATTAACTTGAATCACCGCCAAATGAAAGCATTCCTATCCGACAATTCTACCAAACGACTAGGAAGTATTAGCAAACCCCATTTCTCCTCTTTAATATTTCGAAGAAATAAAGACACAACAAATGTGGCCGAAGCAGCACAAATAAGAGCACAAATTGATGCTTTAACGCAACAGTTCAAACAACAAGTCCTGCAAGTAAATGTCCTACAACAGGAGCTTAGTACTATAAAGGATAACCAAACCACCTTCGATAATATCAACACCATTACAGAACACGAAAAGATCATTCTTGCAATAACAAACGCCAACGAAATCGATTTAGAACTATTCAAAGCTTTACCCAAAGCGTTCACAGGACATCCTAGTTATTATAGAGCAGTGGGGATCATCCGTACAAAAGTGACAAAAGTGAACAGCAGCCGAAATACTTAGCAATCATATCACGAAATTCAACATTCATT